>CM019068.1:12969402-13519402 GCA_009667805.1 Leptobrachium leishanense
GTCAGTAAAGAGTCGCTATATCCAGATACACAGAGCCAGAAAAGACGCTATATCCAGATACACAGAGTCAGTAAAGAGACGCTATATCCAGATACACAGAGTCAGTAAAGAGTCGCTATATCAGATACACAGAGTCAGTAAAGAGCCGCTATATCCAGATACACAGAGTCAGTAAAGAGACGCTATATCCAGATACAGAGTCAGGAAAGAGCCGCTATATCCAGATACACAGAGTCAGTAAAGAGTCGCTATATCCAGATACACAGAGTCAGTAAAGAGACGCTATATCCAGATACACAGAGTCAGTAAAGAGACGCTATATCCAGATACACAGAGTCAGTAAAGAGTCGCTATATCCAGATACACAGAGTCAGTAAAGAGACGCTATATCCAGATACACAGAGTCAGTAAAGAGTCGCTATATCCAGATACAGAGTCAGGAAAGAGCCGCTATATCCAGTTACACAGTCAGTAAAGAGCCGCTATATCCAGATACAGAGTCAGTAAAGAGTCGCTATATCCAGATACAGAGTCAGTAAAGAGCCGCTATATCCAGATACAGAGTCAGTAAAGAGTCGCTATATCCAGATACAGAGTCAGCAAAGAGTCGCTATATCCAGATACACAGAGTCAGTAAAGAGTCGCTATATCCAGACACACAGAGTCAGTAAAGAGTCGCTATATCCAGATACAGTCAGCAAAGAGTCGCTATATCCAGATACAGAGTCAGCAAAGAGTCGCTATATCCAGATACACAGAGTCAGCAAAGAGTCGCTATATCCAGATACACAGAGTCAGCAAAGAGCCGCTATATCCAGATACACAGAGTCAGTAAAGAGCCGCTATATCCAGATACAGAGTCAGGAAAGAGCCGCTATATCCAGATACAGAGTCAGGAAAGAGCCGCTATATCCAGATACTCAGAGTCAGTAAAGAGACGCTATATCCAGATACACAGAGTCAGTAAAGAGACGCTATATCCAGATACACAGAGTCAGTAAAGAGTCGCTATATCCAGATACACAGAGTCAGTAAAGAGTCGCTATATCCAGATACACAGAGACAGTAAAGAGCCGCTATATCCAGATACACAGAGTCAGTAAAGAGTCGCTATATCCAGATACAGAGTCAGTAAAGAGTCGCTATATCCAGATACACAGAGTCAGTAAAGAGTCGCTATATCCAGATACAGAGTCAGTAAAGAGCCGCTATATCCAGATACACTGAGTCAGTAAAGAGCCGCTATATCCAGATACACAGAGTCAGTAAAGAGTCGCTATATCCAGATACACAGAGTCAGTAAAGAGTCGCTATATCCAGATACACAGAGTCAGTAAAGAGCCGCTATATCCAGATACAGAGTCAGTAAAGAGACGCTATATCCAGATACAGAGTCAGTAAAGAGCCGCTATATCCAGATACACAGAGTCAGTAAAGAGCCGCTATATCCAGATACACAGAGCCAGTAAAGAGACGCTATATCCAGATACACAGAGTCAGTAAAGAGTCGCTATATCCAGATACACAGAGTCAGTAAAGAGACGCTATATCCAGATACACAGAGTCAGTAAAGAGTCGCTATATCCAGATACAGAGTCAGTAAAGAGCCGCTATATCCAGATACAGAGTCAGTAAAGAGTCGCTATATCCAGATACACAGAGTCAGTAAGAGCCGCTATATCCAGATACAGAGTCAGTAAAGAGCCGCTATATCCAGATACACAGAGTCAGTAAAGAGCCGCTATATCCAAATACACAGAGTCAGTAAAGAGTCGCTATATCCAGATACACAGAGTCAGTAAAGAGTCGCTATATCCAGATACACAGAGTCAGTAAAGAGTCGCTATATCCAGATACACAGAGACAGTAAAGAGTCGCTATATCCAGATACACAGAGTCAGTAAAGAGTCGCTATATCCAGATACACAGAGTCAGTAAGAGCCGCTATATCCAGATACACAGAGTCAGTAAAGAGTCGCTATATCCAGATACAGTCAGTAAAGAGTCGCTATATCCAGATACACAGAGTCAGTAAAGAGTCGCTATTATCCAGATACAGAGTCAGTAAAGAGCCGCTATATCCAGATACACAGAGTCAGTAAAGAGCCGCTATATCCAAATACACAGAGTCAGTAAAGAGTCGCTATATCCAGATACACAGAGTCAGTAAAGAGTCGCTATATCCAGATACACAGAGTCAGTAAAGAGTCGCTATATCCAGATACACAGAGTCAGTAAAGAGTCGCTATATCCAGATACACAGAGACAGTAAAGAGTCGCTATATCCAGATACACAGAGACAGTAAAGAGTCTCTATATATAGATACAAAGAGTCAGTAAAGAGCCGATATATATGGATACACAGAGTCAGTAAAGAGCTGCAATATACAGATACACAGAGTTAGTATTGATGTGGCTGTATTTCCTCACTAAGTAATGAAATGTGTTACTGTAATTGCAGTTCAGTAAATGTGATTTTGACAAGAGATCATTCGACAACTTCTGTTTAAAACAGACAGCAGGAACATCGTAAATGATTTCTTCAATGATATTTTACTCTCAAGCTCAGACAAGGTTATGGCCGTGAAACTATTTATCCATTAGAATGTTCTGTGTGTTTTCGATTTAAAAAGTCAATACTATATCACTCTATTATATAGGAAGTAGAGGACATTTTGTTATCTGGCTTCTGCAAAACCATATATTAATTACAATAATAACAAACAATCCTGATTGTGTCAATAAAAACTTTTCCTGAAATAGTTGACTTTGAAAATGAAATAATAATAAATATGATTGTGATATTGTAGCATTTTTACCTTTTGCTGCACTGGTGGACAATAAAAACACCACTCAGGGTTATTCAAAGAGATCCGTATTGCTGGAGAAAGGTAACCGAACGCTGAAAATCAGCGTTCGGTTACCTTTCTTGGCCATTTGGCTATCCAGAGAGCAGGCAATTCGCCAAATCCTGGTGAATTGCCTGCACATACGGTGCCTGTTCGGTGCCTGTTCGAGGGCAGTGAAATCCCCATGAAAAAGCACTGCTTCGGCTATTCAGAGAACACAAACCAGCAGTGAAAGGTTCCCCTAATGCCCTGCCATTCGGTGGTTTAATTCGGCAAATTTATTCAGGAGAATCCCATAGGCTTCAATGTTAAAAATATTCCCATTTTAATTCAATATCTAATAAACCGTTCATTATAAAATTATGCAGTAAAGAGTCTCTTTATTTATAGATTTTTTAGGATATTTTAAGCATTTTTCTTAATTTTTTTTTTAAAATTCCGATTTTTTTAAGTTTTCTTATTTTTTCTGTAACAGCCCTCTTTATTATCATTCCCTGGACCTCATATGTAAATTTCAGACATTTTCGCTGAGTAGTTTCTTTGCAAACAGTGTTTCCCTTTTCAATCATTCATACAAACGGTTTTCCTAATTTATTCACTGCCTCTTCTGCTGTGTGGAAGGCTGCGATTGGCTCCTGTTCGGGTTTTTCTGTGGTTTTCGGCAGGTTAATCCAGATGCTTTTGAGGGTTTTCTGCGTGCATTCGCTGGGTTTTGCGGTTAGTTTTCGTCAGGTTTGCGGCAGCCTTTCCCTTCAATTCGGGGACCCTGTGCTGTTTGCTGAATACACCGCAGGGTCACCAAAATGGGATCGGCAAAACGAACCGAATTGAAGAGAACGAAAAGTCACCGAACGCGCAGTGACTTTTCGAATCTCTTTGAATAACCCTGACTGTGTTCATAAACAAACATGGAATAAGAATATAATGCATGTACAAATCATAGCTTACTGATCAAATCAATTTGTGTCCATTTCTGACAGCACTTCCCTTCCCCTCCCAATCACGTGCGGTGTACCCCAAGGCTCGATACTTGGCCCCCTGCTATTCACAATATTCATAAACGATCTGCCCAATGTCTGCAAAGCTTCAACTGTACACATGTACGCAGACGACACTGTAATCTATACCAGCAAACCAAATCTCCCACAGCTGGAGGCAGTGCTGCAAGAACAATTCACAGGGGTAGAAAAGTGGATCGCAAATAACAAACTTTTTCTAAATACTGACAAAACTGTTACAATGCTCTTTGGAACCGCACCTAAACTACACAAATTGCAAACACCCCATCTATGTGTTGGGACAAAATCAAATGGCACACTGACCACAGTCACTTCTCTCAAATACCTAGGTATGTGGTTAGACCCAAATCTATCTTTTGGCCCCCACATCGAAAAACTCTCATCTAAACTCTACCCCAAACTAGGTGCCATGTACAGAAACAAATCCTGCCTGAGCCCCGCGGTAAGAAAGCAGATTGTACAACAAATGCTTATGCCAGCCATTGAATACGGAGATGTCGTGTATGCAACCACCCCACAAACACACCTCCAGAAACTTACTACATTGTATAACTCATTCTGTGTAATGCAGGGTTTGAGTCCCCTGTGAAGTGTGAGTATGGAACCCAATGGCAAGCTGTGGGTAAGGAAATCAGGAGACAATGGAGAGTAAGCAATCTTTAGTGAATCATGAATAGTAACTGAAGTCCAGAAAACAATACGGTCAAAAGGTTGGAATGCAATTCGTAGACCAAGTCCCAGAAAGAACAACAGGAAATAACGAAGATGATGGCGTGGTCAATGGTACAATCCGAGTCGAAGGGTTATAGAAGGTGGCGTAGTCGGTGGCACAATCCGAGTCGAAGGGTTGAAGAAGGCAGCGTAGTCGGTGGCACAATCCGGGTCGAAGGGTTGAAGAAGGCAGCGTAGTCGGTGACACAATCCGGGTCGAAGGGTTGAAGAATGCAGCGTAGTCGGTGGCACAATCCGGGTCGAAGGGTTGAAGAAGGCAGCGTAGTCGGTGGCACAATCCGGGTCAAAGGGTTGAAGAAGGCGGCGTAGTCGGTGGCACAATCCGGGTCGAAGGGTTGAAGAAGGCGGCGTAGTCGGTGGCACAATCCGGGTCGAAGGGTTGAAGAAGGCGGCGTAGTCGGTGGCACAATCCGGGTCGAAGGGTTGAAGATAACGTGGTCAAAGGATACGAGGAGCACTAGGAAACTGAGGCGGAAGGCACAGTAGAACCTGGTTAATGTGCTGGGAAGGAAGGTGGAATTAAATAGGGTTCATGGGATCATGAAAATACCTTTCACCTGGGTATTGTAGGTGGAGTTGAGGTACCTGGAATTTTGGTAGGTCAATGGGAGGCATTCGAGGATCTCCAGAGCAGGTGCCATGCAGTACCCCTAATCGGCTGAGGGCGCCAGAGTACCTGGTTTTATACTACTTAGGAGAGTTTGTTCTCGCGCGTGCGCACTTTCCTCTTCAGGACTCGGATTCAGTCGGCGGCGTGGGGCGTCTCCTGGCTCTCCCTCTCCATCCTGCGGACCAGGAACTTGGAGCGACGCGCCCACGAGGGATCTCGGGTGAGTAGAGCACCTCTCCCAGCATAGCGGTCCAGACCTGGAGTGGGCCGCGGAGCGGGGCATGACAGGACCCCCACCAAGGCGCGACCCCCGGGTGCGCTTCACTGACGGCTTGGAAGGGTAACGAAGGTGAAAGGCACGAACCTTAGCCGGAGCATGGATATCGGCGTCAGGTATCCAGGATCGGTCTTCAGGACCGTAACCCTTCCAGTGAACTAGGTATTCCAACTTGCCATAGCGGAGCCGGGAATCCAGGATCTTCGAGACCTCGTATTCTTCGTCTCCGGACACGGACATGGGAGGAACCGGGTCGGTGTGCCGTCCAGGAAAAGGATTTTCACGCCAAGGCTTTAGGAGGGAGACATGAAAAACTGGGTGAATCCTGTAGGAGGAAGGAAGAGTTAAATGGGCTGCCACAGGATTGACCATTTTGAGGACCTGGAACGGGCCAATGAAGCGGGCCCCAGTTTCTTAGATGGGCAGTCCAATCGGAGATGGGCAGTGGATAGCAACACCTTGTCTCCGGGTGTGTATTGTGGAGCAGGTCTTCGGTTACGGTCTGCATACTTTTTTTGGTTGTCTTGAGCCAGTTGTAGTTGTTGGCGTAACGTTCGTAACTGGAGACTTAGGGGTCTTAGTCGGTTTGATACTTCAGGAACCGGAGTGTTCAGAGGTATGTCGGGTAGAATATCGGGATGATATCCATAGTTGGCATAAAAAGGAGAAAGGCGAGTTGACGAATGTACCTGGTTGTTATAGGCGAACTCAGTGAGTGGCAAGATCTCCAGCCAGTCGTCTTGGAGATGTGTGGTGTAACAGCGGAGGTACTGTTCCAACGTCTGGTTCGTCCGTTCGGTTTGACCGTTGCTCTGGGGATGAAATGCAGAAGAGAGATATCTAGTAATTTTTAGGCTACGACACATTTGAGACCAGAAGCGAGAAGTGAATTGGGATCCTCTGTCTGAGACGATGGAATGAGGGATGCCGTGTAGTCGGAATATTTCTCTAATAAAGAGGGTAGCCGTGCGGGCAGCGGTAGGGAGACCTATCGTTGGTATGAAGTGGGCCATCTTCGTACAACGGTCTACCACTACAAAGATAGCTGTGTGTTGACGTGAGGGAGGCAGGTCCACGATGAAATCCATCGAGAGGTCTTTCCATGGATGCAGTGGAAGTACTAGGGATTGTAGAAGACCAGCAGGACGAGCTCGTGGTTGTTTGTTTCGTGCACAGACAGGACAGGAAAGGACAAAGGCGGCAACGTCCTTCTTGACGGAGGGCCACCAAAAGTATCGTTGTATGGTGTTTATGGTCTTCTTGACACCCCCATGTCCGGAAGCTGGGATATCGTGCGCATGTTGTAGAACTTGTAGACGGGCCTCAGGAGGCGCATATATCTGTTTCTCGTGGTACAGGAACCCTTCGATGGGAATGAGTCCCTGGATGTTAGTTGGTGGATGTCGACTGTGTCTTCGTATGTGTTCCATTAGGGTGTCTTTTGTGGCACAAAAGAAGCTACCAGGCACTATAGTGTCGTTAGGAACTGCGGTAGTGGGGTTGCTGGAATCATACTGATGAGAGAGGGCATCCGCCTTTCCATTTCTTGTTCCGGGTCAGTAGGTAATGAGCAGTGAGAAACGAGAGAAGAAAAGTGCCCACCTGGACTGTCGGGGTCGGAGTCATTTGGCGGTACGGAGATATTCAAGGTTGCAATGGTCGGTGAAAACAGTCACAGGGTGTGTTGCTCCTTCAAGAAGGTGTCTCCATTCTTCGAGAGCGTTTTTAATCGCCAGCAACTCTTTCTCACCTATGTTGTAGTTTCGTTCGGCAGAATTGAGGCGTCTGGAGTAAAAGGCTACCGGATGCAGGAGTTTCTTGTCCCCGAACTTTTGGGATAAGATTGCTCCCAAAGCAATGTCGGAGGCATCTGTTTCTAAGTAGTATGGGAGGTGAATCTCAGGTTGTTTTAGAACGGGTGCTTGGGTGAAGCTTTCCTTAAGTCTTTCGAAGGCCTGCTGAGCCTCCGTAGACCATTGAAACCGCACGTCTTTTTTGGTTAGAGATGTAATGGGTGCGCTAAGGTGTGAGAAGGATCGGATGAAGCGTCGGTAGAAGTTGGCAAACCCCATGAATTGTTGGACCGCCTTTTTGTCTTTGGGTGTTGGCCAATCGAAGATGGCCTTGACTTTGGTTTTATCCATCTCGACGTGCCCCGGTGACAGGATGTTTCCCAGAAACTCGATGGATGGAGTCTCGAAGGTGCTTTTTTCGATCTTTCCATACAATTTGTGTTGACGGAGGCGAGACAGGACAAGTCGGACGTGCTGTTCGTGCTCTTGGAGAGAACGGGAGAATATCAGTAGATCATCCAAGTAAATCACCAGGAAGGTATCCAGGATGTCATGAAAGATGTCATTGAGGAAGTGTTGAAAGGCAGCTGGGGCGTTGCACAAGCCAAACGGCATGACGCGATATTCAAAGTGACCATATCGAGAGCGGAAAGCGGTCTTCCACTCGTCCCCCCGTCTCATGCGCACCAAATTAAAGGCTCCTCGAAGATCAATTTTAGTGAAAATACAAGCATCCTTCACTCGATCCAGTAGTTCGGGGATCAGTGGTAACGGGTAACGGTTACGTACCGTGATTGCGTTCAATGCTCTGTAGTCGACGCATGGTCGGAGTCCACCATCTCTTTTCCCGACAAAGAAGATACCGGCCCCGGCAGGTGAGGTGGAGTGACGTATGAATCCTTTTTGGAGCCCGTCCTCAATATATTCCTTCAAGGATTGAGATTCAGGAACGGACAAGTTGTAAATGCGTCCATGGGGTATGGGTGCTCCTGGAAGGAGGTCGATGGGGCAATCGTATTCTCTGTGTGGAGGTAGTGTGTCCGCCCCTCTCTTCTCAAACACATCCTGAAAGTCAGAATATTTGACCGGTAATTCAGAAGCTGGATAGGTAGAAAAACCGACCTTTTCGGTGGTATACCCGTTCATACAGAAGTGTTGACAATGATGAGAGGGAAAAGAGACGGTATTGGAGGACCAGTCGATGGAAGGGTTATGGGTACGGAGCCAAGGAAGCCCTAAAACCAGAGGGAACAAAGGGGAAGGTACAATGTCCCACTGAAGGTGCTCTTGGTGCTTGGTTCCGATGAGTAGCAACAGAGGAGTGGTTTCATGGGTAATGGGACCAGTACATAGAGTGCTTCCGTCGACCATTTGTAAAGGCGTGGGAGTCGTCTTTGGTCGTGTAGGAACTGCTAGGGAGGTGGCGAGGGTGAGATCGAAGAAGTTGTTACTAGCTCCGGAGTCTATGATGGCGGACACGTTCACACTTCTATCTCCCCACTGCAGGATGACAGGAATGGTCAGATGAGCGGAGGCGGAACCAAATACACATTGAAGTGAAATTAAGGAAGGATGGTTCTTACCTCCGTCGGAAGGAAGCGGTGGTCGTATAGGACAGCTACGTAGAAGGTGACCAGGCTGACCGCAGTACAGGCAGAGGTTTTGAGTGCGACGTCTGCTTCGTTCGGCAGAGGACAGGGGACCTCGTGCTAGGCCAATCTCCATAGGTTCGGGGAGCGAAGGAGTGGAGTTGGGAGGTTTGGCAGAGGTCGTAGAAGGAGTTTCAGACTGCCGGACAGGTAGGGAAGGAGCGGCGGCCATTCTCTCCTGACGTCTTTCTCTGAAGCGTTGGTCCAGGGTTAGAGATTGCAGGATCATGGCGTCCAGTGTTGTGGGTACTCCTATTCGAGCCAGTTCATCTTTTAGTTGATCAGAGAGGCCATAACGGAAATGATCTCTAAGACCTACGTCGTTCAGGCCTGTGTCTGCAGCCACAGCTCGAAATTCAGAGATGTAGTCCTCCACTGGTCGTCGTCCTTGTCGCAGATGTCGAATGGTGGATAATGCGGTTGATGAACGCAGAGGGTCATCATATATAGGGTTCATGGCTTGGACAAAGGAATTCCAGGAGGATAGAAGCGGACTCCCTTCATGTAGGAGTTGGAAGGCCCAGTCCTGTGGAGCTCCGGACATCAACGAGATGGCTGAACGCACCTTTACGGAATCGGATCCATAAGTACAGGGACAAAGAGAAAACATAAGTTCACAGGATGTAATAAAAGTGCGGTACCTTGTGCGATCGCCGGAAAACCGTTCAGGTGCGTTGGCTCTGGGTTCTGGAGTAAGGAGTTCAGCTTGTTGGAGGATGGAGCCGGAGGGTGAAGGAGGCAGTGCCGTGGCTTCGGCGCGACTCCTCTCTCTGTGGAGTAACGTCTCCTGGCTGGTCTGTAGGTTCTGTACCATCTTAGCTAGGGCGGCCATCTGCTCAGTGAGAATAGCAAGGACTTGAGCTGTGCTTGCGGGTTCCATGATGAACCAGGTTCTTCTGTAATGCAGGGTTTGAGTCCCCTGTGAAGTGTGAGTATGGAACCCAATGGCAAGCTGTGGGTAAGGAAATCAGGAGACAATGGAGAGTAAGCAATCTTTAGTGAATCATGAATAGTAACTGAAGTCCAGAAAACAATACGGTCAAAAGGTTGGAATGCAATTCGTAGGCAAGTCCCAGAAAGAACAACAGGAAATAACGAAGATGATGGCGTGGTCAATGGTACAATCTGAGTCGAAGGGTTATAGAAGGTGGCGTAGTAGGTGGCACAATCCGGGTCGAAGGGTTGAAGAAGGCGGCGTAGTCGGTGGCACAATCCGGGTCGAAGGGTTGAAGAAGGCGGCGTAGTCGGTGGCACAATCCGGGTCGAAGGGTTGAAGATAACGTGGTCAAAGGATACGAGGAGCACTAGGAAACTGAGGCGGAAGGCGCAGTAGAACCTGGTTAATGTGCTGGGAAGGAAGGCGGAATTAAATAGGGTTCATGGGATCATGGAAATACCTTTCACCTGGGTATTGTAGGTGGAGTTGAGGTACCTGGAATTTTGGTAGGTCAATGGGAGGCATTCGAGGATCTCCAGAGCAGGTGCGATGCAGTACCCCTAATCGGCCAGCTGAGGGCACCAGAGTACCTGGTTTTATACTACTTAGGAGAGTTTGTTCTCGCTCGTGCGCACTTTCCTCTTCAGGACTCGGATTCAGTCGGCGGCGTGGGGCGTCTCCTGGCTCTCCCTCTCCATCCTGCGGACCAGGAACTTGAAGCGACACGCCACGAGGGATCCCTCTCCCAGCATGGCGGTCCGGACCGGGAGTGGGCCGCGGAGCGGGGCATGACATTCTGTCGCTTTGTGCTACAATGTAACTACATGACACACCATTGCGACATGTTAAAAGAATTAAACTGGCCATCACTGGACTCTAGACGCACCCTTCACCTTTCCAACCTGGTGTTTAAGAGCTTTTCTGGGAAGCTGCCACCCTACCTGAATATGCTGCTTCCCCCGGCAGTTCCCTCATCCTATAACCTCAGATCCAGGACCAGCACCTTACTTGCAATACCGCAATACAAAAAGAAAATGTCTCGATCCTCATTTTCCTACAGAGCACCGCAAATATGGAATAACCTCCCAAACACTGTCAAGTCCCTTAAGACTTCCCTATTAACATACCTCAATTCGAAATGCGCCTGTAAACATGTAACATAATGACTTTATTTCCTCCATATTTTTTTTTCTGTTAATCTGTATATTTGGTCTTGTGTTAATATCTTGCATTTTACTATTTTGAATTTCTGTAACCACTCAATGTTCTCGAACCCAGGACATACTTGAAAACAAGAGAAATCTCAATGTATCCTTCCTGGTAAAATCCTTTATAAATAAAATAAATAACATAGAGCGCTGCTAGTTTAGGTAGAAATGCTTGTTTTTTGAATGCACTTAGGCAAGGTAGTATGATCTAAGTTTAAGAATTATACCTCTATTCTCTTCTTACAACTTCTCCCATGTAAGTTACCTTCTTAATACCAACTAACCCCCCCTCCCCCCTCCCTTTTCCCGTAAATGAAAACACAACAAAGTATTGGCATTTTGAAAAGGTCACGTCTTTTATTACTTAAGGCCAAATTCTTTGCCTATAAGGCAGAATTATTATTATCGATCCTCGTATGCCAAATACGCTACACCAGATAACACTGGCAGCCAGATAACACTGGCAACTGCAATGCACCACAAGCATTGCCCAGAAATAGCGCCCCACGTGGCTAAGCAGGATGACCACACGTCTGCTCAGTGTATTTTTATGGCAGATAGCAGGCCGAGAGGATCTGCAAACCAGGAAGGCACCTAAGCCTGGCCGTATGAAACCACAACTCACCCCGTACCCTGCAGACCCTCCGCCCACTATCGCCCTCCACGTGCCAGGCCGCCTATTTCACCGCTCATCCCTAACCTAAACCATATCCATCTTAAAGCGCAATCCTTCCTGCCACATGGTAAAGTACCCAATTTAAGCGCAATCCACCCAGTTGTGGCTGTAAAAAAACACCAACTGGCTTCAAGCTACTTGGGATACTATCTGATCGATAATAATTGCTCTAAACCATGCTTTTAATCAAAGAACAATCCCCCAACCCTGGCCGTTCAAAAACCACAGGCTAGCTTCATGTAACATGGTGTATAACTTGATGGAATAGGTAGACTAACCATGTCCATATTTAGACAATCCCCCAGACGTGGCCTTATAAACCATGAACCGGGTTCATGCAACATGGCATATTTCCATATGGAATGAGTGGTGAAATCTCCACTGCATTGCCCCTATCCGTGGCGCTTCTGATGCGTGACCTTTCCGTTGTTGTAGAGAACCAGCATCTATGAAAGAGAAACAAACAGGGTGGGTTGGGTGGGAGTAAAAGAAAAGTAACTGCAATACACACACTGCCCCCACGCCTTGTCTTTTATACCCTCCCCTTCCCCCTCCCTCCCATTGTTCCTCTCCCTATTGCATCCAATCACAAATCAGCCATGCTTCAGCTCATTAAGCAAAAAAGCCCCCATGCATGATCCCATAGAACAAAGGGAACTTCCTCCCTTTCACTCTTGTGTAATACAGGGATAATTCTTAAACCTTGCTCAATCCTAATTAGTCTCTCTCTCGAACAAATGTTGACAGTAAAGTGAGGAAAAGACTATACATATTTAACATTATAAGAGATCGGGGTCGAATCTTTTTTCATGAACTGTAGGAAGCACTTGATCTCAAATAAGAGATTTTACCTACAGCCAAGGAAAAGATTCTAATACGATCCTTTTTTTTCCTAGAGAGAATGTTTTATCTGATTTATAAAATAAATAGTTTGTAAATAGTTTGAGCTACACCGAACATCACAGAATGTCACGTGATTGCGAGCGTCCTGCCTATCCAGAAAGACATTGGTGGGATTTAGTTCCCAAAGGTTCTGAAGCCCCGAAACCTTAATGACTCAGTGACTAAGCTCCTGCACTCAGAAGGCTGAATCAGCGCTCCAAGAACTCCCTGGAGTGGCTAGAGTGTGCTCAGAACACTGTGACCACTCAGATAAGGTTAAAGGGCTTATTCAGAGAGCACCGAAATGTCACAGACACTTTGGCAAGTTGTGTCCCCGAAGTGCGTAGAATCGACCCACCGAACGCAACTTCAAAGCAAAGCCACCAAAATAAAAAAGTCCGCCACAAACCTGCCTAAGAAATCAAAAAACACAGAAACGATCTCATAACCCGCCGAAAAATTGCAAAATGCATCTGACGATCTGACGAACAGACCGCCGAATCGATCCGAAAAAAGCCGACCAGCTGCCGAACAGGGATAAAAAAATTACACCGCAACTTTTAAAAGGCGATTAAAAAAAGATGCTAAATAAAAATGCCTGTTAATAATAGATAAGGTCCTATGAATAATAAGTAGAAAGGTCTGTTACAGGAAAAAAAAAACACCATCGGAAAAAGAAAATTGTTGAAAAAATCCCGAAGAATGCCTAAAAAATCCTAAAAAAATAAAATGTGAAAAGAATAAACGGTCGAATAAATAATAAAAAAAAACAGGGATGTTTTTTCCAGTGAAACCTATGGGATTCGCCTGAATAAACCTGCGGAATGAATCAGGGCATTTCACTGCTATTCTGTGAATAGATTAACCATTGCATCTCTCTGGGGATTTCACTGCCGCCGAACAGCACCGTATTTCGCTGGCAATTTGAAAATATTTGGCAAATTGGCAGCTTTTTAAAAAGCAAAATAGCAATGAAATTGTACGGGTGAAATTCCGTGGCCAATTCGATGTTCTTTGAATAACCCCTTTAGTAGTTACACTGCATAGAAAATCCCTTTACTATGATGATGATAATGTGTTACCGGTGAAAGACATATCTTGCTTTACAGCCAACAAGGAAATATGTGTCATTGGCTTAAACTTTATTTGAACAACAACATATTAGTAAATAAAGTTTATCTTATCACATTAACATAAGTGGTCTGTTTAGGTACATTTTATGATTCTCAGCAAAGCTTATCATCTCACCTTTGTATCGTTTCATGTATTTTTTTAAATCCTTTTCGAGGAGGAGTTACGTAAATATAATAATGACAAAATATATTAGTTGTTTATTTATGCAGAAAGAAGCCTGTATTCCTTTTTAAACCCCTTCACTACCAAGTGATTTTTGTTGAAAAATATGTTATTATTATTATTATTATTCTTTATTTATAAAGCGCCAGCATATTCCGCAGCGCTGTACAATAAGCACAGTATAGACAGGGTTACAATACATTAAACAACATTTGACAAACAGTACAGGAGGAGATGAGGGCCCTATTCCCGTAGGAACTCACAATCTGGGAGGGTTGGGGTTGGAAACAGGAGGAGAGGACTGTAAGGTGAGAGTGATTGATGGTTGCGTCAGTGAGTTGGGTGGTAGGCTTCCCTAAATAGCAATGTTTTCAGGGAGCGTTTGAAGGAAGAGAAGTTAGGGGAAAGTCTGACAGTACGAGGGAGAGCGTTCCAGAGAGTGGGGGCTGCGCGTGAGAAATCCTGCAGTCTATCATGGGAATCACAACATTTATTTGAAAGAAAGGATGTGAAGTTAACAATTAAATATAGGGTAAAATAGAAGTTTCGAAAGAGAAATTGTTATTCTGGGATAGATAAAAATTTAAAATAATGTTAATTTGCCCATTTTTTATTTTTCATGTATTTGTTTATTTTTTACAGAAATATTGGTGGTTATTCAGAGAGCACCGAAATGTCACCGACTCTCGTTCCCTGCACTTTGGGGAATCAAATTTCCCAACTCTTCAGGGAATTCAGCATTCACCACAGGGTCCCCAAAGTGCAGGGAAACGGCTGCCGAATGTTGCCATAAACCTGCCATCCACTGGTGCAAGCCCACCTCAAACCTGCTGCAAACCCATCACACCGCCGCCGCCAACCTGCCAGAGGGTCGCCACACGCAGCTGACGAGCCACCGAGCACAGCGCCGACCAGCCACAAAAAAAGCTGCATGGGTAGAAAAATAATTAAAAAACAATACGATTGAAAGTGTAAAAATTGGAACGCTGTTTGCAAAAAAACTACTGAACAAAAATGTCTGGAATTAACATATAAAATCCTATAAATGATAATTAAAAGGTCTGTTACAGAAAAAAGAAAAACAGCTATTAAAAAGTAACCGGGAAAAAAATTTGCCGAAATAATGCCAAAAATATCCTAAAAAAATAGTAAATAATGAGACTTTTTGCTGCATATTAAAATAATGAACAGTTTATTAGATATTGAATTATTACTGCAATATTTTTAACATTGAAGCCTATGGGATTCTCCTGAATAAACCTGCCGAATGAAACCACCGGACAGCAGGGAATTTCGGCAAAATTTGGCGAAATACCTGCTCTCTGAATAGCCGAATGGACCTGAAATGGCACCACACAGAGAAATTCCAATGTTCTGTGCCATTTCGGGGCCAGATCGTCTCTCTCTGTATAACCCCTAATGTTGAAATGTAAAACTCTGAGCTCTAGATTGTGTCCATGTGCATATCATCAGAAAAGAGCATGGGGACATCACCAGAACTGCCCTTCATTGGACACCAGAAAGAAAACGCAAGAGAGGAAGACCAAAGAGCACCTGGCGTTGAATGGTGGACAGAGAACTCAAGACTATGAACCACACGTGGTGTACCATACAAAAGCTGGCCCAGAACAAACAGGAGTGGCGAACCTTTGGTGCTGCCCTACATGCCAATAGGCATAATGGGCAATAACTAAGGTTGTGTCCTTTATCTTACACAATTTCAAAAGAGGTCTGCATTATCAGCATACAGGCAGATGCAGTAAAGGTGCTGCAGACAGATAATAAAATGGTGAGATCTCCTGCTTACACTGGGTCTGCATTGACAGCATACAGGCAGATGCAGTAAATGTGCTGCAGACAGATAATAAAATGGTGAGATCTCCTGCTTATGAGGATTTATATTGATCCGAATGAGATTATTAGCAATGCAATATCTATATGTGCTGCATCATGCCTGTGTATGGCAATTACAGCAACACCTTGTATCTGTATGTGCTGCATCATGCCTGTGTATGGCAATTACAGCAACACCTTGTATCTGTATGTGCTGCATAAATGCCTGTGATGGCAATTACAGCAACACCTTGTATCTGTATGTGCTGCATAATGCCTCTGTATGGCAATTACAGCAACACCTTGTATCTGTATTATGACGGAATGGGATGTTGTCCGCCTGCGGGTGTGCTCTATCTGCGTGGCCCCGGCGCTTACCGCTGGCCCAACTACCGAGTGACACGGCACTCGGCGTCTCGTGCGGCCTGGCGTGACCCTGGGGAAGGGTTAGCGGGCGGTGGAGGGGACCCCTGCCTAGAACCAGCCCGACCACTGAGCCATACGGTACTCAGCGTCTCGAGCAGCTGGTTCACTGACCTTGTGGGGGTGGAGTACGTCTGCGGGCGGCCGGCCGATTTCGGGGATCGGATCTCTTCCGGCAGAATATTCGGATCTGATTGCGGAGGACTTTCGGATCTTAGATGGATGTAGCTTCGGATCTTGCGGGATCGGCAGAGTCTTCGGATCTTACCGCAGTCTCTCGCAATACCGAAGCGCGGTACACGGCCGCGCCCTTCGGATCGGATCTCGGGCTAATAGTCTGGGAACCGAACCCCATACGCTGCGCCTCTGTCCTGATGCGAGATGCAGGCACAGAGCGCTCGGTTCGGTTCGGATCGACTCGGACACCGTACCCTGAGACCGCGGGGGATACTCAGACGTTGAAGTACGGCGGAGAAATAAAGACATCAGTCGAGGCTGGATGCACTGGTAAATCTGGGTTTTTTATTCACAGCTCAGGCATTTATCAACTTTACACAAATTATCATACAATGGGAATCCCTGCCCGCCCTCCCAGGACCCATTGGCCATTACAGTTCGGGGAGTCGCCGATTCGGACCGGATGGTCCGAATCGGCCATTTTACGATTCGAACCGGATGGTTCGAATCGGCCATTTTCCGATTCGAAGAATCTGATAACGGCCACGAGGCAATCGGAAAATGGCGGCGGGCAAGGCAGACAAAGGGAATACATTTCACAATCAACGGGGAACACTGTATTACACCACACATAACCACATCTAATAAAAAGTACTGAAAAACTCTGTGCGTGCCACCGCACCTAATTGTCCATGGCCATATCACCGTCACTGTGCACCGCCCCTGGCTGAGGGTGCTGAGCCATTCCGTGACACTCCTCCCCCTCCCCAAGGTCCGACGCACTCGGTTGGACCCCAACGGGTCGTACCGAGGTAGTCGGGGCTCCCCAATCCCCTGGTTCCCGGGCCGACTGCCGCGATAACCCATCTGCGTTACCGTTTTGCGACCCGGGCCGATATTGAATTGTAAAATTGAAGGGTTGGAGAGCCAGGCTCCACCGCAACAGGCGGCCGTTCTCCCCCGCCACCCGGTTGAGCCACACCAAGGGGTTATGGTCGGTCATCACGGTGAAGGACCGACCGTAGACATAGGGTTGGAGCTTCCGTAGGGCCCAGACCAAGGCCAGGCACTCCTTCTCCACCGCAGCATACCCCACCTCCGGGGTAACAGCTTCCGGCTGATGAACGCCACCGGATGGTCCCCCCCGTCGTCCCCTACTTGACTTAGGACAGCTCCCAGTCCGAACATGGACGCGTCTGTGTGAACAACAAAACGTTTGTTATAGTTGGGAGCTGCTAGCAGGGGAGCTTGGGTCAGGGCGGCCTTCAGTTGCCGAAAGGCCTGTTCGCACTCCGGGGACCACAGGACTTGGCGGGGCAGGGATTTCTTTGTCAGATCAGTCAGGGGTTTGGCCAGGTCACTGTAGTGGGGTACAAATTTCCTGTAGTACCCCGCGGTACCCAGGAAGGCGAGGACCTGGGTCTTGGTCACAGGGGTGGGCCAATCTAGGATAGCCTCTATCTTAGCGGGCTCTGGCCGTTGTATCCCGCCATCCCACCCGGTGGCCCAGATACTGCACTTCGGCCATCCCCACTTTGCATTTCTCCGGCTTCAGGGTCAGGTTGGCGTCCCTAATCCGGCCCAGGACTGTCCCCACATGGTCCAGATGTTCCTCCCAGGTCTGGCTATAGATGGCTATGTCATCCAGGTACGCGCAAGCGAATCCCTGGAGGCCATCGAGGAGGCGATCGATTAACCGCTGGAAGGTAGCAGGGGCGTTCTTCATCCCGAACGGCATGACTCGAAACTGGTACAAGCCGAACGGGGTGATGAAGGCCGACTTCGGGGTCGCCTCCTCGGCAAGGGGAATCTGCCAATACCCCTTGCACAGATCCACCGTGGTCAGAAAATGACCCCGGGAGATCTGGTCTAGCAACTCGTCGACTCGGGGCATCGGATAAGCGTCTGTAATGGTACAATCATTTATCCGCCGATAGTCGACGCAGAACCTGGTGGTACCGTCTTTCTTGGGCACCAGGACACACGGGCGACGCCCATGGACTGGCCGACGGTTCAATGACCCCCAGCTCCAGCATCTCCCGGATCTCGGCCCGCATGGACTCTGCGGACCGCTTCCGGGAGCCGGTATGCAGGTTGCCGAAGGGGTCTCTGACCGGGCGTGTCCACCTGATGGATGGCCTGGTCCGTGTATCCCGGAGAGCCAGAAAACCCCCGGGTAGGCGAGAAGCAGCTGCCGCGCCTGCGCCTGTTTCTCGGGGCCTAACTCCTCCCCCAGCTGCACCTGATCCACCCCGGAAGGCTGCTTGGCTACCCCGGGAGTTCCTCCAACGGAAATGGTTCCGTCTCCTCGGCAGCCGGCGCGCATATGGCGTCCACCGTCTCCGGCCGCTCATGGAAGGCCTTCAGCATATTGACGTGGAACGTCCGCTGGATTCTGGTGTCTGCGCAGCTAACAACCACATAGGTGGTATCCCCCAGCTGGGTTACCACCTTGTAGGGACCTTGCCAGGCCGCCTGCAGCTTGTTCTGCCGCTGTGGTTTCAACACCAGAACCTTCTGCCCCACGCAGAACGAGCGACTGCAAGCAGCGCGGTCGTACCACGCCTTCTGCTGAGCTTGGGCCGTCTCCATGTTCTCCTGCACGAACCCTGCGAGTTCCGCCAAGCGCTCCCGGAGCTTCAAGACGTAATCCAACACAGGAACCCCATCTTCCTCCTGTTCCCCCCTCCCACTGAGCCCTAACCAGATCCAGCGGTCCTCGCACCTGGCGCCCATACAGCAGCTCAAAGGGGGAGTAACCGGTGGATTCCTGAGGAACCTCCCGGTAGGCGAACAGCAGGTGGGGAAGATACTTCTCCCAATCCCTGCTCTCGTGCACAAAAGCCCGAATGAGCTGCTTCAGGGTCCCATTAAACGCTCGCACAGCCCATTGGTCTGAGGGTGATACGGGGCGCTGTGCAGCGCCCTAACACCACAGAGACGCCAGAGCTGTTGGGTGAGCTCCGCGGTGAACTGGGTACCCTGATCGGATAGAATTTCTCGGGGAAACCCCACCCTCGTGAACACCAGGAGCGCGTCCGCTACGGTGTCCGCCTGGATGTTGGCCAAGGCCACAGCCTCGGGGTACCGGGTGGCATAATCCACTACGGTAAGGATGTACCTTTTACCGGTGGCACTGGGCCGCGGCAACGGCCCAATGATGTCAACCGCCACCCGGCTAAAGGGCTCCTGAATGATGGGCATGGGGCGCAAGGGTGCTTTCGGGTGATCCCCGGCCTTCCCAGTTTTTTGGCAAACTGGGCAGGTGCGGCAATAGTCGCGGGTGTCTTCGCTAAGGCGGGGCCAGAAAAACGCGCGCGCCAACCTGTGCCGGGTTTTCGTCTGGCCTAAGTGACCTGCAAGGGGGATGTCATGGGCCAAGCGCAGAAGTTCCTGCCTAGGGCCCTGAGGCACCACCAACTGCTTCTGCGGGACCTGCTTCTTCTTGGCCCCCTCCCTCACGGTGTACCGGTAAAGCAGCTCATCCTCCCACTCTATCTTGTCCTTTCTCTGGTCGTCCAGGCCCTGACCGGCTCGGTCCCGGTAGCCCTGTAGTGTGGGGTCGGTCTGGGTCTGGTGGCGAAGCGTCTCCGGGGTACTCCACGGGGACGGGAGGTCAGGTGGGAAGGGAAGGGTCGGGTCCCGTCGGGATATGGGAGGTGATGGCGGTGAGGGAGGTCTGGGCAGGCGGGGCGGTTTAGGAGGTCGGGGAGGTTTAGGAGGTCGGGGAGGTTTGGGAGGTCGGGAAGGTTTTGGTTGAGATCTCACCTGGGTCCCGTTCGGAGTGCCCCTGTCGTGGCGTTGGCTCTGTTGCCTAGTGGTTACCGGGGTAGCTGCATCTGTGGAGTAAGCGGAAACTAGCCGCCCCAGGTCGTTACCCAGGAGCACCTCGGCCGGCAGTTGCCTCAACAACCCCACCCTCACCTCCCTCTCCCCGTTCCCCCAGTCCAGGTGAACCCGGGCCGTCTCGAGCCGGAGCACCTTTCCCCCCGCCACCCGTACTGCAACAGTGCTTTGCAGACGGTCGCTCGGCGGAATCAAGTGAGGCCGGACCAGGGTAATGGTAGCCCCGGAGTCCCGCAGCCCCTCAGCGGGCCGCCCGTTTATCCACACCGCCTGACGGTGATGACGACGGTTGTCGTCCGCGGCGGCTTGCACGGGGTCGGCCTCATGTAGCTGCTCCCATTCCTCCGGGGCCTCCGGCCACGGAGTTTCGGCGTCGCAACAATGGACCGTCGACGATGGCCTGGCGGCCGGTCGGGTCAACTCCGGTCGGTTGGGGCAATACTGCTTGTAGTGCCCCTCCTGGTTGCACCCGTAGCACCGGACGTTAGCCATGTTGGTGGGCCGGCTGGTGGGCCGTGCTGCCGGCGTCCGGACCGCCGGTGGTGGGGGTGGTGGAGGTGGTGGAGCGGGTAGAGCTGGGCGGACGGGCAGGGATCGCTCCCCCCCGACATCTTCCGAGTGTCCGTGTATTCGTCTGCCCAGGTGGCCGCTTGTTGCACTGTCTGGGGCTTCTTGTCGCGCACCCACTCCCGGATAGCGGAGGGGGTGTGCTCGAAAAACTGCTCGAGCAGCAGCAGTTGGGTAATCTCCATTACCGTCTCCGCTTGGCTACCCGAGAGCCAGGTGCGCAGGTCCGCGTTGCAACCCGACCGATGGGCCACTCCACGTGAGTGGCGCCATTGGGCCGGCGAGAATTCCGGAACTTCACCCGGCTGGCTTCAGGGGTCACAGCGAATCTGCTCAGCAGCGCCTGCTTAACGTGCGAGTAACTGGTGGCCTCTTCGTCTGGCACCGTGCGATAAGCCTCGGCGGCCCGACCGGTCAGCTTACACGCCAAGATCCTCACCCAGTCGGCACGGTGCACTTCATGCACTCGGCACAGGCGCTCGAAGTCCTGGAGGTAACTCTCTATCTCCTCCTCTGCTTCCCGGAACTCCTTGAACGCCTGGAAAGGCACTTTGCGCCCGGTGTAACGGTCCGAGGGGAACGGCTACTCCGTCGGCTTCGCACTTCAGCCAGCCAGCCGTAGCTCATGCGCTCGCTCTCTCTCACGCTCCTCTTCCTGGCCGAGTTCTCGGACCAGACTCCGCATCTCAGCCTCCGATGGGGCCGGACCCATCATAGAGATCCGCTCTCGCATCTTCCGGCAAAAGTCACTGTCTTCGGGCTCAGCGGGGACGGTTGCCGGCGCTATGTCCGCAGGCAACGCTGCGAACGCCGCCTCTTGGTCCATCCTCCTCAGCTCCTCCATCATGGTCTCCCGGCTCTTGGAGCCCGGGGCGCCTCCCCGGTTCTCCAGCATGCCACGCAGGACGTCCCGCTTGTAGGCACTGTACCCGGTCATGATGAGGGTCCCCCTAGGGCCTGCAGAGAGCTTATCCCACCGCTGCCACCAGTATGACGGAATGGGATGTTGTCCGCCTGCGGGTGTGCTCTATCTGCGTGGCCCCGGCGCTTACCGCTGGCCCGAATACCGAGTGACACGGCACTCGGCGTCTCGTGCGGCCTGGCGTGACCCTGGGGAAGGGATAGCGGGCGGTGGAGGGGACCCCTGCCTAGAACCAGCCCGACCACTGAGCCATACGGTACTCAGCGTCTCGAGCAGCTGGTTCACTGACCTTGTGGGGGTGGAGTACGTCTGCGGGCAGCCGGCCGATTTCGGGGATCGGATCTCTTCCGGCAGAATATTCGGATCTGATTGCGGAGGACTTTCGGATCTTAGATGGATGTAGCTTCGGATCTTGCGGGATCGGCAGAGTCTTCGGATCTTACCGCAGTCTCTCGCAATACCGAAGCGCGGTACACGGCCGCGCCCTTCGGATCGGATCTCGGGCTAATAGTCTGGGACCGAACCCCATACGCTGCGCCTCTGTCCTGATGCGAGATGCAGGCACAGAGCGCTCGGTTCGGTTCGGATCGACTCGGAACACCGTACCCTGAGACCGCGGGGGATACTCAGACGTTGAAGTACGGCGGAGAAATAAAGACATCAGTCGAGGCTGGATGCACTGGTAAATCTGGGTTTTTTATTCACAGCTCAGGCATTTATCACTTTACACAAATTATCATACAATGGGAATCCTGCCCGCCCTCCAGGACCCATTGGCCATTACAGTTCGGGGAGTCGCCGATTCGGACCGGATGGTCCGAATCGGCCATTTTACGATTCGAACCGGATGGTTCGAATCGGCCATTTTCCGATTCGAAAAATCTGATTGCAACCACGAGGCAATCGGAAAATGGCGGCGGGCAAGGCAGACAAAGGGAACACATTTCACAATCAACGGGGAACACTGTATTACGCCACACATAACCACATCTAATAAAAAGTACTGAAAAACTCTGTGCGTGCCACCGCACCTAATTGTCCATGGCCATATCACTGTCACTGTGCACCGCCCCTGGCTGAGGGTGCTGAGCCATTCCATGACATGTATCTGCTGCATAATGCCTGCGTACGGCAATTACAGCAACACCTTGTATCTGTACTGTACAGGGATTTACACTCATTATAACCCACTGAATATTATCCCTATACAGCAGCAACGACTGACCCCACAGCTCTCCCTGTATTCTGACAAATCCATGGCTGCTGGAATGCGGCAGTAATCGATTTGAACTTTTTGTTACAATGAGAACTGGGTCTTTATTTGGTTTTATGTCTCTCCAGAGTGCTTGGAGAGACCTAAAACAAAAGATTTAATTTCTCCACAGGGACATACCGATCTTGCTTTAAAAAGGTATGAACATTGTCTTTTTTTGATGGTTTTTCAATGCATTACAATCAGGGCCGTAAGAAGGGCGAGGCGAGTGAGGCGCCTGCCTCGGGCACAGCTGTGAAGGGGCGCAGCCATGGCTCGAGTCCTGCGGGAACGCTGCGGGAACGCAGCTTTCCAGCAGGTCTCGCGCCATGGCTGCGCCCCTTCACAGCTGTGAAGCGCCCAGCCCAAAATGATTGCCGGCGGCCGCTTGCTTCCTGCTTGAACGGCCGCTGACAGGAAGTGCGAGCGGCTGCACTTCCTGTCAGCGGCCGTTCAAGCAGGAAGCAAGCGTCCGCCGGCAAGGAGAGGTGAGCTGGGGCAATATCCAGGAGACCTGGGGGGGCGATATCCATGAGACCTGGGGGCAATATCCATGAGACTGGGGGGCAATATCCATGAGACCTGGGGGCAATATCCATGAGACCTGGGGGCACTATCCATGAGACCTGGGGGCATATCCATAAGCTGGGGCAATATCCATGAGAGCTGGGGCATATCCATAAACTGGGGGGCACTATCTATGAGAGCTGGGGGCAATATCTATGAGAGCTGGGGGGGCATATCCATGAGAGCTGGGGGGGCATGTCCATGAGAGCTGGGGACATAATCCATAAGAGCTGGGGGGCATATCCATAAACTGGGGGCAAATCCATGAGACCTGGGGGCATATCCATGAGCTGGGGCAATATCCATGAGAGCTGGGGGGCAATATCCATGAGAGCTGGGGGGCAAATACATGAGAGCTGGGTGGCAATATCCATGAGAGCTGGGGTCATATCCATGAGCTGGGGGGCAATATCCATGAGCTGGGGGGCAATATCCATGAGAGCTGGGGGGCATATCCATGAGAGCTGGGGGGCATATCCATGAGCTGGGCGGCATATCCATGAGAGCTGGGGGGCATATCCATAAACTGGGGGCATTATCCATGAGACCTGTGGGCAATATCCATGAGAGCTTGGGCATATCCATAAACTTGGGGGCATTGTCCATGAGACCTGGGGACATATCCATGAGACCTGGGGGACATATCCATAAGCTGGGGCAATATCCATGAGAGCTGGGGCATATCCATGAGAGCTGGGGCATATCCATAAACTGGGGGGCATTGTCCATGAGACCTGGGGACATATCCATGAGACCTTGGGGGGCATATCCATAAACTGGGGCAATATCTATGAGAGCTGGGGGGCAATATCTATGAGAGCTGGGGGGGGCAATATCTATGAGAGCTGGGGGCAATATCTATGAGAGGTGGGGGGCATATCCATGAGAGCTGGGGGGCAATATCTATGAGAGTTGGGGGCATTATCCATGAGAGCTGGGGCATATCCATGAGAGCTGGGGGCAATATCCATGAGAGCTGGGGGGCATATCCATAGAGCTGGGGGGAATATCCATAAGCTGGGGGGCATATCCATGAGACCTGGGGCATTATCTATGAGAGCTGGGGCAATATCCATGAGAGCTGGGGGGCATATCCATGAGCTGGGGCATATCCATGTGAACTGGGGCAATATATACCCATATGAGCTGGGGTCAATAATATCCATGTGAACTGGGGAAAATAGTCTGGGGGCTCAGTGCTGTGTATATTATTCTGGGGGGTGTATATTATGCTATATGTTCTTTTGCTGTACGTGCCTGTATTCTGGGTGTACTGTATTTGTACATGTACTAAGTGTGCACTATATATGTAGGGTACAAAGGGTGGTCCGATCCACTGCTTCTGGTCACGGGGAGCATCCAGGGGCTTAGCACTGCGCCACTGGTCGGGGACTCTGATTTTTAAAATTATGTGGGGGGGCACAATTTTCTGTTTTTGCCTCGGGTGCAAAAGGAGCTAGCTACGGCTCTGATTACAATGCAAAACCGAGATAACTTGATTTTGGGTGTGAAACAGTTAACCACTTCGCTGCTGAGACGCGCTCAGCGCGTCCTCAGCAGTCCCGCTGGTGTGCTGAGGACGCGCTGAGCGCGTCCTCACATTGGGGTCAGCGTTCGGCCGGGTTCCGGCCGATCGCTGGCCCCTCCGGTGCGGGCTGACATCCTGGATGTCAGCCCGGCATCCGGACCAGCAGCCGCCAGAATTAGGTGTCATCGCGGGGGCGCGATGACACCTAATTCAGGCGCCCCCCCCCGCATGTGCGGAGGAGGCGCCTGAAAGGAGGGGGGGAGGTCCTTCGGACCTCTCTCCCTCCCGATCGGCGGCGCACAGGGGGTTAACCCAGGCATCATTTGGAAGGGCACAGCCTGCCCTTCCAAATGATGCCTGGCATTAACCCCTGGGGAGCTGGATCGCGAATCGGCGCTGAAAAGCGCCGGTTCGCGATCCTTTCCCGGAGCTGGCCGACATCTTGGATGTCGGCCAAGCCTCCGGGAACTCCCCCAGAGGACTGGCGTCATCGTGCGTAGCACGATGACGCCAGTCCTAGCGTTAACCCCTAACTGCCACCAACTGTGGAGATAGGGAGTTCCAATGAACTCCCTATCTCCCGATCCGTGGCAGCTAGGGGTTAAATTTTGGTATGGTTGGATCGGCCAGAGCATGGCCGTTCCAACGATACCAAACACTACAGTGAAAAATGTTGTAAAAAAAAAAATGAAAAAAAAAAAAATGAAAAATAAAAAAAAAAAAAAAAAAAAAGAAAATAAAAAAAAAAATTTAACACTTTTTTTTTTTTTTTTGGTTTGTTAATGCAGCAATATTGTTCCCATTTCAATTATAATGTGAACAATGATGCTGCACTAACGATTTTTGTATGCGGTGCGTTTGTTAAAAATAGTGTCATTTTCCCCAAAAAAAAATGTAATGAGACCCCATCTCTAATTTTTTTAAC
Organism: Leptobrachium leishanense; assembly: GCA_009667805.1. Taxonomy (NCBI): domain Eukaryota; kingdom Metazoa; phylum Chordata; class Amphibia; order Anura; family Megophryidae; genus Leptobrachium; species Leptobrachium leishanense. The sequence continues at coordinate 12,995,371 of CM019068.1, forward strand.
AAGCGCACCCCATACAAAATATAACCGCAATTGCTCGCATGTTAAAATGTGGAAAAAAACACTTTACACATTGTAAATTATTGAAAATACATATTTTATTGCATTTTTTGTTATAATATACAGACATGACATAACGTATACATATAATAATGACATATTATGAATCTACCGAGTCTGACGGAAAGAACGATATATAATGTGTCTGGGTCATATACTAAAATAAGCCTTCAAAACACGTTTAAACATGATGCGCAAAACAGGTAAAAATGACCTCAGCATAGGGGCGGGAAAAGCCTCAGCAGCGAAAGGGTTAATTTCATCACAGGACATTCCAGCATGTCTTTGAGGATTGTAAAAAAAAAAAACCTACATTGTCTTGATATACTTAAATCAGAACTTTCATACAGGAAGCGTTGTGTGACTTTCTCAAACCCTCCATTGTAGAACGTTCTCTATAGCTACGTTGTTTATCATCTAAATATATACATTTCATGTCATTCAGCAATCTCCAAATGTGCTCTAATTATGTGTTATTTCTTCCCATTCACAGCAGCAGAAGATAAATAACAGGGATTTTCTACTATGACAAGTGAAACACCTGGGACTTTTAAATAAAGGAGATAAAAATACTACATCAAAAAAATGGAACAGTGCACTTCTGACAAATCGTTTTTGGTCAGGAGACTCGTTTCTCCTTTTTTTTTTTTTTCTAAAAAAAGGCAGGAAAAAGTCACTAAATATTTTGTACGGCTGAGCCAAAAACCACAATATCTGCAGGAAATGATCAATGTTCAATCTGACATTCACAATAAATCTTTACTGTCTGCTCTTTGTACTCAATAAATAGGTTAAAAGAAGGGATGGACCTTCAATAAAAACACTATATACTTTCTGTGTACGTTTTATCACTTTATGTAACTCTATTTAGGACTCTGGTACTCTGAGCTGGTTCTCTTGTAGTTCTTTGATCTAGTCTCATATAATGAAGTATTTTTCTTTCACAGATCTCCACAGAGAAGGTTGTTTAACGCACGTACTTTTATTCAGATCTGGTACGGGTTCCAGAGAGCAGACCGCTCCACAGATCCTGAAAAATCCCTGAAAAACATTGAATGTTCATTATGTTAGGAAACCACAAAAGGTTGACTAACAAAGAACATGTGGGATTATAGAATCTAAGTGACGAAATGCGTTTTAACCCCTTCACTGCCAAGATCGACCATACTCAATCTGCAAGGCAACTCCTGAAGCCCCAATATCGAAAATAGTCCACATGGTATTCCACAAGAGCAATGCACAGGAATTTTGTTTTTGGCAAACTGAATTCATTTGCATGCAGGCTCCAAATGTCCCAACGTTTTAGAATCGTGGGCATGATGCCCCGTGTTGCTAACACTTTTTTAAGACCAGCTGGAAAATGAATCTGCATTGCCATCTTCCCAGCTGATCCTGCACAGAGCCCTGAACTGCCATAAATGCTTTTGACCAGCAGATGGTGACATATGTCTGCAAAATTGGTTATTTCAGCAAGGAATACATCGGGAATATTCCAAAATATTCATTCAAATTTATTTATTTAAAAAATATTTTCCAGAAACTCCACTGGTTCTTCCTGAGAGTGTTTTTTTGGAAAATCTCTTGATAGTGAAGGGAATAATCTGAAATGGCTAATGCTAGAAAATATTTTCATTGGGGGACTCACTAACATGCCCATTTTATGTTCTGGAAGACTAGCAAAACATACACTCTTAATATATTAAAATGTACAGTATCTCCTTACATAATTATCCTACAGTGTTTCCCTCCCTTATCAAAAGGCTGTCAAGAGAAGCTGTTGAGTGTAACTGAGCATGCCAACAACCAGGGACGTTTTTAAAATCTGCCCCAGCTGAAGCCACTTTGGGCATGCCCAGTTAGCAAAAAATGTCAACTCTTCACTATTTTAAAATACAAGCAGCTGCTACTGCTTATTACTGTTATTTAATCATATCTTGCGCAGCATTGTTTAAAAATGTAATTATATGTTGAAATGGAAACCTTTCAATGACACTTTTACCTCTATTTAGTCACCATTGATGATATATTTCACTTATGTTACAGTTAGTTATAAGGGGCCAAGTAGTATGGATTTATGCTAATATGCAGGGATGCGTTTAGGTTTGGTGATGCCCCATGCACCACTCCCCCACTTGATAAATATGAAAAATATGATAACGCAAATATTAACAACCAAATGGTGGCTATTAAGTTAAATAAAACTGTAATTAACAAGAAAAGCAAAGTATTTTATTTTCACCGAAGAAATTCTAACATTCACTATAACTTAGAGACTCATTTCTGGGAGCTTTATTGATCAGCAGTTCTGTAATACACCCACACACCCTGATTATATGGGGAGCCACTAAAAAAGACACCCGCACACCCTGAATATGTGGAGAAAACCCAAGAAAACACCCACACACCCTGCTCATATAGAGGAGCAGCAAATAAGACACACGCACACCCTGAATATATAGAAAGGAACCTAGGAACATCCACACCTTGAATATAAGATGGAACCCCTAAAAAGACACCGCACACCCTGAATATATGGAGGAGCCCCTAAAAAGACACCGGCACACCCTGAATATATGGAGGAACCCCTAAAAACACACCCACACACCCTGAATATATGGAGGAACCCCTAAAAAGACACCCACACACCTTGAATATATGGAGGAGCCCCTAAAAAGACACCCGCACACCCTGAATATATGGAGGAGCCCCTAAAAAGACACCCGCACACCCTGAATATATGGAGGAGCCCCTAAAAAGACACCCACACACCTTGAATATATGGAGGAGCCCCTAAAAAGACACCCGCACACCCTGAATATATGGAGGAGCCCCTAAAAAGACACCCGCACACCCTGAATATATGGAGAAGCCCAAGAAAGACACCCATACACCCTGAATATATGGAGGAACCCCTAAAAACACACCCGCACACCCTGAATATATGGAGGAGGCCCTAAACAAACACCAACACATCCTGAATATATGGAGGAACCCCTAAAAAGACACCCGTGCACCCTGAATATATGGAGGAGCCCCTAAAAGGACACTCGCACACCCTGAATATATGGAGGAGCCCCAGAAAGACACCCATACACCCTGAATATATGGAGGAACCCTAAAAACACACCCTGAATATATGGAGGAACCTCTAAATAGACACCCATACACCCTGAATATATGGAGGAGCCCCTAAAAATACACCCGTACTACCTGAATATATGGAGGAGCTTGTAAAAGACACCGACACACCCTGAATATATGGAGGAGCCCCTAAAAATACACCCGTACTACCTGAATATATGGAGGAGCTTGTAAAAGACACCTGCACATCTTGAATATATGGAGGAAGCCCCCAAACATACACCTGCACACCCTGAATATATGGAGGAACCCCTAAAAGACACCCATACACCCTGAATATATAGAGGAGCCCCTAAAGGACACCCATACACCCTGAATATATGGAGGAACCCCTAAAAGATACCCATACACCCTGAATATATGGAGGAACCCCTAAAAAGACACCCACACACACTGAATATATGGAGGAGCCCCTAAAAAGACACCAGCACACTCTGAATATATGGAGGAACCCCTAAAGGACACCCATACACCCTGAATATATGGAGGAGCCCCTAAAGACACCCATACACCCTGAATATATGGAGGAACCCCTAAAAGATACCCATACACCCTGAATATATGGAGGAACCCTAAAAAGACACCCGCACACCCTGAATATTTGGAGGAGCCCCTAAAAAGACACCAGCACACTCTGAATATATGGAGGAACCCCTAAAGGACACCCATACACCCTGAATATATGGAGGAGCCCCTAAAGGACACCCATACACCCTGAATATGTGGAGGAGCCCCTAAAAAGACACCCACACACACTGAATATATGGAGGAACCCCTAAAAACACACCCTGAATATATGGAGGAACCTCTAAATAGACACCCATACACCCTGAATATATGGAGGAGCCCCTAAAAATACACCCGTACTACCTGAATATATGGAGGAGCTTGTAAAAGACACCGACACACCCTGAATATATGGAGGAGCCCCTAAAAATACACCCGTACTACCTGAATATATGGAGGAGCTTGTAAAAGACACCTGCACATCTTGAATATATGGAGGAAGCCCCCAAACATACACCTGCACACCCTGAATATATGGAGGAACCCTAAAAAGACACCCATACACCCTGAATATATAGAGGAGCCCCTAAAGGACACCCATACACCCTGAATATATGGAGGAACCCCTAAAAGATACCCATACACCCTGAATATATGGAGGAACCCCTAAAAAGACACCCGCACACCCTGAATATTTGGAGGAGCCCCCTAAAAAGACACCAGCACACTCTGAATATATGGAGGAACCCCTAAAGGACACCCATACACCCTGAATATATGGAGGAGCCCCTAAAGGACACCCATACACCCTGAATATATGGAGGAACCCTAAAAGATACCCATACACCCTGAATATATGGAGGAACCCCTAAAAAGACACCCGCACACCCTGAATATTTGGAGGAGCCCCCTAAAAAGACACCAGCACACTCTGAATATATGGAGGAACCCCTAAAGGACACCCATACACCCTGAATATATGGAGGAGCCCCTAAAGGACACCCATACACCCTGAATATGTGGAGGAGCCCCTAAAAAGACACCCACACACACTGAATATATGGAGGAACCCCTAAAAACACACCCGCACACCCTGAATATATGGAGGAGCCCCTAAAAGATACACGCACACCCTGAATATATGGAGGAACCCCTAAAAGAAAGGACACTAGGAAAAGATATTGCTGCCCGCACCAACCTGCATCTTAGGCTCAGGCTTTCTAGGTCTATTCAAGAATATGCACATGGATGTGAGATGGACACCTACTATCTAAGCCATTTTATCTATATATAATGAATTTAAACCGTTTTGTGATCGCGCCTCAGACAGGTGCGCTAGTGCTTCTTGTTGTCTCCAGTTCTCTGCAAAGTTTAGTAATCAGGAATGATTTCTGTGCAAATAAATCAAGGAACAGAACAATTTCTTTTGATTTCGGTTCGAGGACACAGAATCTAATAAAGATATATTTTCATATTCTGCCTGTATTTCCGTTCACTCACAAATTAATGAGCACAAACATACAGTAAATTTACAAGCATGATGCATGGCATTATAATGCTCATTAGCCTTAATCATTTGGTTTGCCGATTTCACACAATCCAGTGACTGCTAAGACAGGGGATGATTAGAGATTTATATGGGAAAGTGCACGGATCCTACTTTGCTTTTTTGTATTTTAAATTTGTTTTCTGCGCTTTCTAATGAGACAGATTATGAAGTTGAAGGTCTGGGATTCGTCAAGAAGCTTAATTTTATCTTCCGTTAGCTATTTTTTTAACTAGTTATGCGATTGGATCTACTTAAAACCACATTGGTCCTTGTTTCTGAGGTTCACTGAGCCATCAAAGTTCATATCAGGGGAGATCTGGTACCATGATATTTCCATATTACTTAAACTTTAAAGGGACAATATATTTTGGGGATTAAAGTTCAAAAAATTGTGTTTTTCCCATTTTTTTATCATGTTGCATAAATTTATTTAGAGTAACTTATACGATATCATGGAAATAATGGTATCTTTAGAAGTTCCATTTAATGGCAAGAAAAACGTTATATAATATGTGTAGGTTCCATAAACAAGTAAGAGGAAAATTAGAGCTAAACAGAAACAGTGCAGAAACGTAAAAACAGCAGTGGGTACTTTCGAACAGACAATGGTAATATTGCCTGGTTACTATTGTGTTAAAATAATCAGGATGTGAGGAGTGCTCCCCCAATCTGGTTGAAGAGAAGGAGTTTGCTCCACCCCACTCAGTGTGACCAGCAACCAGGATTTTTTAATATCCCAGCTGTCGGCCATCAGATTGGTCACTAGTGATGTCAGCATGCAGAGAGCAGACGACGTCACCCTTATAGACCACCCTCTGTAGCGATCGGTCTCCAAGAGACAGCTGATGGATCGGATCAGTGCATATGTGCAGGCGCTACAGAACTTGTGTATGAAAAGTGTTCAGGTCTTGTAGTGCTGCACAATCTGCAGATCCTACGCTACGCAAGTTTTGGAGGAGCGCAAATTTCACAGAAGAGCTTCAGGGACTTCTGGGTATGGGAGTCCCTGGGCTGAAGAGGAGGGGCAGCATGCGATGAGGGACAAAAAATAAATAAATTATAGTGCAGGGGCTGTCATCAAAATCTGCCTAAATATTCAAGGGCAAAAAGGGGGAAGTCTATTTTCTTAACAGAGTAACAGAGTATCCCTTTAAGCATGCCAGACACACACCATGAGCAGACCAGTGAGTAATGACCATGGATAGATTCCATTAAAAGGTAAATTCAATAAAACTCTGATAGATCTAGAATAGAGGCAAGAAGTCTGTCAAGAACGCCTCAGCTCATTAAATGAGATATTGCATAGGACCGAGGGCTGAGAGCTACTTGCTGCTCCTCTCATCTAATTTTGAGGTCTCAGACACGGCTCTAAATAAAAAAATATGAAATTGAATTTTGAAATTATAAAAATAATTATTTTATTAATTTAAAAATTGATTTTCTATTTTTATTTTAGCTCTTTTGAGCCGTGACTAAATGACGAAAAATGAAAACAGAAACCGAAAATCACAAGAAATCAAAAAACACTGCAACCTTTCAAGGTCTGAGCTGAAGGGGCGAGACAAGGGATGAAGATAAAAAAAGTTTAAATCGAATTTAAATAAGGCTCGAGGGATTCGAGAAAAATGGGAAACTACTCCCACCTTTTCACAATTGCAATTAACCCTTTCACTCCCAAAACCATGTATAAAGTTTTTTTTTTAATTGAAAACGCTGAAAAAAATTGTTTGGGCATACAAACCAACGGTTGCATACCTTGTTAGCACATGATTGATCTTCAGGGCTTGTGGGTTTGGCAGTGTCCAGCAATATAATTCTAAAGTATATTAGAACTGAGAAAGCAGGGCATATGTCTCAGTAGAACACAGACTACAGAGCCAGGCTGCAAATGAGTCAAGGGTTCAAATCTTAGCAAGTCCCTTAATGACCATGCCTGGCTGTTTGTGGGGTTCGGCATGGACCCTAACAGTAAGCTAGACAAGATATGGAAAAAAACAGCTCCTTTTGTAAATAATGAACCCCTTCCTTAGCTTTGGGCACCTCTTCAGAAGACTTCACAAGTGATTGGCAAGGTCTACTAGACATGACTATCACTTTTTTTGAGTGATATCACCCACTTGATCCATCTACTCCAGTAGAACTGAGCAAGAAGGATGCATTTCCCAATGGAACACATGCTAGGGAAGTGCTTGGTTGAGGACTCAAATCCTTGCAGATTTACAAAAGGGATCACCATGCAAGGCTGTTTGTAGGATTCAGCGTGGACCCTGATGGCAAGTTATACAAGATATGGGAAAACAGCTACTTTGTCAAATATTTGACTCCTTCAGCTTTGAGCACCAGTTCAGTAGACTTGACTGGTGACTGGCAAAGTCTTCTAGCTAGATATGCTGATCATATTTCTTGAGTAATATCACTCATTTACCTTATCTAGTAGAACCAAGAAAACAGTATGCATGTTCCAGTGAAGCACCAGCTAGGGAGCCTGACTGTGTAGGGCTGGGTGAGGGTTCAAATCCCAGCTTGTCCCCTGAAGGGGCAACCATGACTGACCTTTGTGGGGTTTGGCAATAACCCTGACAAGAAATGGCAAAACAGATCTTTTTGTATATAAAGAACACCTTCATTAGTTTTGGGTACCTCTTCAGTAGACTTGACTGCTGATTGGCAAGGCCTACTAGACTTGCCTATAGCTTTTCTAGAGTGATATCACCCACTTACCGATCCATACCTAGACTCTACATTTTTCCAGGTCCTGCATTCTGCCTTCCTGCATTGCCCAGCTGCACAGAGGATGCACGCCTAGCCTCTACACCTTTCCAGTTTGCGTTTTGCCTGTCCAGCAGTGCGGAGAACACATGACAACCTAATCCCTGCTTTGCAATAAACTCTTACCATTTACCACTCCTGTCTCCATGTGTCCTTGCCTGAAGGGATTACCATGTCTCAACCCAAAGGTCGCACCTTGGCTCATGCCGGTTGCCAACCTGGCAATAAGTTGCATAGAATGACGCACAGAATGATGAATAGGCATCAATAAAGCTGTGGAGCATTCTGAATTAATCTGAATAAATCCAATTGCATTCAGATCTGGCCGATTTACAATTGGGTCAGTACGGATCAGTTTGAGATTTTTTAATTCCGGGAGCAATTTGGTTTGGATACCAGTACCACCAATAGGAAATTGGATCGATCAGATTTGCTGTGTATTCTGTTGAATTCCGAGTTGATCCGAACAGAATTGCACATCTTATAATGACAGGTATGGTAACAAACATAATATCTCTGTATCCGTTACTGCATCGTCACCGAGATATTGGCAGCAAACTCATTTCTTTCAGTTTCTTACCAACGTCCCTCCCGTGAAATCCAAGAGATAATCAGTGCAGACACTAACACCCTCTTACCATATAATCAAAATATTTTTCATGTCAGACATGGTATTATTTGATGAAGTCCTTGCATGTGGCGTTTCTTCTCTCCGCGCGCGCTTTTGCTAATGAAGCTGTTACTGTAAGATAATTTCTCAGGGTTCTTGTTTTTTTTTTATCCAAACAGACAAGATATCCCACCTCCCGTAGCTTCCCGCTGCTGTTCTCATTACACGACAACAGCTTGAATAGAAATACATATAGCCTCAGGGATTGTGGGTAAACTGTACAGCATATGCGAGTTTCAGTGGCGTAAAACAATACACTTTGTCACTGTCAGCTAAATTACATATTAAAACAAACTACCGGGACACTTTATCAAACACAGTCTATTAACACGAGCTGCTTTACACTTTGTGATGCTACAAAACGGCAACAAAAAGTCATTGGAAGCCATAATTTATGTTTTTCCCCCATTTATCTCATTGGGTTCCCATGAAAGTCACTGCACGGCTGGCATATTTTTGTTTTTTTTAGCTAGGGATACCTTGGGAGACGGTGTCATTTTGTGTTAAGACACATCGCATGGTCATTCTGCCCAAACTGATTCCTAGGAAAGACTCTCATCTGGTACAAGGACACGAAAACCAAACAGATGTTAGCTTATGAATTCTGTGATTATTGAGTGCGTTAATTTTATTTTATAGAATATTTTCACTCGGATAATAGTCTCAGATTGCTTTGTATCCACCCACATTACCGATCTCATCAATTCTCCTAATGCGTCTCGGAAGACCTGGCTCTCAGAGCTCAGAATTAATCAAACGCCTCTGCAAAAAATATTCCTTCATATCTGCTTTCGACGATCGGTGTTTACTCTAATGAAATAATGAAAGTACAGGTTGAATGTCCCTTATGCAAAATTCTTGAGACTTTGAGCGTTTTAGTTGTTAGAACATTCATGATTTTGGAATCAAGGATTCCTCACTGCAGGAGGGTCGTGAAGGGCACACAGCACCAGCGAGGAACATGCTGGACACACTTTGCAGCACCAGTAGAGGGCATGCTGGACACGCTTTTCAGCACCAGTAGAGAGCATGCTGGACATGCTTTCCAGCACCAGTAGAGGGCATGATGGACATGCTTTCCAGCCCCAGTAGAGGGCATGCTGGACATGCTTTCCAGCACCAGTAGAGAGCATGCTGGACATGCTTTCCAGCACCAGTAGAGGGCATGCTGGACACACTTTTCAGCACCCATAGAGGGCATGCTGGATACCCTTTGCATTTCCAGTCAGGGACATGCTGTCCAGTGCCAGAGAGGGACATGCTGGGCACAATGTGCAGTGCCAGAGATGGACATACTGGCACACTGTGTAATGCCAGTGGGAGATGTCACAGGGAGACATACCTATCTCTGCGTGTCTAGCTATATGTATGTATGTATATATATATATATATATATATATATATATCGCTATATAGATATATATCTATGGCTATCCATATATGCGACTTATCCATTTTCCACAGCTGCCTGGTGCACAACCTTCTTTGCGTATGTGCTAGAAAGTAATTAAAATGGTTATCTTTTTCCCCTGGGAGGGATATAACAGGTTGCTGCGAAATGGGATTCCTTTGATACAGGATCAGGGTGGAAATTACCCATTTTGGCAAATGGAAGTCCTGTGTCCTAATTTCACACCTTAGAGTCCTGGCTACAGACTGCGTGGCACCAAGCTGCAAGGGGCCAGGCCATTTCAAAGAAGCAATCACATTTGATCCCTAGAGACAAACTTTGGGAATCAAGTTAATGACAAAGCGCACTGAGCGTGCTCAGGAAAAGGGAAGTCTGGGAAATGTAGTGCACGAAAGTAGGAAATAGGGGCTGTCCTCCAGAGGGACAAGGCAGCCTATATACTATATATACCTGAGCCAAGCATGGGCTCAGGGCTTGTTTCTGTGGGGTCACCTAAGAACGTGAGAAACTGTGCCAGTCTTCAAATCTCCAGCCCCAGGAGTACACGGATGCCCCTGTTAGCTTGTGGACGTGAGTAAGGGTCTGTGGTTTTAATCCTGTTTCTTTAATTTTCTGTTTGTGTGTAAGTAAGGAATATTATATCCATATTTTTTCTGTAACCCTAAATGCACTGTGATACATATAACTTTTTTATATCATAATAAATATAACTTATTAAGCTCTGCTTTCTGCCTGATATTCGACCCATGCTAACTGAAGAGACTGGATTATTGTTTTTTTTTGTTTAAGCTTGAGTATCTACTAAATTGTGAATTGTGGTGGCTGGGGACGGTTGGGTAAGCGTCCGGGGATTGTTGTTCACGTAGTCATTATTTGGGTCTAGGACAGACAGATAGTGGATTGCTTATCCATGCGTCTCTCGCTGCTACACACTTAGTGTTCTTGAGAACTGGCGGCAGCATAGCGAATAGAGTAAGAAAGTGGGTGTAAGGATTGTGGGAAACATAGTCGGTATTCCGGGAGGAGAGTAGCCGGGTAGCGTTGCAATCCTGTGACCACTTAATTATTATTATTATTCTTTATTTATAAAGCGCCAGCATATTCCGTAGCGCTGTACAATAAGCACAGTATAGACAGGGTTACAATACATTGAACAACATTTGACAAACAGTACAGGAGGAGATGAGGGCCCTATTCCCGTAGGAACTCACAATCTAGGAGGGTTGGGGTTGGAAACAGGAGGAGAGGACTGTAAGGTGAGAGTGATTGATGGTTGCGTCAGTGAGTTGGGTGGTAGGCTTCCCTAAATAGCAACGTTTTAAGGGAGCGTTTGAAGGAAGAGAAGTTAGGGGAAAGTCTGAAAGTACGAGGGAGAGCGTTCCAGTGAGTGGGGGCTGCGCGTGTGAAGTCCTGCAGTCTATCATGGGAAGAGGTGATGCGGGGAGAAGCTAGGCGCAGGTCACTGTTTGACCTTAGGGAGCGGGCTGGGGTGTATTGGGGATTAGTGAGGACAGGTAGTGGGGCGCTGAGTTAGTGAGGGTTTTGTAGGTAAGGATAAGGATTTTGAACTTAATTCTGCAGTGGATGGGGAGCCAGTGAAGGGACTCGCAGAGGGGAGCGGCAGAGACAGAGCGGCGGGTGAGGTGAATTAGCCTGGCGGAGGCGTTCAGGATGGATTGTAGGGGGGAGAGGCGGGACAGAAGGAGGCCAGATAAGAGATTATTGCAATAGTCGAGTTGGGAGATTACCAGGGCGTGTATGAGTTGTTTTGTGGTGACAGCGGTAAGAAATGGCCGAATTCTGGAAATATTACGCAGTTGGTATCGGCAGGAGGAGGAAAGAGACTGGATGTGGGGGATGAAGGAAAGAGTAGAGTCAAGTGTAACTCCAAGGCAGCGAACTTGGTTTGATGGGGAAATGGAGATACCCTCCACCGTGATAGAGAAGTCAGGAGGTGGGGAGGCATTGGAGGGAGGAATAAGTAGGAGTTCAGTCTTTGACATGTTGATCTTTAGGTGGTGGGAGGCCATCCAGGAGGAGATGCCAGATAAACAGTCACTGACTTTTCAAAGGACAGGGGAGAGAGATCAGGGGTAGAGAGGTAGATCTGAGTGTCATCAGCGTAGAGGTGGTAATTAAAGCCAAAGCTGTTGATGATTTTGCCCAGGGAGGAGGTGTAGATGGAAAAGAGCAGAGGACCAAGGACAGAGCCTTGAGGTACACCAACAGATAGAGGCAATGAAGAGGAGGAGTTACCAGCAAAGGACACACAGAAGGACCTGTTGGATAAATAGGAGTCAACCCAAGCAAGTGCAGTGTCACCGAGACCCAGAGAGTTGAGGGTCTGTAGAAGGAGGGGGTGGTCAACAGTGTCAAAAGCAGCCGAGAGGTCAAGCAGGATGAGAATAGAATAGTGGCCGTGTTTTTTAGCAGTTAGGAGGTCGTTGGTGACTTTGGTGAGGGCAGTTTCAGTTGAGTGTAGGGGACGGAAGCCAGATTGCAGGGGGTCAAGTAGGGAATTGGAGGACAGGAAGAGGGAGAGGCGGTTGAAGACTAGTTTTTCTAAGAGCTTTGATGTGAAGGGAAGCAGGGATACAGGGCGGTAGTTGGAAAGAGAGTTGGGGTCTAGGGATGGTTTCTTTAGTAAAGGGGTAACTAGCGCGTGTTTGAAGGCGGATGGAAAGGAGCCAGTGGAGAGAGATAGGTTGAAGATGTGTGTGAGAGCAGGGGTGAGGGAGGAGGAGAGGGGAGGAATTAGATGTGAGGGAATGGGGTCGAGCGGGCACGTGGTGAGATGTGAGGAGAACAATAAGGAATTGACTTCCTCCTCAGTGACTGGAGGAAGCGGCAGAGGGTGGCAGAGGGGACCTGTGGGAGTGGCGGTGGCAGATAACTATCTTGTGTTGGGATGTTGCTTCTGATAGTTAAAGTTTTACTGAGGAAGTAGTCTGCCAGGTCTTGAGTGCTGAAGGCAGCTGGGGGAGGTGCAGGTGGGTAGAGGAGGGTGTTGAAGGTGGACCAGAGCCGTTTAGGTTGGAGGACAGCATAGAGATATAAGAGATGAGAAGAAGGATTGTTTGGCCAAGTGGAGGGCAGAGGTGTCTGACCGAGAATAAACTTGAAGTGAACAAAATCAGCTTCAGAGCGGGATTTCCTCCAGGCACGCTCTGCGGTGCGGGAGCATCTTTGCAGGTAGCGAGTCTGGAGGGTGTGCCAGGGCTGAAGCTGGTAGCTTGGGGCCTTACAGAGTCGAAGAGGAGCAAGAGTGTCTAGAGCAGAGATAAGCGTAGTGTTGTAGTGATTAGTGGCAGCATCAGGGCAGGTGAAGGATGAGGTATGAGGGAGGTGGTGAAGTAGGTTGGAGAATTGATGGGGGTCCACAGCATGCAGGTTTCTGCGAGTGTGTGTGCGGGGTGGGGGAGCAGGGTGTTTAGGAAGTCCAGATAGGTTGAAAGAGAGAAGGTGGTGGTCAGAGATGGGGAAAGGGCGACATTTGAACTCAGAAATGGAGCAGAGGTTGGAAAAGACCATGTCAATAACGTGACCATCGCGGTGGGTAGGGAGGAGGAGGATTGTGTGAGTCCAAGGAGGACGTGAGTGAAAGAAGTTTGGAGGCAGCAGGAGCGGAATGATCGTCAATGGGAATGTTGAAGTCCCCGAGAATTAGGCATGGAAGATTAGAAGACAGGAAGTCAGAAAGCCAGGTAGCAAAGTGGTCAAAGAACTGGGAGGTTGGTCCCGGTGGGCAGTAGATGACTGCCACCCTGAGAGCCAGAGGAGAGAACAGGCAGATGCAGTGTGTCTCGAAGGAGGAGAAGGAGAGGGATGGGGGTGGAGGGAGATGCTGGTAGGTGCAGGTGGGTAGGTTCTTCGTGCGTGTCGTGAGCAAAGACGTAATCGGGGTAGTTAGGCACGTGCGCATGGGGGAATGTTGTCTGTGTAGTCATTATTTGGGTCTAGGATAGACAGATAGTGAGTTGCTTAACCCTGCGTCTTTCGTAGTGCGCGCATAGTTGTTATGACAGGAGACATGCTGGGACACACTGTGCAGAACCAGTGGGGGCCATGCTGGGACACGCTGTGCAGAACCAGTGATAGTCGTGCTGGGACACACTGTGCAGAACCAGTGGTAGTTGTACTGGGACACACTGTGTAGAGTCAGTGAGGGACATGCTTTGCATCACCAGTGTGGGACATGCTGGCACACTGTGCAGCACTGATGAAGGACATCCTGGGACACGCTCTGCAGTGTCAGCGGGGGACATACTGCACAGCACCAGGGAGGGATGAAGGGCATGCTGGTACACCGTGCAGCACCAGGGAGAGTCATGCTAGGACAAACTGTTCAGTGCAAGCAAGGGACATACCCAGACTGACAGACAGCTGCTCCACATCCCTCAAGCAACATACTTGCCCTGATCGGACATGGTGGCACATCAAAGAAATAGGGTGAGAATGCACGAACATGGCAAGAGTGAGCTAGGGGTGCTGCAAGACAATGAAGAAAGACTCCAGAAACATTCTTTCAGTTTTTGGAATTCCGAATGATAAATGCTCAACCTCAATACATAATGAATAAGAAACAAACAAATCTACAAACATTTTATGCTACAGGCACTCACGAATTTACATGTTTGAGTCTAAATCTCATAAAAATGTTTTGTTAAAACCAGAATCCAAAGAGGAACTGGTCACACGGTTTATCAGAGAACACGAGACTTCTGTCCTCTCCAAGCAGCTTGATCAAGCATTCTGGCTGCCTGAAAACCTCAGCTAGTGTGAAGAATAGAGCCATGTGCTCCTCTTTATTTTCCTTGGATATAATGCTTTGCTGTCAGATCAGAAGAGGAAAATACTAGGCTTGTGCACCGATTTTTTTTTCGGTTCGATACGGTTCGATTTGTTCGGATGTTTAACCCTTTCGCTGCTGAGGCTTTTCACACCTCTGTGCTGAGGTCATTTTTACCGGTTTTGCTCATCATGTTTAAACGTGTTTTGAAGGCTTATTTTAGTATATTACCCAGACATATTATATATCGTTCTTTCCGTCAGACTCGGTAGATTCATAATATGTCATTATTATATGTATACGTTATGTCATGTCTGTATATTATAACAAAAAATGCAATAAAATATGTATTTTCAATAATTTACAACGTGTAAAGTTGGTTTTTCACATTTTAACATGCGAGCAATTGCGGTTATATTTGTATCGGGTGCGCTTGTTAAAAAAATTAGAGATGGGGTCTCGTTACATTTTTTTTGGGGAAAATTACGTGATTTTTAACAAACGCACCGCATACAAAAATCGTTAGTGCAGCATCATTGTTCACATTATTAATTGAAATGGGAACAATATTGCTGCATTAACGAACCAAAAAAAAGAAAAAAAATGTTTGTTTTTTTTTTATAATTTTGTTTTTAAATATATTTTTATTTTTAATTTTAATTTTAATTTTTTTAAAAAAACTTTTTTCACTTTCATGTTTGGTATCGTTGGAACAGCCATGCTCTGGCCGATCCAACCATACCAAACATTAACCCCTAACTGCCACGGATCGGGAGATAGGGAGTTCATTGGAACTCCCTATCTCCACCGTTGGTGGCAGTTAGGGGTTAACTCTAGGACTGGCGTCATCGTGCTATGCACGATGACGCCAGTCCTCAGGGGGAGTTCCCGGGGGCTTGGCCGACATCCAAGATGTCGGCCAGCTCCGGGAAAGGATCGCGAACCGGCGCTTTTCAGCGCCGATTCGCGATCCAGCTCCCCAGGGGTTAATGCCAGGCACCATTTGGAAGGGCAGGCTGTGCCCTTCCAAATGGTGCCTGGGTTAACCCCCGCAACGCCGTCGATCGGGAGGGAGAGAGGTCCGAAGGACCTCCCCCCTCCCTTTCAGGCGCCTCCTCCGCACATGCGGGGGGGCGCCTGAATTAGGTGTCATCGCGCTGCCGCGATGACACCTAATTCCGGCGGCTGCGGTTCCGGATGCCGGGCTGACATCGAGGATGTCAGCCCGCACCGGGGGGGCCAGCGATCGGCCGGAACCCGGCCGAACGCTGACCCCAATGGGAGGACGTGCTCAGCGCGTCCTCCGCACAGCAGCGGTAATGCAGAGGACGTGCTGAGCGCGTCCTCCGCATTGAAGTGGTTAAACTTTTCGATTCGGCTCGTTTCGGACGATTTCTGATTCGTTTCGGCTCGACTCATTTTTCGTGCACATTTTTTTTTCGGAATATCGACCATTTTTCGTATTTTCGTGTCACTTTGCTTGTTTTTTGTATCGACTTTTCGTGATTTCGGGACTTTTCGTTTTTTCGGAACGTCTGTTCTCCTCGACCATTTTTCGTATTTTCGTGTCACTTTGCTCGTTTTTTGTATCGACTTTTCGTGATTTCGGAAATTTTCGTTTTTTCGGAACGTCTGTTCTCCTCGTTTCAAAGCTGTCTAACTCTATTCGTTTTGATGTAAACTACTATGGTTTACTTTTTTATACTTTATATATTTTTTTATAATAAATTTTTGGCTTGGTTTTCGGATCCCATAATTCATTCTGTCGATACGATAATTCTGCCGATTCTATCGTGGTTTGTTTTAATTAAATAAAGATCCTTTTTTTCTTATGAATATACATTTCACAACTTTATTTAATCACATTAAAAAATGGTATGAAAGCCAAGGAACAAAAAAAATGAACAAAACGATTTAAAAAACGCTAAACTGACCCGAATGGTCTGACTTTAAAAATAAAAACCAGAACAAAAAGGTTTTAAAACGGAAAAATAGTTGATCAAAATGATCTGAATTGAAAAAAAAAAAAAAAAAATTATTTAAAACAGGCAAAAAAAAAATTAACCCTTTCGCTGCTGAGGCATTTCACGGCTTCCCTTCATGCCTGTGTGCGGCACTGCGGTCTGCTGCTGAGCGAATTTTTAACAGTTTCGCTCCTCTTGTTTAAACGCGTTTTTTTGAAGCCTTATTTATTATAATATGACCAGACATGTTATATATCGTTCTTTCCGGCAGACTCGGCAGATGATTCATAATATATCATTATCATATGTATGCGTCATGTCCTGTCTGTATATTATAACAAAAAATGCAATAAAATTAGAATTTTCAATGTTTGTTTTACAAGGTGTAAAGTATTTTTTTCACATTTTAACATGCGAGTGTTTGCGGTTATATTTTATGAGTTGCGTTTGTTAAAAAAATTGAAAAGGGGACTTGTTATTTTTTTTGGGTGAAAATTACACTATTTTTAACAAACGCACCCCATACAAAAATCCTTAGTGCAGCATCATTGTTCACATTATAATTGAAATGGGAACAATATTGCTGCATTAACAAAACAAGAAAACTGTTTATTTTTTTTATATTTTAATTTTTTATAATTTTTAACATTGTCATGTTTGGTATTGTTGGAAAGGCCATGCTCTGGTCGATCCAAAGATACCAAACATTAACCAACCGATAGCTGCCGCGGATCGGGAGATAGGGGGTTCCAATGAACCCCCTATCTCCACCATTGGTCGCAGTTAGGGGTTAACTCCAGAACTGACGTCATTGTGACGAGGTCTTGGGACTGTCGGCAGCTGCCGTTCCCCCACGCTGTTGTCTTCCTGCAAAGACGTGACCATGTTGGCGGGCAGCGTCTTAGCGGGCAGCGGTGGGAGAGAGAGAGCTCATAGCTGGGAGGAGGTGTTGCATGAAGCTGCAAACAGGGACAAATAAACTAGACCTGAGCCGCACTGAGGATCTTTGGGTTGTGTCGGAGAAGACTTCACGCAGTGCTGCCATCAATATTTTTTGAAAAATTCTTGGTTATACAATGAATGTGACTGTGGACAAAAATCCGTGTTGTTGTGACATCGCCCAAGCTTAACAAAACCAGGCCACGTCAGTAATCAAATCTCAAGGCAGTACAACAAGGTTGTGTTAGTGTGTGACATTTTTTGGCCAGGCAGGAAGTGTAGAATGTGCACAGTCACATTCATGGCCACAAATATGTTGACAAATTTATGACAAAGGGTCCATAGAAATGTCAATACATTTATGTACATATAATTTTAACAGTGTGGAAACCAAGCAATACATATTAACTTATTAAGTAAGGAAAAGCAACCCACACAAACAGGAAAATATAGAAAAAATAGAAAATTTATTTACAACATGGAGAAGGGAAGGGAACATGCCAAGGATGGCAAACTGCCCTACAGGGGCACAAACAAACACAGTGTAGTGGAAATAGACTGGAAGATGGCCGCCATTGTAAGCCAGGTGAACATCTTGTTCAGAATATTGGTTCACCTGAGATAATTACTGGCATTTGAGGAGATGTTGGAGCTGGTCCGCATCTTTGATTACAAAGATTATGACTGCCGTAAGGGCCCTTACGGCAGGAAGAATAACACCCGCAAGGATCGTATCCTTGACAAGCTACGCACCACCATCCTGGAGCTGTTCGGGAAGGACCGGACGAAGGACCAGCTCCGAAAACGCTGGTCCGACCTCAAGGCACGCGAGCAGGAGCAGCTGAGGCACATTCCGGTTACATTTCGGGAGGAGGCTGCCACTGGTCTCACTGCCGCTCCAGGATGTTAGCGGCATTGCTTATGTGCTCCCGCAGTTCCTGGAGCAGTTCCTGGATGGAATCAATTGTTGTTACAGCCAGGTGTAGCTCGCCAATTGCCATCCGGTTAATTTGCCTAATGCTGGATGATGTGTCCGGTCTGGCTTCTCCTTCTATATATCCAATAAATGAAAGAAGGAAAATACAGTAAGTAAAGCAGGTTTCTATTTTTGACTGAAAGTCTTGAAAAAACATAACAGTAGTATATACCAATGCTGGCGGCCTCCTGAGGCTCCGACTCCTCCTCCTCCGACTCCTCCTCCTCCACCACCACCGTCACCATCTCATCCGGTGCTATATCTAAGAAATTAAAGAAATAAGAAATACAGTAAACAAAAAATGGTTCTGTTTTTGACCAAAAGTCGTTGCAAAATAAAACAGTATATACCAGCACTGGTGGTCGCCCGTGGCTCCTCCTCCACTGGGGCACTGGTGCCCGCCGAGGCAGATGCTGCCTTCTTCCTGTCTTCTGCCAAATCCAAAAAATAACACGTAAATAATGCAGACTGGAAAAAATGGTATATCTATACAATATATTGCCGAAAGTATTGCGACACCCCTCCACTACCCACTAGCACTACCAGCTTGACCCACCACTACTCCCATCTCATAGGTCTAAAGTCACAAAATATTTATTTATTTCCTCTGCACATAGACATATATTACCGTTCAATTATATATTTTTTTCAGAAGTAAACATTACGTTTATTCAATAAAAACTATTATTTGTGTTGTGTGCGTACAAAACGCATTGTGCTTACTGCTTTTAGTTATTTTAAAGAAGGCCTCAGCCTCAGTTTCACTTTCAGTTTCTGCTAATAAAACTGTGGATATTGCAGAAACAACAGAAATCCACCATTTTGTTTTCAAATTTGCATCTAAAGCGTTTAATAATGACACTGCTGCAGCAAACTGAATTGCTGCGCTGCAACAATTCAGCAGCTGCTGAGGATGTATTGAGGGCGGCTCTGTTTGGATGCACTTTCAGAAGAACTACATGTCCCATCCTACCACTTAGCAGAGACGCAGAGATTTTTATTGAGGCGCAGGTGGGAGCCAATATTGGGCAAGCTGCGGGTCATCTCGTATGCATCACTCAATCACAACAACCTCCCCCCAGCACACTACAGACTATACACACAGTGCCAAAAGAAATCCAGCATTGTAACTTCATCTACATACATCAAATGTCACAATTTTCACGAATACGTAAAATCACAAAAAGGAAGAGCTATGGCAAAAATGCATGTATGACGAGTCGTGAAAACGCAAAGCTATACACAATCACATTGCATGAAAAAAGGACTAGATAAATCAACGTATTTCTGTGCACATTAGCAGATGCAAGCACATTATTATTATTATACAGGATTTATATAGCGCCAACAGTTTGCGCAGCGCTTTACAATATAACATGACTCTTACATTTGGCTATGACACGCCGGATGTGCCTCAGCTGCTCCTCCTCGCGCACCTTGAGGTCGGACCAGCGTTTTCGGAGCTGGTCCTTCGTCCGGTCTTTCCCAAATAATTCCGCGATGGTGGTGCGTAGCTTATCTAGGATACGGTCCTTGCGCGCGTTATTCTTTCTGCCGTAAGGGCCCTTACGGCAGTCATAATCTTTAAGATCAAAGATGCGGACCAGCTCCAGCATCTCGTCAAATGCCATGTTGCTGGCCCGCTTCTTCCTGGGTGTCTCTGGGTGGAAGCAGATGAGGAGGTGTCCGAATGGGACTCTCTGTCTCTTCCTTCAGCCATGATAAATAATTTCTATATTTTTTGGCAATTGTCAAAACTCTCTACAAAAATGGCTCAATAAAGTTACGACATCCGCGCGCGCACGCATGCGCGACCCGCGGACGAATCGGATCCGACCCGATTCCGAAGGAATTTTCGTATCGACAGAATTATCGGATCATTGGAAACAAAAAAACAAGTGATACGCATTTACAAATACAAAATTTACAGAATCAGCGATATAACCGATAATAGTTAAATATACGATGTCCAGAATTACCGAAATGGAACCGAAATCACGAATGGAACCGAAATCATGAATAGAGCGAAAATAAATTTTGGTTTGACACATTTCAAGTCCATTCGAAAATTCCGAAAATATTTTGTTTCGGCTCGGAAAACTTTTCGGATCTGCCATTTTCGGATCTAAAAATTTTCAGAAAATCGTCCGGATCCGAAAACACGAATCGGGAAATTTCGTGAAAATTCCGAAATTCCGAAACCCGAAACGCACATCCCTAGAAAATACGGCTCATACATTGTTCCCCAGCAACGTGAAACAAATATCTAAGATTGTCTAAGACTTGCTGGGTGGCTGCCATAAAGCAGTGTTTCCAAAACCTGTCCTCAGGACGCTCTAACAGGCCCGTACCCAGGGCTGGATTTGCGGCCTCAGGAGCTTGTAGGCACAGAAATGTGGAGTGCCCCTACCTGCGCCCACCCCCAACAACAACAAAAATGCCAAAAGGACTTTTTACATTTTCATTTGGAAATGAAAAATATTTTAAAAATCCATTGAAAAAAAGACCATCGAACAACACCATCGAACTGCAGAAGAAAAAAAAAACGGGACTCTCTTATTCTCCTAATACAGTTGTGTTCAAAATTATTCAACCCCCAATGCTGTAAAGGGTTTTAGGGAATTTAGTGTACATTTGTAATTGTATTCAGAATGAAATCCTACAAGGACTTTTTAAAGAACCATATGCAACTAAAATGACATCAATTGGTTTTGTAATACAGTAGTAAATGTTTCTTTTGTGAATTCTTCATTGACACAATTATTCAACCCCTTAAAGACTACCACTCTGAAGAACAGAGGTTCATTCAAGTGTTTTCAATCAGGTATTGAAAACACCTGTGGATGTCACGGAGCAGCAATAAAGTATAATAAGCACCAATTAGGCAGCTTTAAAATGACTGTGATACTCAGCTCCTTCTAGACATTTACTGGTGTGGTTACAAACATGGTGAAGTCAAGAGAATGGTCTAGGAAGACAAGAGAAAAGGTGATTACTCTTCACAGGAAGGGCAATGGCTATAAGAAGATTGCAAAGATGTTAAACATACCAAGAGAGACCATAGGAAGCATGGTTGTGTTAGTGTGTGTTCTCACTGCCACCAGCTATTGGGGGGGGGTCTCATTTCTACAAAATATCTGGGAATTGTTCTAATCTTTGTGTTCTCTCTGCCACCAAGTATTTTGGGGTCTCATTTCTACAAAATATCTGGCAAAATATCCAAAGAATAAGAAGAGTCGACTGCAGTATGCCAAAAGTCATGTGGACAAACCACAGAAGTTTTGGGATAGTGTTCTGTGGACTGATGAAACAAAATTAGAACTGTTTGGGACCATGGATCAACACTATGTTTGGAGGAGGAAGAACAAGGCCTATGAAGAAAAGAACACCTTGCCTACTGTGAAGCATGGTGGGGGGTCAATCATGCTTTGGGGCTGTTTTGCTTCTGCAGGTACAGGGAAGCTTCAGCGTGTGCAAGGTACCATGAATTCTCTTCAGTACCAGGAGATATTGGATGACAATGTGATGCAGTCCGTCACAAACCTGAGGCTTGGGAGACGTTGGACCTTTCAACAGGACAATGATCCCAAGCATACCTCCAAGTCCACTAGAGCATGGTTGCAGATTAAAGGCTGGAACATTTTGGAGTGGCCATCGCAGTCACCTGACTTAAATCCCATTGAGAACCTCTGGTGGGACTTAAAGAAAGCAGTTGCAGTGCGCAAGCCTAAGAATGTGACTGAACTGGAGGCTTTTGCCCATGACGAATGGGCGAAGATACCCGTAGATGGCTGCAAGACACTTGTGTCAAGCTATGCTTCACGTTTAAAAGCTGTTATAACTGTAAAAGGATGTTGTACTAAGTACTAAGATTGAATGTCACTTGGGGGTTGAATAAAACTGATAATGATGTGAGCACAGAAAAGACATTTGTGGTTATTTCATTATAAATGTTATGTTATATTTGTCTGACCTACACGTGCCTCTTTGATTTAATTGTAAGCAAGATGACTGAATGATCAAAATCAATGTCAAACTGGCCAAAACACTCAATTTCAGTGGGGGTTGAATAATTTTGAACACAACTGTAGGTGTTTAAACCAATAAAAGGGCTCTATTACATTCTCCGCGCAAATCCGTACGCGCAACGTTAAACGTTAACGCGCGTAAATTGACGCTGGTATTACAATCTTTGTGTATTTTTTCATCCATCAAAAAATAACGGGCGTAAAAAAGACGAGCAAAAACGCACGCGCATTAACGTTGCGCACACAAACCGGTGGGCAGACTGTTTTTTCACGCTATTCAGCCAATCAGAATTAAGACCCACAATTGTCTCCTGTTCAGTTTTTGCGCCTGTCAAAATCAATCTGTGTATATATGCTGCAGCAATAATAAAAACACGCACAACCTCTCCATTTTATTGTTTGGGTATGTGTAGAATGTGTAACTATACTGTGCTGTATTGTTTTTTCGTGCTGGTGTATTTCGTTTCGGCCAGAACGTTCAGATTTGCCGTTACCACCAGCTTTTCAAAGAAGTTAAAATTATACGCGCAAACATCGTTTCGTAAAACTTTGCCCGTCAATTGTAATACCATCCGCATACCAGCGCACAAACGCATTTGCGCTCACAATGTTAAGTATGGGATGCGTGCATGAACTTGCGCTCGAGCAGGGTTTGCGCAGGGTAACTCACCTTAGACGTTAATGTGCATTTTGTGCGCGAGATCGTCGTAATACGACGTTCAGCGCAAAGGGTTTTTCCCCTCTCGTTAATGTGTTTTTGCGCACGCGCACATTTTTGCGCGAAGAATGTAATAGAGCCCAAAATCTGTTAAAATGTGTCTATATAACAAGAAGGTCTTTTACAGAATAAAAAAACTCCTTTCTAGAAAAATTGGGAATCAAAAATTTAGTCTTAAAAATACAAAACGGTTTTCTAAAAAATAATGAAATGATAAGACTTTTTGCTGAAAACGAAAAGAATAAAAGTTTTTTTTTTCAATTATATTAAGTTTTTACTTTGAATCCTGTTTGATTCACCTGTTTAAACCTGTCAAATTGAATCATCGAAAATCTGGGCATTTCACTGACACTCCGGTGCAGTTTCACGTTCTGTGAATATTAACCATTACTTCTCCATGGGACAATTTCACTGTCGCAAAAGATCGCTAAAGTTTGCCGATCCACGGCGATCTGCACCGTAATTCTCCAGTATTTGATGAAATAACACTTTATCTGCGTAGACAAACTGCCTCGAAATTGCACTGTACGGGAAAATTCGGTGGCAAGTTCGCCGCTTAGTGAATAACCCCTTAAATGTTTTTATAGATTCTAATTCTCAACTGAAAGAAAGTCTGAAACATAACCGTGTTGCTGCACATGACATTTGGCTTTGTTGAAGGCATCAGCGGGGTTAAAAAAATGAATGTTTTGTCAAAAATAAAAGGGATCCCATCCGAACAAACAATCCTTTTTTTCCCCCTTTGAAAGTTTTGACGGGGGACGATTAATCCCATTACCTGAAGAAAAATGATTTATCTTTCCATATTAGCTGGAAGTGGCCATTAGTTGGAGTGACCATTATTAGCTCTCGCGCGCCCAGGCACAACAACAGAATAATGGTCATTAGATGCTTTGTAGCTCATCCCTAATGCTGCTCTTACATGGCCATAAGTGGGCTCCATCCATCAGATGCTACGAGCGAACGCGGTAATGCAAGACAGGGCATTGCTTTATAGTTGACCCATTAAGGATCTGCCAAAGGATTATCTCTCGGTTAATTAATTCTCCTCTGAGTTGGTACAACACAGGTATGAGGATGACTCAAGTCAATCAACGTCAACCCACGAATCCCCATTACTTCTGGTCTTCACCGATTCTAAAGAAAAATAGTGCCCAAGAAAGACCTCTACTTGCTCCCGTCATGGGGCGGAAAGTACCACCGGCTCCATGGGAACAGCAAAGATTAACCCTAAAAGAGAAAAATGCTGGTCCTATTCCACCTAAGCCATCATTATCGAATGATCGGTTAACCC
This sequence comes from Leptobrachium leishanense, assembly GCA_009667805.1. Taxonomy (NCBI): domain Eukaryota; kingdom Metazoa; phylum Chordata; class Amphibia; order Anura; family Megophryidae; genus Leptobrachium; species Leptobrachium leishanense. Next base: position 13,020,183 of record CM019068.1, read on the forward strand.
CTTCAATACCAAGTGGTTTTCCATAAAGCCACTGGCAGGATGCAGTTGTTTTATGGAAAAACGACTTTCCAATAAAGACGCAGTAAATATATACTGTGTGTGTGTATATATACAGTTGTGTTCAAAATTATTCAACCCCCACTGAAATTGAGTGTTTTGGCCAGTTTGACATTGATTTTGATCATTCAGTCACCTTGCTTACAATTAAATCAAAGAGGCACGTGTAGGTCAGACAAATATAACATAACATTTATAATGAAATAACCACAAATGTCTTTTCTGTGCTCACATCATTATCAGTTTTATTCAACCCCCAAGTGACATTCAATCTTAGTACTTAGTACAACATCCTTTTACAGTTATAACAGCTTTTAAACGTGAAGCATAGCTTGACACAAGTGTCTTGCAGCGATCTACGGGTATCTTCGCCCATTCGTCATGGGCAAAAGCCTCCAGTTCAGTCACATTCTTAGGCTTGCGCACTGCAACCGCTTTCTTTAAGTCCCACCAGAGGTTCTCAATCGGATTTAAGTCAGGTGACTGCGATGGCCACTCCAAAATGTTCCAGCCTTTAATCTGCAACCATTAGGCTTGTGCACCGATTTTTTTTCCGGTTCGATTCGGTTCGATTTTTCGGATTTTTAAACTTTTCGATTCGGCTCGTTTCGACCGATTTCGGTTTCGATTCGATTCGGTTCGACCTGTTTTTCGGGTACATTTTTTTTCGGAATTTCGACCATTTTTCGTATTTTCGTGTCACTGTGCTCGGTTTTTGTATCGACTTTTCGTTTTTTCGAAAAAATTTCGTTTTTCAGAAAATTTTCGTTTTTACAAAATTTTCGTTTTTCGGAAAATTTTCGTTTTTCGGAATTGCACATTTTTCGGCATATCGACCATTTTTCGTATTTTTCGTGTCATTTTGCCCGTTTTTTGTATCGACTTTTCGTTTTTTCGAAAAATTTTCGTTTTTCAGAAAATGTTCGTTTTTACAAAATTTTCGTTTTTTGGAAAATTTTCGTTTTTCGGAAAATTTTCGTTTTTCGGAACATCTGTTCTCCTCGTTTGCCACATTTCAAGCCCATTCGAAAAATCCGAAAATATTTCGTTTCGGCTCGGAAAACATTTCGGATCTGAACTTTTCGGATCTAAAATTTTTCGGAAATTCGGCCGCATCCGAAAACACGAATCGGGAAATTTCGTGAAAATTCCGAAATTCCGAAACCCGAAACGCACATCCCTAGCAACCATGCTCTAGTGGACTTGGAGGTATGCTTGGGATCATTGTCCTGTTGAAAGGTCCAACATCTCCCAAGCCTCAGGTTTGTGACGGACTGCATCACATTGTCATCCAATATCTCCTGGTACTGAAGAGAATTCATGGTACCTTGCACACGCTGAAGCTTCCCTGTACCTGCAGAAGAAAAACAGCCCCAAAGCATGATTGACCCCCTGCCATGCTTCACAGTAGGCAAGGTGTTCTTTTCTTCATAGGCCTTGTTCTTCCTCCTCCAAACATAGCGTTGATCCATGGGCCCAAACAGTTCTAATTTTGTTTCATCAGTCCACAGAACACTATCCCAAAACTTCTGTGGTTTGTCCACATGACTTTTGGCATACTGCAGTCGACTCTTCTTATTCTTTGGAGACAGCAAGGGGGTGCACCTGGGAGTTCTGGCATGGAGGCCTTCATTACGCAGTGTGCGCCGTATCGTCTGAGCTGAAACTTCAGTACCCACATCTGACAAATCTTTTCTCAGTTCCTCAGCAGTCACACGGGGACTTTTCTTCACTCTACGCTTCAGGTAGCGCACAGCAGTTGAAGTCAGCATCTTCTTTCTGCCACGACCAGGTAGCGTTTCAACAGTGCCCTTTGCCTTGAATTTGCGAATGATGCTTCCTATGGTCTCTCTTGGTATGTTTAACATCTTTGCAATCTTCTTATAGCCATTGCCCTTCCTGTGAAGAGTAATCACCTCTTCTCTTGTCTTCCTGGACCATTCTCTTGATTTCACCATGTTTGTAACCACACCAGTAAATGTCTAGAAGGAGCTGAGTATCACAGTCATTTTAAAGCTGCCTAATTGGTGCTTATTATGCTTTATTGCTGCTCCGTGACATCCACAGGTGTTTTCAATACCTGATTGAAAACACTTGAATGAACCTCTGTTCTTCGTGGATAAGTGCAAGATAATGCACCTGGGACGTAATAACCCAAGGGCTGAATATAGAATATTTGATACAGTCCTAACCTCAACATCTGAGAAAAGGGATTTAGGGGTCATTATTTCAGAGGACCTAAGGGTAAGAAGTCAGTGTAATAGAGCAGCAGGAAATGCTGGCAGAATGCTTGGTTGTGTAGGGAGAGGTATTAGCAGTAGGAAAAGGGAAGTGCTCATTCCACTGTACAGAGCACTGGTGAGACCTCACTTGGAGTACTGTGTGCAGTACTGGAGACCGTATCTCCAGAAGGATATAGACATCTTAGAGAGAGTTCAGAGAAGGGCTACTAAAATGGTGTACGGCTTGAAGGAGAAAAGTTACCAGGAAAGGCTTAATGATATTAACATGTACAGCTTGGAAAAAAGACGAGACAGAGGAGATATGATAGAAACATTTAAATACGTAAAGGGAATCCACAAGGTAGAGGAAGGGAGTATATTTAAAAGGAAACAAAGTAGCAAAACAAGAGGACATAGTCTTAGATTAGAGGGGCAAAGGTTTAAAAGTAACATCAGGAAGCATTATTTTACTGAGAGGGTGGTGGATACATGGAACAGTCTTCCAGTTGAAGTGGTAGAGGCCAAAATAGTAAACAAATTTAAGCAAGCATGGGATAGGCATAAGGCTATCCTAAACAAAAGATAAATCCAAGTAAAGTATCCATGTAATTGGGCGACTAGATGGGCCGAAAGGTTCTTATCTGCCGACATTTTTCTATGTTTCTATGTTTCTTTAGAGTGGTAGTCTTTAAGGGGTTGAATAATTGTGTCAATGAAGAATTCACAAAAGAAACATTTACTACTGTATTACAAAACCAATTGATGTCATTTTAGTTGCATATGGTTCTTTAAAAAGTCCTTGTAGGATTTCATTCTGAATACAATTACAAATGTACACTAAATTCCCTAAAACCCTTTACAGCATTGGGGGTTGAATAATTTTGAACACAACTGTATATATATATATATATATATATATATATATATATATACACAGGGTGTCCATAAAGTCTGTTAACAATTTCAAAAATTTGCCACCATTGATGAGGGGAAGCTACAGCCAACATGGCAAGAAATCCAGTACCGTCTTGATGTACTTCATGCATTAGTTAATGGTGCCCATATAGAGGTGTATTAAATGAGGCAAAAAAAAAGCTTAAATATATACGTCTCATTTTGTAATAATTTTCACTTATCTGCCTTTTCATTTGCTTTTGAAATAATTTTTTTAAATTTTAAAGAGACTTTATGGGCACCCTGTATATATATATATGTTCACTGTAATCAGCATTCGTTAACTTCCCCTTAGCGTCCCAGTTTCCCCAGCAGATCATGGGGCAGGCGCCGAGTCCAGCACCCTGCCCCTTAGCCATCGCTAAGCTCGCGGATGCTGGGGCATTGCTACAGTGCCGTCCCCAGCATATCCTCCATTGCGTCCATAGGACTCCATGGAGAATTGCGCTGCCGGGTCACATGACTTCTTGTGAGATACTGCTGGTTGGCGGAGTGATCGCGGAGGGAAAACGGGGGACTTTCTTCCCCCAGTCTCCCTTTGCTCCCGGGGGCCAGAAGCAGTGGATCTGGCCGCCACTCTCGCCGTGGGATAAGATGTGATTTTTGGGGGTTTTGAGCTGCAGGTAAGGGGTTCTGCAGCAGTGCAATCCATTACCTGCACCTCTGAGCTGGGGGTAACTTTTCCGTTAGCGCCAGCTCTTAGTAACCAAGTGATCCCAAAGTGCTTTCACTTTGCGCTCCCCATGTTAGGTATAGACAGCGCAAAGTACAGTAAACTCGTGCTACGAATCACTAACTAACAAGCGCTAACTTTTTTTTAACTCGTTACCGATTCTAAGGCGATGTGGCCGCAGCGCTATGACCTCCATTAAGCTAGCGCTAAAGCTGACGCTATGTTAGCTTGAAGGAGGTGACAGAGCCCTACATCTTTTTATGTAGGAATAAAAGTGTCACTCTTGTTCAGTGATAGTCGTCATTATTTGCAGTAATTTTATCTGCCGTTGTTACATTTCCTTTCTCTGGATATACAAAAACCCTCACCCAGCTGTATTCTCATTACAGGAGATAGGGATGTGCATGGCTGAAAATTTTGTTTAGTTCAATTTTGTTACGTTTTTAAATCATTTCGTTTTCGGAATTTTGAAACTGATTTTGTTTTGTATTTCGTATCGATTTGAAATTTTCGAATCAATTCGAATTTCATATATCAATTCGATAGTTGATATCAATTTGAATTTTGGATCCCTAGATAGAATTCAATTAATCAAATTTTGCTGTTAAAAGAAAAGCTAGGGTTAAATTTTAACCTGTGTCACAGATTTAGTATTTGAGTCAAATTAAACATTGAAACAAAATTAATTTATTTCATAAAGTCCTTTGTTGATTATTACTTGTGTTGTAAGTTAAGAACAATTCGATAGTTGACTTTAATTTTATAGTTAATTTCAGATTCGACAGTTGATATCAATTATTCAAATTTTTCTTTTATGATGATGACACAGTGTAAAACTAAATAAATTTGTTTCATACCGTTTCTTTTCGAATTCGTATCATATCGATTCGTTATTCGGAAGTACTTCCGAATATGAATGATCAAATTTCGTTCCAAATTCCAAATTTTTCGGAAATGAATGCACATCTCTAAGAGGAGATACATTGGTCCAAAGGTTCTGTACATCCTATGTAGTCAGCTTAGGGGACACTGGAAGGCTCGAGTCTGGGTTTTCCGATGATACCAAACAAAACAATGTAAAAAGTTCCAAGAAATAAAGTGAAGAACTTAAACACAAGAGAAACATAATATATAACTCATAATTGGATGATAAAATGTGGGAAACATCATTTACATGGTGTAAATGATTGAAATATGGAGATTTACACTTTTTGACATTTTCTGACTTAGCATTCTTACATGACAGGACATACGCACATAGTAAAGAAATATTTTGAAACTGTTAAGACGGCTGAAAAAATATATATATGATTGGTCTGGGTCCTGCAATAAAATATCACTTCAAATATGGTTTAAATGTCATGAGCAAAGAATGGTCAAAATTTTCTGAAAACATGGGGATGAAATAGCTCAGAAGTTAAGGGGTTATAAAGTGTGGAGTTGACACGACAAGGCTATTTCCAGGGTACACACAAATCAATGCACCTCTATAGTGTGCATACTGTATGTGCAGACCTGTGCGTGTGTATACCTGTGCGCGTTTATGTGTATGTATCTGGTGCATTTATCAGTGTTTGACTGTAGCTATATGTGTATGTGTCTTTTTGTGTGTATGTCTGTCTAACTGTGTGTCTGGGTGTTTGCATACAGCTGTGAATATGTATGGGTATATATCTAGATGTTTATATACAGCTGTGTATGGGTGTGTATCTGGGTGTACACCTCCCAAATTTCCCTATTTTAGACGGTAAACCTTGGAATAGGGCCCTTGGTTTTATACTTGTTCATCCAATCATTGCCAACTTCAAGCAGTTCAAGATTGTTAACCATTGCCTGTCTTGGGTTGACATAAAAAAGGTCATGAAACCTCTTGCATTTACCTTAGATAAGGACATGTTGTGCGAAACGCGCTATGATTTGTGCTTTGACATAAAAGCCGCACTATAGGGCAGCAAACCAGGTGACAAAATGAGGACAAGGCGAGACTTATGAAAAATAAAAGTACTACATGTGCTTGCTTTGATTTATTGTGCAGGAATTCTGGGTCTGCACATTTCGGGATGTTTTTTTTAATTCAGAGCAGGTTCAATGCCACATGGAATTCACAGGATTAATTCACAACAAAATAATCTGCGTCCAGTGAAACCAGAAGCCAGATCTGAATGTGCGCGGCATTAATCATCCCGGCGTAAAGACATAAATCTAAACGACACTGGATGTTTATATATTCTAATGCAAAGTCTCCGCTGCGTTTACGCTCACGAAAAAAATGTATTTCTGCGATCGCTACTGAAACCTACGGCCAGAAGCGCGCAGACTGATTCTATTATTAAACATGGGAGCCGGCGTGTGGTTTATTTTCGGATTAATCTTTTGAACTTTAAAACCGGGAGAACTTTAATATTCAAAAGACAGAAAGTTCAAAATTATAAAGTCTGAGAAAATATTTAAAAGATGAACTTTAAATGCAAAGCAAAATATCAGCCGGACGGGAGAGGGACGCAGAGACACGGCGGTTTCATGTCTTCTGTGCGGGATTCACGGATGGCGACATTTGAACCGCGTGTCGTGAAACGGACACATATCAATAAAATGTAACGGGACTTAAATCAGCAGAGATGCCGGTAACTCAAGGACTTAAACCTGAAGTAAAGCAACTTCCACTGAATGATTAACCTATTTATCAAATGATTACACAAATTAAAGACCAAAATATACACAAATATGTACTAGGAATCTGCTTAACCCCTTCATCAACACAATCAATTTAACTCTTCCAAAGCAAATTCAGGTGTGTGTTTGTATCTATGTGTTTGTGTCTTTTTGTGTGTGTTTATATGTGTGTTTGTATCTGTGTGTGTTTGTATGTGTGTTTGTATCTGTGTTTGTATCTGTGTGTGTTTGTATCTGCGTGTGTGTTTGTGTGTTTGTATTTGTGTGTGTGTTTGTATCTGTGTGTGTGTGTTTGTATCTGTGTGTTTGTATGTGTGTTTGTGTTTGTATTTGTGTGTGTGTTTGTATCTGTGTGTGTGTATTTGTGTGTGTGTTTGTATCTGTGTGTGTGTGTTTGTATCTGTTTGTGTGTGTTTATGTACTTAGGTTTCACTGTGTATGTATAACAGAGATAGCGCTAAAGCCAATTGTAAAGTGGTTTTCCATAAAACCATTGTCTCCTGCCCTTGTTTTCCTGAAAAAACACTTGGTAGTGAAAGGGGGTTATAAAATAACTCTTAAACTCAGAGGTGACGAGTGAATGAGAGTGTGGATTAACCCTTTCGCTGCTGAGGCTTTTCCCGCCCCTGTGCTGAGGTCATTTTTTACCTGTTTTGCGCATCATGTTTAAACGTGTTTTTAAGGCTTATTTTAGTATATGACACCGACATATTATATATCATTCTTTCCGTCAGACTCGGTAGATTCATAATATGTCATTATTATATGTATACGTTATGTCATGTCTGTATATTATAACAAAAAATGCAATAAAATATGTATTTTCAATAATTTACAATGTGTAAAGTGTTTTTTTCCACATTTTAACATGCGAGCAATTGCGGTTATATTTTGTATGGGGTGCGCTTGTTAAAAAAATTAGAGATGGGGTCTCGTTACATTTTTTTTTGGGGAAAATGACACTATTTTTAACAAACGCACCGCATACAAAAATCGTTAGTGCAGCATCATTGTTCACATTATAATTGAAATGGGAACAATATTGCTACACTAACAAACCAAAAAAATAAAAAAAAGTGTTTATTTTTCTTTTTTTAATTTTTTTTTTAATTTTTTTCTTTTTTTTTTTTCTTTTTTTTTTTTTTTTACAAAATTTTTAACTTTCATGTTTGGTATCGTTGGAACGGCCATGCTCTGGCCGATCCAACCATATCAAAATTTAACCCCTAACTGCCACGGATCGGGAGATAGGGAGTTCATTGGAACTCCCTATCTCCACACTTGGTGGCAGTTAGGGGTTAACTGTAGGACTGGCGTCATCGTGCTACGCACGATGACGCCAGTCCTCTGGGGGAGTTCCCGGAAGCTTGGCCGACATCCAAGATGACGGCCAGCTCCGGGAAAGGATCGCGAACCGGCGCTTTTCAGCGCCGATTCGCGATCCAGCTCCCCAGGGGTTAATGCCAGGCATCATTTGGAAGGGCAGGCTGTGCCCTTCCAAATGATGCCTGGGTTAAGCCCCGCAGAGCCACCGATCGGGAGGGAGAGAGGTCCGAAGGACCTCCCCCCCCCTCCCTTTCAGGCGCCTCCTCCGCACATGCGGGGGGGCGCCTGAATTAGGTGTCATCGCGCCCCCGCGATGACACCTAATAATGGCGGCTGCTGGTCCGGATGCCGGGCTGACATCCAGGATGTCAGCCCGCACCGGAGGGGCCAGCGATCGGCCGGAACCCGGCCGAACGCTGACCCCGATGTGAGGACGCGCTCAGCGCGTCCTCAGCACACCAGCGGGAATGCTGAGGACGCGCTGAGCGCGTCCTTAGCATTCAAGTGGTTAAAAGAGTGAAAATTCAGAAATTACAGGATGTTGGAGTATTAGAAAATGGCAGAAGTGAGAAAAGTGCTGAATGTGAGGTGAATGAGTTTGGCAGAGACATTCAATGCAACAAGTGGCACTTTGAGAAGTTTAAGGTCAATGACAAGAAAGTTACAATAGTTGAGTTTTATAAAGGCACCACCTAAAGATTAACATGTCTAAGACTGAGCTCCTACTAATGCCTCCCCACCTCCTGACTTCTCTATCTTGGTCGATGGTATCACTATCTACCCATCAAACCAGGTTCGCTGTCTCGGAGTTACACTTGATTCTGCGCTTTCCTTCATCCCCCACATCCAGTCTCTTTCCTCCTCCTGCCGATACCAACTACGCAATATTTCCAGAATTCGGCCATTTCTTACCGCTGACACCACAAAGCAACTCATCCACGCCCTCGTAATCTCCCTACTTGACTATTGCAATAATCTTTTAGCTGGACTCCCGCCTCTCCCCCCTACAATCCATTCTGAAGGCCTCTGCCAGGCTCATCCACCTCACCCGCTGCTCGGTCTCTGCCGCTCCCCTCTGCGTGTCCCTTCACTGGCTCCCCATCCACCTCACCCGCCGCTCTGTCTCTGCTGCTCCTCTGCGAGTCCCTTCACTGGCTCCCCATCCACTGCAGAATTAAATTATAAATCCTTACCCTGACCTACAAAACCCTCACTAACTCAACTCCCCACTACCTGTCCTCACTAATCACCAAATACACTTAAGCTCGCTCCCTAAGATCAAACAGTGACCTGCGCTTAGCTTCTCCCCACATCACCTCTTCCCATGTTAGACGGCAGGACTTCTCACGCACAGTCCCTATTCTCTGGAATGCTCTCCCTCATACTGTCAGACTTTCCCCTAGTTTCTCTTCCTTCAAACGCTCCCTTAAGACTTTCCTATTTAGGGAAGCCGACCACCTGACTCTTTAATACACCTCACTGCCCCAACCAGTCCATCACTCTCAACAGTCCATCACTCTCTCCTTGCAGTCCATCATTCCAACCAGTCCATCACTCTCACCTTGCAGTCCATCATTCCCACCAGTCCATCACTCTCACCTTGCAGTCCATCACTCTCACCTAGCAGTCTATCACTCTCACCTTACAGTCCATCATTCCCACCAGTCCATCACTCTCACCTTACAGTCTGTCACTCTCACCTTGCAGTCCGTCACTCTCACCTTGCAGTTCGTCACTCTCACCTTGCAGTCCGTCACTCCCACCTTGCAGTACATCACTCTCACCTTGCAGTCCATCACGCTCACCTTGCAGCCCATTACTCTCACCTTGCAGCCCATCACTCTCACCTTGCAGTCCATTACTCTCACATTGCAGTCCATCACTCTCACCTTGCAGTCCATCACTCCATCTTGTAGTCTATCACTCTCACTTGCAGTCCATCACTCTCACCTTGCAGCCCACCACTCTCACCTTGCAGCCCATCACTCCACCTTGCAGTCCATCACTCTCACTTGCAGTCCATCACTCTCACCTTGCAGTCCATCACTCTCACATTGCAGTCCATCACTCCACCTTGCAGTCCCTCACTCTCACTTGCAGTCCATCATTCTCACATTGCAGTCCATCACTCTCACCTTGCAGTCCATCACTCTCACATTGCAGTCCATCACTCCACCTTGCAGTCCCTCACTCTCACTTGCAGTCCATCATTCTCACATTGCAGTCCATCATTCTCACCTTGCAGTCCATCATTCTCACCTTGCAGTCCTCTCCCCCTGCTTCCACCCCAAACCCTTCTAGATTGTAAATTCCCATGGGAATAGGGCCCTTGTTTCCTCCTGTACTGGTTTATCAAATGTTGTTCAGTGTATTGTAACCCTTTCTATATTGTGCCCAATGTACAGCGCTGCGCAAATTGCTAGTGCTATATTAATAAAGAATAATAATAAATAATAATAATTTCTTCCTGGATCAATGAGCTATGGATTATAATTTTTATTCTTGTATCCGTATCCATTCTTAGCTTATTACTAAACCGGGAGGTGACAAACATCGACAGAAATATGGTCAGAAAAAAAGCCCTACGCTACCCAACCTGTCCTTATATTGGCCGGGTTAACAGCTGAGCTAAGGGTAGTTGTCTTCAGAGTGAGGTCCAAGGCATGGGAAGAACACAAAAATGGACAACTTGGCAAAGGTCAAGGGTCAGAGAAGGCAGGATACCAACTAGGGATCCAAATACCGGAGGAACAGGAAGAGAGACGCCATGATGGGAAATGAGAACCAAAACAGGGCAAGGAACAAAGGAAGTGGATACAGTTACAAGCCCTTAAATATTCCGTTCTGCAGCGTCTGGAATGTCTAACGCACAGGACAAAAAAAACGAAAGAATACGAAGATGGCAGAAATGATTTTATTTTCCGGTGTTTAACAGATTGCAAGGGTTAGCAGAGTAAAAGTAAACACTGCTATCCAGGGGAGCGCGTGCGAGGGAAATGCAGCCGGCGTCCTGCGGAATACAGATGAGATGATTAATAAATTCACACCGGGACGTTACGAATAACTAATACTGAAACGCAGCAGCCGATATACTGTGCGGGAAATAAACGGGAGGGAATTATTGAATTTGCTTTCTGCAGCCAAACACAACAAACCTCCGACTTCTGCAAAGAGCTTTCCTTACACAGCGAAATCTGATAAAGATTATCCAGGACCAGGGAAGGAAAATTCAGTGAGGGACTCCGGGAGGAAACTGAACACATCAACCCGGAGCGGAATTATTCTGTAATAAAAACTTGTATGAAAGAGGCTGCTGGACTGGAAAGATCAATGATTCCGGAATTATATTACTGTAACAATATCTGTCTATTTACAGGTCAATCTATCTGTCTGTGACAGATCTCAGTACCGTGACTGGGTCACATATGCGAATGCCACTTCCTTGCCGGACCCCCGTTCTCCTCAGGCAGACTTTCCAGTCCTCAGATGAAGCTTAAGGACTGGGACACGTAGAGAGCCTGCTAGCATCACCCAGAAATAAGACAAGGCTGTATTATCTGGAGGTTTTCAGGGTCAGAATGGAACTCTTTTAATTGGGGGCAGGCACACATATTTATACAATCAAACACGGGTTGTTTACCCATACAAAACCTGACACTAGAATGGATTAAACATTTACTCAACATTCCTAGACAGACAGGACAATGCAATTGTGATTGGCAAACACATAATGAGGCAGTCTTTGCCTGACAAAGCAGATTAACAAACTACTCAACTATACAGAAGCTATTAACACATTCCAGAGACAGTTTAAACTGGAAGGTTAATCCTATCATCAGAAAACAAGTTACACGCCGACCATACAATAGACAGATAGACAATGACATTATTCTTGCATAACTCAGATTACATAAACTCTCTGTAAACAAGGGAGGCCAAGGAAATAATATAGAATATCAGGTCTGCATCCTAAAAATATGCCTCCAGGTCAAAACACCCCAAGTCCAAAGTGACTTCAGTCACTCTATCTATTGATCTATCTATCTATCTATCTATCTATCTATCTATCTATCTATCTATCTATCTGTATCTATCTATCTGTATCTATCTATCTACCTATCTACCTATCTATCTATATATATATCTGTATCTATCTAATGTCACTCTATCTAGCTATCCATCTATCAATCTTTCTATATATCATTCTTTCAATATATATGTTATTATATCTATTTATCTATTGGTCTATCACTCTTTATATCTCTTTATCAAGATATATTTATCTATCACTTTACAAATCTCTGTATCAACATTTATGTATATCTCCTCCTCCTCCTCTATCTATCTATCTATCTAGTTACCTATCTCTATCTATCAATCTATCTATACATTTATCTGTCACTCTATATACTATCAGGGTTATTCAAAGAGATTCGAAAAGTCACCGCAGGTTCGGTGACTTTTCGTTCTCTTCAATTTGGTTCCTTTTGCCGATCCCATTTCGGTGACCCTGCGGTGTATTCAGCAAGCACCACAGGGTCCCCGAATTGCAGGGAAGAGCTGCCGCAAACCTGACGAAAACTAACCGCAAAACCCACCGAATGCACGCAGAAAAGCCACAAAAACATCTGGATAAACCTGCCGAAAACCAAGCCCGAGCAGGGGCCAAACACAGCCGAAGCAGCTGAGACCGCAGACGAAGGAGGTGAATAAATTAGCAAAATAGTTTGTGTGAATCTGTGAAAATGAAACGCTGTTTGCAAAGAAACTACTGAGCGAAAATGTCTGAAATTTGCATATGAGGTCCAGGGAATGATAATAAAGAGGGCTGTTACAGAAAAAAGAAGTAAACGTAAAAATAAAAACGGACTTTTAAAAAAAAAAATAATAATTCAGAAAAATGCTTAAAATATCCTAAAAAATCTATAAATAAAGAGACTTTTTACTGCAGAATTTTATAATGAACGGTTTATTAGATACTGAATTAAAACCGGAATATTTTTAACATTGAAATCTATGGGATTTTCCTGAATAAACTTGCCGAATTAAACCACCGAATGGCAGGGCATTAGGGGAACCTTTCACTGCTGGTTTGTGTTCTCTGAATAGCCGAAGCAGTGCTTCTCTATGGGGTTTTCACTGCCCTCGCAAAGGCACCGAACAGGCACCGAATGTGCAGGCAATTCGCCAGGATTTGGCGAATTGCCTGCTCTCTGGATAGACGAATGGCCAGGAAAGGTAACCGAATGCTGATTTTCAGCGTTCGGTTACCTTTCTCAAGCAATTAGGATCTCTTTGAATAACCCTGTAAATTGCCAAATGTATTCGCCCACCCATCCAAATAATCAGAATTAGGTGTTCCAATCACTTTCATGGCCACAGGTATATAAAATCAAGCACCTGGGCATGCAGACTGTTTTTACAAACATTTGTGAAAGAATGAGTCGCTCTCAGGAGCTCAGTGAATTCCAACGTGGAACTGTGATAAGATGCCACCTGTGCAACAAATCCAGTCGTGAAATTTCTTCGCTCCTAAATATTCCACAGTCAACTGTATTATAAGAATGTGGAAGTGTGGAATGACAGCAACTCAGCCACGAAGTGGTAGGACACGTAAACTAACGGAGCAGGGTCAGCGGATGCTGAGGCGCATAGTGCGAAGAGGTCGCCAACTTTCTGCAGAGTCAATCGCTACAGACCTTCAAACTTCACGTGGCCTTCAGATTAGCTCAAGAACAGTGCGCAGAGAGCTTCATGGAATGGGTTTCCATGGCCAAGCAGCTGCATCCAAGCCATACTTCACCAAGTGCAATGCAAAGCGTCGGATGCAGTGGTGTAAAGCACGCCGCCACTGTACTCTAGAACAGTGGAGATGCTTTCTCTGGAGTGACAAATCGTGCTTCTCCTTCTTGCAATCTGATGGACGAGTCTGGGTTTGACGGTTGCCAGGAGAACGGTACTTGTCTGACTGCATTGTGCCAAGTGTAAAGTTTGGTGGAGGGGGGATTATGGTGTGGGGTTGTTTTTCAGGCTGGGCTTGGCCCCTTAGTTCCAGTGAAAGGAACTCTGAATGCTTCAGCATACCAAGACATTTGGACAATTCCATGCTCCCAACTTTGTGGGAACAGTTTGGAGCTGGCCCCTTCCTCTTCCAACATGACTGTGCACCAGTGCACAAAGCAAGGTCCATAAAGACATGGATGACAGAGTCTGGTGTGGATGAACTTGACTGGCCTGCACAGAGTCCTGACCTCAACCTTATAGAACACCTTTGGGATGAATTAGAGCGGAGACTGAGAGCCAGGCCTTCTCGTCCAACATCAATGTGTGACTTCACAAATGCACTTCTGGAAGAATGGTCAAAAATTCCCATAACCACACTCCTAAACCTTGTGGACAGCATTCCCAGAAGAGTTGAAGCTGTTATAGCTGCAAAGGGTGGACCGACGTCATATTGAACCCTATGGATTAGGAATGGGATGTCACTTAAATTCATATGTGAGTCAAGGCAGGTGAGCCAATACTTTTGGCAATATAGTGAATCTCTTTATCAACATCTATGCATAGCTCCACACCTATCCATTTCTATCTATCTATCTATCTATCTATCTATCTATCTATCTATCTATCTATCTATCTATCTATCTCAATCAGGGTTATCCAAAGAGATTCGAAAAGTCACCGCACGTTCGGTGACTTTTCGTTCTCTTCAATTCGGTTCCTTTTGCCGATTGCATTTCGGGGACCCTGCGGTGTATTTAGCAAACACCACAGGGTCCCCGAATTGCAGGGAAAAGCTGCCGCAAACCTGACGAAAACTCACCGAATGCATGCTGAAAACAAGCAAAAACATCTGGATTAACCTTCAAAAAAGCCGAACAGGAGCCGAACAGGAGCCGAATCACACAGAGCCGAAGCAGCTGTGATGTAGAGGAGGCAGTGAATAAATTAGCAAAACCATTTGTATGAATCTGGGAAAAAGAAACGCTGTTTGCAAAGAAACTACTGAGCGAAAATGTCTGAAATTTTCACAGGAGGTCCAGGGAATGATAATAAAGAGGGCTGTTACAAAAAAAATAAGCAAACTGAAAAAAAAAAAAAAATCGGACTTTTAATTTTTTTTTAAAAAAATTCAGAAAAATACTTAAGGGTATCCTAAAAAATCTATAAATAAAGAGACTTTTTGCTGCAGAATTTTATAATGAACGGTTTATTAGATATTGAATTAAAACGGGAATATTTTTAACATTGAAGCCTATGGGATTCTCCTGAATAAATTTGCCGAATTAAACCACCGAATGGCAGGGCATTAGGGGAACCTTTCACTGCTGGTTTGTGTTTTCTGAATAGACAAAGCAGTGCTTTTTCATGGGGATTTCACTGCCCTCGAACAGGGACCGAACAGGCACCGTATGTGCAGGCAATTCGCCAGGATTTGGCGAATTGCCTGCTCTCTGGATAGCCGAATGGCCAGGAAAGGTAACCGAACGCTGATTTTCAGCGTTCGGTTACCTTTCTCAAGCAATTCGGATCTCTTTGGATAACCCTGTATGTATTTATCTGTCTATCTAGCCATCTATCATCACAGGTAGTAGTCAATCAGTTTTACCATCGAGGGTGTCCTATGCCATCCTTGTGGCAGGTCCTGAAACAATGATGGTGTTCAGGCTCCTGGGGAAGGACACCTGCTGGATGAGCCTGTGAGAGCTGCGCGGTTAAGGGAAAGCCCCGTGTTGGATTTGATTTCAGAATACTTTATTGTATTTTTTGCTGGATAAGCTGCGGCAAGTGGAAAATATTGTTTAGAATAAAATGTGAGTCAAGCACTTCTTTTTAACATTTGATTTCTGCAATTTGAATTTGTTCATACTCGAAGAGTCATTATCTGCCGAGCGATGTCAGTTTCCAAACATTTGTGATATCGCTGCCTCTTCCACACGCAGAAAATAACAATGACAACACTAACACAGTATCTTTGCGTTTAATAACAAACTTACCATGTTAATAAATAAACAATACCAATATAATGACTAGACGGGAAGATAAGGTCAACAGGTCATCCGTGTTTTCCTGGACACATATTACTGTTTCATGCAGAGCACAGGGAAAAGTGCTGCCCTGCAACATGTATAATTCATATATTGCGAGAAGGAAATCAAGGCAGGTCACCTGGGACTCCTCTATGAGTTCTCACCTGAAACGTACGGATTATACATGATGCGGGGTGGTATTTTTCATTGTACTGGCCCTCAGTATGAATAAATTATGGGCCATATTACATTGATAACGCTAGCATTAGTCTCAGCCATGTGAGCGTTAACGTTAGCGCCGGCACACCATATTACATTCTGAACACTAACAGGTTAAAAAACCCATTAGCGATTCGGATCTTACGCTTTTTAGCATGAGGTTACTGTACTTTGTGCTCGCTATGCTAAACATGGGGAGCGCAAAGTGTTAATTAGCGTTAGGATTTCAAAGTCCTAACGCTGGGTAACGTCCGGCTGCATTTACTGAAAAGTTACTCACAGCTTGGAGCTGGTGCTAACTGATACAGCGGAATCAGCACCAGCTTAAACCCCCCAAAATCACATACTCACCTCTCATATAGGGATGAGCCGAACACTCCCCGAGTTTGGTTCGAGCCCGAACCCGAACATCCCATTTGTTCGGGACAGAACAAGAACCCGAACCCGAACCCCCATGCAAGTCAATGGGGCTGAAAATTCAGTTTTTTAGAGTGCCCTCCAAGAGGGCATATATGCTACATATTTGCCATAAAAGGTGTATGGGGGTCCGGGTAGTGCCCTGGGGGACAGGAAACAAGGACAAAAAGTTTTTTAAAAAAAGTTTTTAAAGGGACAGTGAGTTTTCCATGAAATAAGGGTTAAAAATAAAAACCAAAAATTCCTTCAAATATCGTGCCTAGGAGGTCCCCATAACCTGCCCGTGAAGTGGCGGATTTCTAGGATGTATAGAAACACTTAAAAACAAATAAATGACGTTTCATATGACGGTAAATGCTTTTCCTTTAATTTATCCATAAACAACTGCTTGGGGCGGCAGCCTGTATGAAAAGACATTTTAGGACGCGCAGAAAAAGTTTAGTGTTTTTTTGGCTAAATTATTGTGAAACTTATGCAGGCTTTGGATGAAAGTAACAATAGGTGCTTTAAAATTGGGCTTTTAGTGTCGGCAACAGTGCCGTCACACCGTAACCCCTCTGAGGATATGAATCTGATACAGGCGTCAATGGCAGTGCACCCAGATATTGTGCCTTTAGTGCCAGGCATGCAAGTACTATCATACAGTAACCCCTCTGTGGTATTGTGGAAGAATGCAGGGGTGGACCATGTGGTCCTATATTAAAAAGATATGAATCTGGGAATGGGCGTCAGTGCACCCAGATATTCTGCCTTTGGTGCAAGACTGCCAGGCCAGCAAGTACCATCATACAGTAACCCCTCTGTGGTATTGTGGAAGAATGCAGGGGTGGACCATGTGGTCCTATATTGAAAAGTTTTTGATCTGGTAATGGGCATCAGTGCACCCAGATATTGTGCCTTTAATGCCAGGCCAGCAAGTATCATCATACAGTAACCCCTCTGTAGTATTGTGGAAGAGTGCAGGGGTGGACCATGTGGTACTATATTGAAAGGTTTTTGATCTGGTAATGGGCGTCAGTGCACCCAGATATTGTGCCTTTAATGGCAGGCCATCAAGTATCATCATACAGTAACCCCTCTGTGTTATGGTGGAAGAGTGCAGGGGTGGACCCTGCTGTTCAAAAAATTAAAATGATCTAAATCTGGCACAGGCGTCAGTGCAGCCAAATATTGTGCCTTTGGTGCCAGGCTAGCAAGTATCATCATACAGTAACCCCTCTGTGGTATTGTGGAAGAGTGCAGGGGTGGACCATGTGGTCCTATATTGAAAAGTTTTTGATCTGGTAATGGGCGTCAGTGCACCCAGATATTGTGCCTTTGGTGCCAGGCCAGCAAGTATCATCATACAGTAACCCCTCTGTGGTATTGTGGAAGAGTGCAGGGTTGGACCCTGCTGTTCAAAAAATTAAAATGATCTAAATCTGGCACAGGCGTCAGTGCAGCCAAATATTGTGCCTTTCATGGCAGCAAGTGCCTTCACACCGTAACCCTTTTGTGGTATTGCGGAAGAGTTCAGTGCTGGAGGTTTTGTGCATGCAGAAGGCATACCCGATCTATTCCGTTACTTCGGCATCAGTGGATTGATAGCTGCTGATCCAGGACTGATTCATTTTTATCTTCTATAAAGATTTTTTTTTATTGGAGTGCACACATGAATGGTACAAACATGCAAATAAAGAAAGCATCAAAAGGAAGAGACATAGATTTGCAACATTGGCAATAAACAATACAATTCAAATGAATTATCGTTGAACTCTGGAAAGGGGTCGATTGTGCAGACTCCATTTTCCAATAAAAATATAAATTCCTAAACTAAAATAAAACATAAAACATACAACATGGCAGCACTACAGTCTTACATATCGAGGAACCTTATATCAAAAGTCCAGAATCGACAAACACCCTCCATCCCTCCCACGTTTCATCAAGTTGGCATATAGAATTATTCGCTGTGTGGAACATTTCCTCATATTTAAAAACATTTTCGAGGGCAACCATAACCTCCCTCATAGAGGGGCAGACGGAAGAACGCCAATGTCTTGCTATAATTATTTTAGCTGTCCCAAGTACCATGGAAATAAACCTCCTATGACGGGTCTGAATGTTAACGGGTAAAAGATGCAAGAGGTACACTTTCGGGCAGATTGGGAGCGTAAGCATAGTACAATGGGAAATCAATCTACTTAACTTTTCCCAATATCCCCCCAGAATAGGACATAGCCAAAACGTATGTAAGAGAGAGCCAGGACCGGTGAGACACCTCCAACATAAGCCTAAGTTCCCTGAGATATGGGCCAACCGGTTAGGAGTTAAATACCATCTACACAGCAATTTGATGTGGGCCTAACGTAGGTTGGTGCTTCTAGAGTATTTAAATATTGTGTCCATGGCGTATGACCAATCCTCTATGGAAATAGTTAAAGCCAAGTCTTTTTCCCATTTAACCATATAGGGTAATTTCTTAGGTGGGGTTGGGGTTAGGAGGCTATTATAACACAGAGACAACGGTTTCATTTGACATTTCCTTCCCATACATAGTTTATGAAAGGCTGAAAGATTTGCTTCATTAAAAGAGGTTAGGCCCCTCTGGGTCAAAGCATGTTTCACCCGAAGGTACGTAAAGCAATCACTCGGTGAGATGGCAAATTCCTGTACCAAATCAGGGAAGGATTTCAGGGAGTTGGGCGTAAAGAGCTGCCATACATGAGTCAAACCGCGCCAGAACCAAGAGTCCAAGTTTAAGTCAGGGATAGAACGACACAACACTCTTAGGGGAGCGAGGTATAGTAGGTCATAAGGTCGTACCAAGGAGCGACCCCACAGGCGCCAAGACATAAGAGAAAGCATTGAAGCGGGCAGCAGACCTGTGGTACTGTTCCTCGGCAGAAATGGAAGCCACATCAAGTCATGGAGTTTATATGGGAAAATCATGGCATTCTCCAGTAGTAACCATAGTGGTGGTTCTCTCAAGTGCATTAATGATACCAGTTGGGCTAGTAAGGCTGCTTTATAATAAGAGTGTAAGTCCAGAAACCCCAACCCTCCATTACGCCGCGGCCTGGTGACTGTGGAAGCTGACACTCGAGGGGGTTTCCCCTTCCAAATATGTGCATGGAGTAACTTTTGCAGCCGGAGCAATAAATGCGCCGGAATAAAAACAGGGATATTCCTGAAATAGTATAAAATTTGGGGTAAGATGCACATCTTTATGGCCGCCATGCGGCCCAGCCAAGAGGAATCGTTTGTACTCCAATTAGAGAGCTGTGTCTCTATGGAGGTCAATAATGGCGTGAAATTTTCCTTAAGGATGGTACCTCGCGATTTAGATAGGGAGATACCCAAGTATTTTAAAGAAGTAGAGCGCCAATCAAAAGGGTACTTACTACGCATAGAGCTAAGGGAGGAAGCAGCCATATTTATGGAGAGAGCTTGTGTTTTACTCATATTATTTTTGTAATAAGATAACTCGCCAAATTTATCAAGGATGTCAAACAGGGGCGGGAGTGAAGTCTCCGGCGAGGTCAGGAAGAGCAGTATGTCGTCCGCGAATAGTGCCAATTTATGCTCCCATTCGGGGTCGATAAACCCTTGATTGCCGGGGAGGTTTTAATCTGCACGCCAGGGGTTCCAGGGCCAGAATGAATATCAACGGGGATAGTGGGCAACCCTGTCGGGTGCCGTTGGTTATGTGAAAGGGGGAGGATAAAAACCCTGAAGCCAAAACTTTCGCCGACGGAGCTGAGTAAAGGGCCATAATACTATTCACAAAATGTTCCGGGAAACCAAACCGCAGCAACACCGTCCGCATATTTATTTATTTATTTATTTATAAAGGATTTTACCAGGAAGGATACATTGAGATTTCTCTCGTTTTCAAGTATGTCCTGGGTTCAAGTACATTGAAGTGTTACATTTACAGAAATACAAAGTAATACAATGTAAGATATTAACAACACAAATATACAGATTAATAGAAAATAAATATGTAGGAAATATAGTCACTAGGTTACATGTTTACAGGTGCATTCTGTATTGAGGTATGTTAATAGGGAAATTTTGAGTGACTTAAGACTGGTGGAAGATTTGATGGTGTCTGGGAGGTTATTCCATAATTGTGGTGCTCTGTAGGAAAATGAGGACCGAGCCACTGTCTTTTTGTATTGTGGTATTGCAAGTAAGGTGCTGGTCCTGGATCGGAGGTTATAGGATGAGGGAGCTGCTGGGGGAAGCAGTCTATTCACCCCCAGTGCAGGCGGTCAAATGCCTTTTCAGCGTCCAATGCCAGCAGGAGTCCAGAGGTATTAGTTCTATGAGCTAAGTCAATTATGTCATAAAAACGTCGGGTGTTGTCACATGTCTGGCGTCCGGGGACAAAGCCAGTTTGTTCATTCGCAATCAAGGAGGGAAGTAGAGGGGCCAGTCTGTTAGCTAATAATTTAGCATACAATTTTGCATCTACATTCAACAGGGATATGGGGCGGAAGTTGGCGCAATGCGACGGGGGTTTACCGGGTTTAGGCAGGGTCACTACAGTCGCTTGCAGCATCTCCGGAGGGATAATGCCAGTATTTTTAATGTCATTAAAAATCAGGGTGAGAGTCGGGACTAGAGACGGAGCAAGCTTTTGGTAATACAGATTTGTAAAACCGTCGGGGCCCGGAGCTTTATTTTTCGGAAGTGCCTTAATGGCCTTATGTACCTCCTCCTCTGTAAACGCAGCAAGTAAACCCGCGGATTGAGAGGAAGAGATAGAGGGGAGATTAACCATCTGGAGAAATAGATCTATGTCACCCGGTGCAGGGGACGGCACGGTGTGGTCTATTCCTAGGTTGTACAAGGAGGTGTAGTAGCGTGCGAATTCGTCAGTGATAAGGGCTGGGTTATAAATTTTTACGTTATTAGCACCCAATAGGTACGGTATGTTGGTTTGCATTCGTTTTGCTTTCAGTTTAGACGCCAGCAATTTCCCCGATTTATTCCCCTGGGTATAATGAGCATAATTAAGCCGCCTAATTGAGCGTGCCGTGACCTGGAGCAAAAGATGCTCCAACTCACGGCGCTGTAAAATCAATTGAGCTGAAATATCTGGGGCAGGAGAGGATTTATTCTGGGTTTCCAATACAGTGATTCGTTGTATGAGGGCATTTGTCTGAGCGTTAAAACTTCTCTTACGCTGCGCTCCTTTCTGTATAAAGTGTCCCCGCAGAACCGCTTTGTGGGCCAACCAAACCGACGACGTTGCAACATCCTCAGTCATGTTCGCCGTAAAGTACTCCCGAAGGAGTTGTAGCGTTTTTGTCACGTCATCCCCATTCACAATAAGCGAGTCATTGAGTCTCCAGTTCCCCATACCCCTCGGCGGAAAAGCCGCTTCAAAGGTAAGCGTAAGCGGAGCATGGTCAGACCACGTGATAACGCCGATGGACGCCTCCATTAGGCGGGACAAAGCCGAACTATGAATCAAACACAAGTCAATTCTACTGTATGAGGAATGAACATGAGAAAAAAAAGTGTAATCGCGCGTATCAGGGTGACATATCCTCCAAGTATCATATAGTTCAAACGAATGCATAAATTCCCGTAATTGTTTGCTAGAGGATGGGGAGGAGCGGGTGTGGGAGCGGGGTTGGCCTGATTGGGTATCAACTTCGGGATCAGGAGTGCAGTTAAAATCCCCACATAGAAACATCGTACCACTAGACATTTTCCTCACTATACCATAAGCTTTCCGAAGATAAGAAACTGGGTTGTCATTAGGAAGATAAAGATTGGCTATAGTGATAGGTAATTCGTTCAGCGTGCCCACCAGGATTACCAGGCGACCCAACGGATCAACATACTGAGCCGAACACACAAAGGTCCAGTCTCTATGGAACAGGATCGAGACACCTTTAGATTTTGTCTGGGCAGTGGAATGATATGCATCAGTACACATGCGTGACTTCAGAAACGGCGGACGTCTCTTACAGAAATGAGTCTCTTGCAAACATACAATAGCAGGTTGGGACTTATGTAGGTCACGAAATAAAGCATGTCGCTTGTACGGAGTATTCAAGCCCCGAACATTTAAGGAATAAATTTGGAAGTGAGGTTTACTCATCGTTAATTACGTCCATCTGTCTAGATCTCGTTGCGGACATGACACACAACCTCCGTAGGAGGATGGGGGGACTCCTCCGCTTACAGTAATACCTGGAATGATATAGCGTAGTGCATACCAAATAAACAAACAATACATACAATACATACTTTACATACATAAGTTGAACCAGAAAAAGTTAATTAAAAGAAAAAAAAGAAAAGAATAAAGAAAAGAAAACCCGTACCAAGTACGAGAAAAAAAAAACTGCACTCCATGAATGCAGCTGAGTGGAGTCAATCAACACAGTAGGATGGTATAATTAGAAGAAACACGTTCAAGAAAAAACTCCCGTAGGGGAAAAACAGCAGTCCCAACTCTACACGGAGGAGACTGCGCCAATATACAGGCCATTGGAAGGCCTCGGGGTTAACCAAGCGAAGGAACATTACCCAGAAGCGCCACTCTCAAGGTAGATCAGAAGGGTTGAGTCCTGCAGACGTGAGAGAGATTCAATGTCCGAGTAGATTTAAGACAACCTGGCGGAAAAAGGAAAAATAAAGAAAAGCACGCCCAAAGCAAGAAAATGCAAGACCATAGCATCTCATTAGGCCGGATCCGGTGCCACTCCGGAGAAACTTTCAGCGGCGAAGACGATTCCACACGAGGGGGAGTAAACTCCGACACCACCTTCCATTACGTCAGCAAACGCATGCCAGCGAGGGGATCTGGAATGACGTGCAAAGCTCCTTCCCGCCATAACAGGATCTTTGTGGGAAATCCCCAACGATACGCCATGTTGTGGTCACGTAAGATTTTGGTGAAAGACGAGAATTCCCTCCTTTTAGTCATGGTAGCTGTCGACAGGTCCGCATAGAAAGAAACTTCGGCATATGGAGAGGGTAGAGGCATGGATTTCCTCGACGCTCTCATTAACACTTCTTTAACGTGGAAAAAATGCACCCGGACCAGCACATCTCTGGAAGCTGAGGGCGGCAGATTTTTGGCACGCGGCAATCTGTGTGTCCGATCCATCAGAAAATCTTGCGGCAAGTATGCTGGTACCAGGATCTGGAAAAGCTCCATAATATAAGGCTGGAGGTCAGCAGGAGCTACTGCCTCCGGAATGCACCGGATCCGTACATTATTGCGCCGTGAACGGTCTTCCATATCGGCTAATTTCGTTGCCATGGTGTCATGTGCTGCTTGCAAAGCTATATGACGGTCCACCAGGTCATTGTGAGCTAAACATAAGTCATCTGCTTTAGACTCCAAAGAATCGGTCCGCTCACCCAGGTCTTGTACATCGCGCCTCAGCTCCTGCAGCGCCTCTTTAATATCCGTTTGGATGGTAGAACGGAGTTCTTGCAGCATGGCATGAAGTCTGCTTTCCGAAGGCGGTGAAGTGTCAGACATGCAGGTGGGCCCACCACAGCTGCCTCCATTGTAAAAGAGGAAACAGAAGAGGGAGATCCGCCATCTTGGGCCTCACGAACCCGGTCTTTTTTCGCCGATTTTAGCGGTTCCAACGTCCTGCGCCTTAGGAGGTGCCATCTGGGAGCTAGGAGGGGTCACCCACCTGTGGGTGAGTTTTCAGCCCCGAGGTTGCTGTGTTTTAGCCGCTAGAAATGAAAGTTCAGCGCCGGTCTCAGGAGCTTCCCTTACATGCGACCGCGCGCTGCAACGTCCGGCCACGCCCCCACTGATTCATTTTTATAAATGTCAGCTGGTCTACAGAGTCGGTGGACAGACGCACTCTTTTGTCTGTGACAAAACCTCCAGCGGCACTCAACGTCCTTTTGGAAAGCACGCTAGATGAAGGGCAACCTAGTAGCTGTATAGCATATTGTCTAAGTTCTGGCCAGTGATCCAATCTCAACACCCAGTAAGCTAGTGGATCATCTGCTGGAAAGGTATCCAGGTCTGCCCTTGCCCCTAGGTAGTCCTGCACCATATGGTGAAGACGCTGGAAATGGGTGCCTACATTTGATGTACCTGGGCGTCGAGGACTAAAAAAATTTAAAAATGCATCAGTCAAGCGGCCCTGGCCTTCACCGCTATTGCTCTGATCACCTGCAGCCTCAGAAGCACGTGTGTCAGCACTTGGTAATCTAACAGTGCCTGGAAAGGTGTTACACAGGTTTCGCTTTAGAGCGTCCTCAAGTTTTGTCATCCTGTGCTCCCTCTGTGTGGGCAGGATGAGCTCTGCAGCTTTCCCCTTGTATCGTGGATCAAGAAGGGTTGCCAACCAGTAATGATCCCTCTCCTTGATAGCACGAATCCTGGGGTCCTTTAGCAGGCTTTGCATCATTAGGGAGCCCATGCAGCGTAGGTTGGAGGTGGCATTAGCTGCCGAGTCTTCCTGGTCAATGAGGATGACCGTATCGTGCACTTCCTCTTCCCAGCCATGCACAAGCCCTTCTGTTTCTGGGCACACAAAACCCTGCCTTGAGGAATCCCCACCTTCAATGCCCCCATTACTTAAAAAGTCCTCCTCATCCTCCTCCTGTCTGATCTGAGTAGGACCCACTGGAATGCTGTCTGCGGAAAGACTGGGGCCTTGAGAGCTAGGGAAGGCCTCCTCTTCCTCCCGCTGCTCTGCCTCTAGAGCCACATCTATAATTCCCCGCAGAGTGTGCTCCAGCAGGAACACTAAAGGAATTGTGTCACTGATGCATGCACTGTCCCTGCTCACCATCCTCATTGCCTCCTCAAATGGTGACAGTACAGTGCATGCATCCTTGATCATCAGCCACTGCGGGGAGGAAAAAAAACCAAGTTGACCTGAACCTGTCCTTGCGCCATACTCACACAGGTACTCGTTGATGGCCCTCTGCTGCTTCTGCAGACGCTGCAGCATTGCTAATGTCAAATTCCACCTGGTGGGCATGTCACAGATCAGACGGTTTGTGGGAAGGTGGAATTCTCTTTGAATTTCTGCCAGGCGAACGCTTTCTGGGAATGACCGTCTAAAGTGGCTGCAGACTTTTCTGGCCTGGATGAGAAGCTCTGGCAGCCCTGGGTACTTGGGAAGGAAACGCTGTACCACCAGATTTAGGAATTGTGCTAG
Organism: Leptobrachium leishanense; assembly: GCA_009667805.1. Taxonomy (NCBI): domain Eukaryota; kingdom Metazoa; phylum Chordata; class Amphibia; order Anura; family Megophryidae; genus Leptobrachium; species Leptobrachium leishanense. Next base: position 13,045,903 of record CM019068.1, read on the forward strand.
GCATGGTACATGCGTCAATTTACCCTTGCGTAGGGCGGAGAGAAGGTTGCTGCCATTATCGCAGACGATCATTCCCAGCTCAAGCTGGCGTGGTGTAAACCATCTCTGCACCTGCCCCTGCAGAGCTGACAAAATTTCTGACCCGGTGTGGCTCCTGTCCCCTAAACAAACCAGCTCAAGCACAGTATGGCATCTTTTTGCTTGAGCCATTGTGAAGACCCTGTCAGGCGTGGGTTTATCTGCCACTTCGCCAGAGACAGAGAAGGAGGAGGAGGAGGAGGAGGAAGAGGTGGTGGTGGTGGAGCAGACAGACCTCATACAAGCAGCTTTCTGGAGGCATGGTGGATGAACAAGCTCCAGCACAGAGCCCCGTCTTGGATCCCTCCCAGCTGCAATCAGAGTTACCCAGTGTGCCGTGAAGGAAATGTAACGACCCTGTCCATGCTTGCTGGACCACGTGTCTAAAGTTACATGCACCTTGCTGCTGACTGCCTTTCCCAATGACTGGATAACATTGTCTTCCACGTGCTGGTAGGGTGCTGGAATGGCCTTGCGTGAAAAGTAAGGGCGTTTTGGAACCTGCCACTGTGGTACAGCGTATTCAGTAAATTCACAGAAGGGAGCAGAGTCCACCAGCTGGAAAGGCAGCAGCTGCAATGCGAGTAATTTTGCTAAGCTGGCATTTAGACGCTGTGCTTGGGGATGGTTGGGACTATATTTTTTCTTTCGCGGCAGCAGCTGCGGCAACGTAATCTGACTGCGTAAATCTTCAGCTACTGTGATGATGTCACATTGTGAGGAAGGACCTGCTGGTACATCCATTACTGTAGCATCATTGAAGGAGAAAAGTTACCAGGAAAGGCTTAATGATCTTAACATGTACAGCTTGGAAAAAAAGACGAGACAGAGGAGATATGATAGAAACATTTAAATACGTAAAGGGAATCCACAAGGTAGAGGAAGGGAGTATATTTAAAAGGAAACAAAATAGCAAAACAAGAGGACATAGTCTTAGATTAGAGGGGCAAAGGTTTAAAAGTAACATCAGGAAGCATTATTTTACTGAGAGGGTGGTGGATACATGGAACAGCCTTCCAGTAGAAGTGGTAGAGGCCAAAACAGTAATTGAATTTAAGCAAGCATGGGATAGGCATAAGGCTATCCTAAACAAAAGATAAATCCAGGTAAAGTATCCATGTAATTGGGCAGACTAGATGGGCCGAAAGGTTCTTATCTGCCGACATTTTTCTATGTTTCTATGTTTCTATCATCCCTGTCGGTGGAGGTTGTAGGCAATTGCATGGCAGGACATACAGTGTGGGTAGAGACAGATGAGGAGGAGGAGGACCTACGCAAAGTTTTGCCCCAACGGGATGTGTGGCACTTGTTCATTTGTCGCCTCAAGCACGTGGTACCCAAGTGTCCAGTGTTTATTCCACGCTTCAGCCTCCTCTGACATAGATTACAAATAGCAATGGTGGGGTCTGCTGCACATTTCTTAAAGAACTCCCAGACAGCAGAGTTCCTGCATGTGTTCTTTGAGACAACAGCGCTCTGCACCGGAGCAGCTCTGACATGTGATGCCTTGGACTGGCTAGTGCTACAGTTGGTCACAGAGGATGTTGTGCCTCGTGTTTGCTGTGCCTCCTCCTCCTCCCCCTCCTCCCCCTCCTCCTCACTTGATTCCTCAGTTCGATCTGGCACCCAGGTGGAGTCAGTGACATCATCATCATCAATGTCATCTTCACCCCCTATCTCCTCGTCACTGGAGCCAACTTGGCAGTATGCTGCAGCTGCTGGGGCAACATGAGTGCCAGTTATTTGTGTCCATCACTGGCACCCCCTTCCTCTAGATTGATTATACTCCTTGCTCAACCTCAGAGATTGAATCAGAGCACTGTACTTGCTGCGCATCCTCAAGCAGCATGTCACTCTCATTGTAGTCAAACAATTCAGCTGACTCCTCCGTGTGTGATAGCGAGGCTACGACAGGAGTAGCTGTGGACATGGAGGCTGCATTAGATGCTTTGGCAGCTGAGGTGGACTGTAAAGCACTAGAAGCTTGGCTGGCAGAGGACTCGGAGGATGAGGATGGCCTGGTTAGCCAATCCACCAAGTCCTCTGTATGTTGCTGCTGCTGGTTAAGACGGCCAGCACCAGTTAGAAAGGACAAGCGTGCCCCTGCAGAGGATGCACCACGTCCACCACGACCAGAGGCACAGCCTCCCGACACAGGGGCTGCTTGCCCTCTTAGCTGTGTCTGGGAGCGTCTTCCAGTCCTTTTTGTTCTTTCAGACATGGTGAGTGATATATAGATTAATATATACAGAACTCTGATTCAACTCTGGTATAAAGATTTAAATAACTCTGGTATAACTCAGTGAGACACACTGATAGCTGGCAGCCAGTGACAAGAGACAGATTATCTCAATTCACAAATGTTTTAAAGAAATTAGTGAGCCCCAAAATAATGCGTGGTACTGTTTGTGTGACAAGACACAGATCACCTTAATTCACAAATGTTTTAAAGAAATTAGTGAGCCCCAAAATACAGCGTGGTACTTTTTGTATGATGAGACACAGATCACCTTAATTCCCAAGTTTTAAAGAAATTAGTGAGCCCCAAAATACAGCGTGGTACTTTTTGTATGACGAGACAAGATCACCTTAATTCCCAAGTGTTTTAAAGAAATTAGTGAGCCCCAAAATACAGCGTGCTACTTTTTGTATGATGAGACACAGATCACCTTAATTCCCAAGTGTTTTAAAGAAATTAGTGAGCCCCAAAAAAATTGATGGCTGTGTGACGAGACACAGAAGATCACCTTAATTCCCAAGTGTTTTAAAAAATTAGTGAGCCCCAAAATACAGCATGGTACTTTTTGTATGACGAGACACAGATCACCTTAATTCCCAAGTGTTTTAAAGAAATTAGTGAGCCCCAAAAACAATTGCTGGCTGTGTGACGAGACACAGATCACCTTAATTCCCAAGTGTTTTAAAGAAATTAGTGAGCCCCAAAATACAGCATGGTACTTTTTGTATGACGAGACACAGATCACCTTAATTCCCAAGTGTTTTAAAGAAATTAGTGAGCCCCAAAAACAATTGCTGGCTGTGTGACGAGACACAGATCACCTTAATTCCCAAGTGTTTTAAAGAAATTAGTGAGCCCCAAAATACAGCGTACTGTTTGTATGACGAGACACAGATCACCTTAATTCCCAAGTGTTTTAAAGAAATTAGTGAGCCCCAAAATACAGCGTGGTACTGTTTGTATGACGAGACACAGATCACCTTAATTCCCAAGTGTTTTAAAGAAATTAGTGAGCCCCAAAATACAGCGTGGTACTTTTTGTATGACGAGACACAGATCACCTTAATTCCCAAGTGTTTTAAAGAAATTAGTGAGCCCCAAAATACAGCGTGGTACTTTTTGTATGACGAGACACAGATCACCTTAATTCCCAAGTGTTTTAAAGAAATTAGTGAGCCCCAAAATACAGCGTGGTACTTTTTGTATGACGAGACACAGATCACCTTAATTCACAAGTGTTTTAAAGAAATTAGTGAGCCCCAAAAAGATTTGCTGGCACAATGACAAGACCCAGAAGATCACCTTAATTCCCAAGTGTTTTAAATAAAGTTGTAAACCCCAAAAAAACTTGCTGGCACAGTGACAAGACCCAGAAAATCACCTCAATTCACAAATGTTTTAAATAAAGTTGTAAACCCCAAAAAAACTTGCTGGCACAGTGACAAGACACACATCACCTAAATTCCCTGATATTTGGTCGAAATGAGACCCCCAGACCCCCCCAGTAGCGTGGCAGACAGGCAGTAACAACACACACAACTATCTTCTTTGAAATCTCCTCTGAAATGCATGCAGAAGCGCTGCGTTGAAACCTTATATAGTGTGCTGCGGGACTTAGCTCTGTGAGCCCATGATTGGGCAAAATTTGCCCAATCAGGACTCTGAGCGGTGATTGGCATAGTGTTCAACCAGTCTTGCACCAGACCTGTGGTCAGGTGCAAGGCTGTAGCCAATTAGGAGCTTCAAGGCAGTGGGAAAATGCATTGTGGTCCATTGTGGTCGAACATGCGGCGAACACCCGGAAATGTTCGGGGTTCGCGATTTGCTCAAACAGGCTAAGTTCGGGTCGAACCCCGAACCGTCCGAACCCGAACAGGTCATCCCTACTCTCATACTGCAGCGAGAACGGCGGCTCCATCCACTTCTTCTTGCCTCCGGGAGCAGAGGAAGACTGGAGAAAAAGTCCCCAAGTCTCCCTCTGCAAATCACTTCGCCAACCTGCCAGATCTCACAACGAGAGATTCTGCAGCTCATGTGACCGTCAGCGGAAGCCTCAATGGAGTCTTATGGACTCCATTTAGAGGATGCTCGCAGCAGCGCTTAGCTGCTGGATTAGCGCCTGCTCTTTAACATCACGCTAAAACGGGGACAGTAAGATGAAACCTGCAGGCGCACTTTATCCACCTTATCGTCCCCGTTTTAGCGTGATGAATGTAATATGGCCCAAAGTGCCCAGGAAAAAATGGCCGATCTGGCAACCCTACGGCAGCCAGACATATGAGATGGATAGATGGACAATCAGACAAAAAGATGGAAAGAGGGACAGAGAGAGATGGATAAATAGATAGATAGAAAGATAGATAGATATAGATAGAGATAGATAGAGATAGATAGATAGATAGATAGAGATAGATAGATAGAGAGCTAGATAGATACAGATACTGTAGATTAAAGATATACATAACTCTGATTCAACTCTGTTATAAAAATTGGAGATATGCTGAAGAACTCTGATTCAACTCTGGTAAAAAGATTAAAGATTTCCAGAACTCTGGTATAACTCTGTGAGACACCCTGGTAGCTGGCAGCAGTGACAAGACAAAGATTACAATTCACAGAAACCACCTTCAAGTCAGTGAGACCCCCTGATGGGTGGCAGTGACAAGACACAAATTACAATTCCCAGAAACCACCTTCAAGTCAGTGAGACCCCCTGAGAGGACCCCCTGAAAGCTGGCAACAGTGACACAACACAGATTGCAATTCGCAGAAATCTGCTAGAAGTATATGGGACCCCCTGATAGCTGGCAGTGAGAATACACAGATTACAATTCCCAGAAATCTCCTGTAAATCAGTGAGACCCCCTGATGGGTGGCAGTGAGAACACAAAGATTACAACAATTCCCAGATATTTTGTATAAATGACTGACCCCCAAAACTGCTGGTGGCAGTGAGAACACAAAGATTAGAACAATTCCCAGATATTTTGTAGAAATGAGACCCCCCCCAATAGCTGGTGGCAGTGAGAACACACACTAACACAACAATCTCCTCTCAAAAAACACGTGCTGAAGGCTGTGTGAAGCCTTATATAGTGTGCTGCGGGATTTAGCTCTGTGAGCCCATGATTGGGCAAAATTTACCCAATCAGGACTCTGAGCCGTGATTGGCATAGTCTTGAACCTGTCTTGCACCTGACCTGTGGTCAGGTGCAAGGCTGTAAACAATTACAAGCTTCAGGCCAGTGGAAAAGTGCATTGTGGTCCATTGTGGTGCATTGTGGGCGAACATGCGGCGAACACGTGGAAATGTTCATAGTTCGCGAACATGCGAACAGGCGATGTTCGAATCGAACTCCGAACCGATCGAACCGAACAGCTCGTCCCTAATATAGATAGATAGATAGATAGATAGATAGAGATAGATAGATAGATACATAAAGGTATAGTTAGATAGATATGGATAAAGATATGTAACCTTATGTATCTGCACCTTTATCATCAATAAATAAATCAATGATACCGTTAAGTCGCTCTGTGCATTTTACGAGCCTCTCTATGAAGGAAAACTCTGCCGACGCAAGTGGAAAATGTTGTTAGAAAAAATAATAATTCCATCTCTTCTTTTTTTAACGTTTTATTTTTGTAATTCCAATTTATTATCCTTAGAGGAGCCATTATTTATAATGTAATGTCAATTGCCGCACACACTCAGCTGCCGCCCGCCAGCAGGAACAAGCCACCATATTTAAATTTCCTGTCACCCGTAGTGGCAATATTCCTCCCCTCTTAGCCCACACTCCTCTGTGACCTTTTCGCTGGCCACTTAGACTATCCTTGTGCTGACCAAGGAGCTAATTAAATTGTTGAAGTCGAAGTTATATGACTCAATAAATCCGGCTGTGCATGACGCAGCACTATTTTAAGTGTGCTTTGTCCCTATTTTTTTTTCTTTTAGAGAGCAGATTCCAAGCACGAGTTGGCGATATAGAAGATGCACAGGGAGCTGTGGGTCAGAGACCGTGTTTAACTTAAAGGGATACTCTTAAATAATTGGTTACATCTTTCTGACAGCCTCTGCACAATTATTATTATTTATTTATTTTCGAGATTTTACTCAACTTTTCCCCCTCGCCGCGCGCTGCTCCTCCTCTTCGACAAAGGGGAATCCCGAACCCGGAAGCCTCCACAGCTTTTCTGCGCATTTCACGCTCTTATACAATTTGTATAGTGTAGGAACTGCAAATTGTGCGCACTATGGGACTTACACAATTTAGGTACACTGCGCCTGCGCAGAGCGATGGATCGGAGCTGCATCTGTCTCACTAGCGTGGAGGATTTTTTATCTCATTTTTTCACCTCCACCACAACCCTTATAAGTATGTATATATACTGTATATTGCCAAAAGTATTCGCTCACCTGCCTTGACTCGCATATGAATTTAAGTGACATCCCATTCCTAATCCATAGGGTTCAATATGACGTCGCTCCACCCTTTGCAGCTATAACAGCTTCAACTCTTCTGGGAAGGCTGTCCACATGGTTTAGGAGGGTGTTTATGGGAATTTTGACCATTCTTCCAGAAGCGCATTTGTGAGGTCACACACTGATGTTGGACGAGAAGGCCTGGCTCTCAGTCTCCGCTCTAATTCATCCCAAAGGTGTTCTATCGGGTTGAGGTCAGGACTCTGTGCAGGCCAGTCAAGTTCATCCACACCAGACTCTGTCATCCATGTCTTTATGGACCTTGCTTTGTGCACTGGTGCACAGTCATGTTTGAAGAGGAAGGGGCCAGCTCCAAACTGTTCCCACAAAGTTGGGAGCATGGAATTGTCCAAAATGTCTTGGTATGCTGAAGCATTCAGGGTTCCTTTCACTGGAACTAAGGGGCCAAGCCCAGCTCCTGAAAAATAACCCCACACCATAATCCCCCCCTCCACCAAACTTTACACTTGGCACAATGCAGACAGACAAGTACCGTTCTCCTGGCAACCGCCAAACCCAGACTCGTCCATCAGATTGCCAGATGGAGAAGCGTGATTCGTCACTCCAGAGAACGCGTCTCCACTGCTCTAGAGTCCAGTGGCGGCGTGCTTTACACCACTGCATTCGACGCTTTGCATTGCACTTGGTGATGTATGGCTTGGATGCAGCTGCTCGGCCATGGAAACCCATTCCATGAAGCTCTCTGCGCACTGTTCTTGAGCTAATCTGAAGGCGACATGAAGTTTGGAGGCCTGTAGCGATTGACTCTGCAGAAAGTTGGCAACCTCTTTGCACTATGCGCCTCAGCATCCGCTGACCCCGCTCCGTCAGTTTACATGGCCTACCACTTTGTGGCTGAGTTGCTGTCGTTCCCAAACACTTCCACGTTCTTATAATACAGCTGACAGGTGACTGTGGAATATTTAGGAGCGAGGAAATTTCACGCCTGGATTTGTTGCACAGGTGGCATCCTATCACAGCTCCATGCTGGAATTCACTGAGCTCCTGAGAGCGACCCATTTTTTCACAAATGTTTGTATAAACAGTCTGCATGCCTAGGTGCTTGATTTTATACACCTGTGGCCATGGAAGTGATTGGAACATCTGATTCTGATTATTTGGTTGGGTGAGCGAATACTTTTGGCAATATAGTGTATATCTATCTATCCTGCTCTCTGCTAAAAAAAAAAAGCCATCTAGTATAACATGGCATTGATTGGAGGGTTCCGTGTGAAAACAGACCCAGGATGCTAAAAAAGTGAGACATATATAATTTGCATGTCTTACCCAGAGTCCTTGCTGCATATGGGGAATGCAACACAGGAGCTTTTGGGATGAAGTTCTTTGAATTGCTGTGATGTGCAAGTGGCTTCTGTTTGCAATGTGGAGGCTTTTAATCAAAATTTTTGCCCTCCACCACAACCCAAGTAAGACACACACACACCTTTTTTTATAGCTGTGCATATACTAGGGTGCTGTTTGGGCTTGATATGCCGCCGCTGCTGGCGCTACAAACACAGGCATTTAGGAAAAGCACTTAGTATTTTCAGCAGTTTCTCCTGAGAACTTTTGGTTTCCATTCTCAGGCCGTTGTGAAGATGTGGTGTAATTGATATTATTTATGTAAGAGGGTCTGAGAGCTGCACAGCCATAAGGTCATGGATGGAGTTTATTGAATTTTTTTTTCATAAACAGAGAGTTATTGATTCCATAAAAGCAAGCCGCTGTCCTGTCTTTACACAAAACACATTCACAGATCTTCTATTTTTTTGTTCTTTATTGATTGTTAGCATTTATTATTATTAAGGGTTTGTCACATCTGGCAGGTCCCCCCCCCCCCGTACCTCTTGCTGTATTAATCTATGTATTCTCTTTAAATGCAGCACATTCCCCTGTTTGCATCGAGGAACATGTCTCAGGACGTGGACACAATATCGCAATCTCTGAAAAACATAGCTAATGTGCCAACAATTGGAAAAGATACACATTATGTTACACGTGTTACTGATACATTGTTGATATTTGTATACCATCAGATATTGAATGTATTTTGATCGCTAACAAGAGGGCAGCACGCAAGAAATACATGGCTACATTTTTCTTAGAAAAAGCACATATTAAGGTTGACTTGCAGCTGAAAATATTCGCGCCTGAACTTTGATCCTTACGTTTCAACAATTGATCAAATCACAGTGTTTTTGCAGCTATCAGGTTTTTACATTTTGCTGTTTTTCTTGTTGTGTGCACATACAGATACAAGGTGTTGCTGTAATAGCCATACACAGGCATTATGCAGCACATACAGATACAAGGTGTTGCTGTAATTGCCATACACAGGCATTATGCAGCACATACAGATACAAGGTGTTGCTGTAATTGTCATACACAGGCATTATGCAGCACATACAGATACAAGGTGTTGCTGTAATTGCCACACACAGGCATTATGCAGAACATACAGATACAAGGTGTTGCTGTAATTGCCACACACAGGCATTATGCAGCACATACAGATACAAGGTGTTGCTGTAATTGCCATACACAGGCATTATGCAGCACATACAGATACAAGGTGTTGCTGTAATTGCCATACACAGGCATTATGCAGCACATACTGATATTGCATTGCTAATAATCTCATTCTGATCACTACAACCCCCATAAGTAGGAGATCTCACCATTTTATTATCTGTCTGCAGCACATCTACTAACACAAAGGGCATTTTTGCCTGTATGCTGATAATGCAGACCCCAGGTGACATTGCTTTGAACTTTGAACTTTTCGGGACATTCACGGAAAGTTCGAGAAAAAAAATAATTCAAAAGAATACTTAAAAGATCCTAAAAAATCTGAAAATAAATAGACTTTTTACTGCAGAATATAATAATAAACGGTTTATTAGATATTGGATTAAAACGGGAATATTTTTAACATTGAAGCCTATGGGATTCATAAACTGTTCCACTCCTTGTTGGTCAAACATTTCCCACTCCTTGTTGGTCAAACACTTCCCACTCATTGTTGGTCAAACATTTCCCACGCCTTGTTGGTCAAACATTTCCCATGGCTTCAAATCTCGTTTAAACATGAGCAAAAGTGGTATAAATGAGCTCAGCGCACAGTGGTGAAATGGCTCAGCACTCAGTAGTGAAAGGGTTAAAAAACATTTTTTTATTGTTTCCTGTCCCCCAAGGCAGTACCCGGACCCCCATACACCTTTTATGGATAATACCTTGCATATATGCCCTCTTGGAGGGGATCTTAAATTTCGAACGTTCGAGCCCCATTGACTTGCATTGTGTTCCAATTGTGTTCGAGTTTGCAGTCAAACTTTTCGGGTGTTCTTGTTCGAATGAGAACCGAACACGTGGGTGTTCGGCCCATCACTAGTCACAAGCAGCAGGAAACTGAGATCAAGTAGTTTCCAGTGTCTCTCTGTGCTTCAACCATGGTTCCTGCGTAATTCTGCATGTCCAAGCTTCCGCAGAGCTCCTGGCAGGGACACGCTGGTCTCCATGAAGTCCGATTCTTGCCGAGGCGCACTGAGACATTGTTGGTATCACTTTGCACCTGTGTTACTTTTTGTTTTCCACTAATAAAGCTGCTGGATCGGAATAGGTACATTAAAAGGGAGCCGGTAAGGAAATCGGCTCAGGTTTCTTTTACCCTTTTATCAATGAGAATAGAATAGCACACCGTGTTTTTGGAGGATCTTTCAACAGTCATCTTGCAAAATATTCCTTCTGCCCTGAGGATTCGAGGCCAATGACCTCAATTACTCTTTTATTATAAGATGGTCCTAATTGCACTTATTCGCAGCGAGTTAAGAGACTGATCCGTCACTTGACCTTTCCCGTTTAATGCTGAATTGCCTAAATACAATCTTATGATTAGAGATTTCCGAGAGGATTCTTAACTCTTCGCTGGCTTTGTCTAAGGATACTGAATCCATGATTCCGTGATCTCTGTGCATATGTAAAGGGATATTCAGAGAGCACTGAAATTTATGTGCTCTCTCATTCGGTGCACTTTGGCGTATTCAGTTCGCCGACCCCGTGGTAAATTCAGCATTCACCTCAGGGTCCCCGAAGTGCGTCGAAAGGGATCTGCCGAACACCACCTATCAGCCCGCTGAACGCAGCTGATGCACTGCCGAACAGATCACCAAATGCAGACAGCAATCCTCTGAACGCCGAACAGGTCGCCGAACACAGTCTCAGCCTGCCAAACGCAGCCGACGATCTGCCGAATGCTGCCAAATGCAGCCATCGATCCGCCAAATGCAGTCCACGATCCTCTGATCACCGCAGAATAGATCGCCGAACGCAGCCGCAGCCCGCCGAATGAGGCCAAGAATCCACTGAACGCCGAACAGGTCACCAAACAAAGCCAATGACTGCCAAATGCAGTCAACGACTTGCTGAATTCCGCCGAATGACTCCAAACTCAGCCGACGATCCGCAGAACAACACCTATCAGCCGCCGAACACCACTGAAAAGAGCCGATCAGCCGTCAAGCAGGGAATAGAAAAAAAAAAGCAATTTTTAAAAGTCGTTTAAAACAATAAATATAAATGAAAATACATGGAAATAATAAAAAGTGTGCTATAAAAAAATAAATAGGTCTGTTACAGAATAAAAAAAGAAAGGCCACATAAAAAATGGGAATCTAAAGCTTCACTGAAAAAATGCCTAAAAAATTCTAAAAAATACTTTTTGCTGCAAATGAAAAGAATAAACGGTTGAATAAATAAATAATAGAAAACAGTATTATTTTTTTAACATTGACACCAATAGGAATCACCTATGTAAACCTGTCGAACTGCATCAAGGCATTTCACTGACATTTCTCTGCAGTTCGACGTCTGAATAGATTAACCATTACTTCTCTATGGGACATTTTCACTGCTGCAGAAGGTCACCAAAATGCGGCGATCTGAGGCGAACTGCATCGTATTTCACTGCCAAACCGCCAATATATATATTGGAGTGCCGCTGTTTGGAGGAGTATATATACAGTGGCAAGAAAAAGTATGTGAACCCTTTGGGATTATGTGGAGTTTTGCATGAATTGGTCATAAAATGTGCTCTGATCTTCATCTAAATCACAACAATTTGAAAAACACAGTCTGCTTAAAATAAAACAACACAAACATTATATGTTTTCATGTGTTTATTGAACATAACATGTAAACATTCACAGTGCAGGGTGGAAAAAGTATGTGAACCCCTAGCCTAATGACTTTTCCAAGAGCTAATTGGAGCCAGGAGTGAGCCAACCTTGAGTCCAATCAGTGTGATATTATTGGATGTGTTGCTGAAAGCTGTCCTGCCCTTTAAAAACACACACCAGTTTTGGGTTTACTGGTTTCAAGAAGCACTGCCTGATGTGAACCATGCCTCGCAGAAACGAGCTCTCAGACGACCTACGATCAAGAATTGTTGACTTGCATGAAGCTGGAAAGGGTTACAAAAGTATCTCCAAAAGCCTTGATGTTCATGTGTCCACGGTAAGACAGACGGTCTACAAATGGAGAAAGTTCAGCACTGTTGCTACTCTCCCTAGGCATGGTCGTCCTGTAAAGATGACTGCAAGAGCACAGCGCAGAATGCTTAATGAGGTAAAGAAGAATCCTAGAGTGTCAGCTAAAGACTTACAGAAATCTCTGGCACATGCTAACATTTTTGTTGACACATCTACAATAAGGAAAACATTAAACAAGAATGGAGTACATGGGAGGACACCATGGAGGAAGCCATTGCTGTCCAAAAAGAATATTGCAGCACTTTTGAAGTTTGCAAAAGAGCACCTGGATGTTTCACAGCACTACTGGCAAAATATTCTGTGGACAGATGAAACCAAAATTGAGTTGTTTGGAAAAAACACACAACACTATGTGTGGAGAAAAAAAGGGTACAGCACACCAACATCAAAACCTCATCCCCACTGTAAAACATGGCAGAGGGAGCATCATGGTTTGGGGCTGCTTTGCTGCCTCAGGGCCTGGACGGATTGTTGTCATTGATGGAAAAATGAATTCCAGAGTTTATCAAGACATTTTGCAGGAAAATGTAAGACCATCTGTCCACCAACTGAAGCTCCGCAGAGGATGGGTGATGTAACAGGACAATGACCAAAAGCATACAAGTAATTCAACAAAAGAATGGCTTCAATAAAACAAAATACGCCTTCTGGAGTGGCCCAGTCAGAGTCCTGACCTCAACCCGATTGAAATGCTGTGGCATGACCTTAAGAGAGCGATTCACACCAGACATCCCAAGAATATTGCTACACTGAAACAGTTTTGTGAAGAGGAGTGGTCCAAAATTACTCCAGATCATTGTGCAGGTCTGATCTGCAACTACAGGAAACGTTTGGTTGAGGTTATTGCTGCCAAAGGAGGGTCAACCAGTTATTAAGTCCAAAGGTTCACATACTTTTTCCACCCTGCACTGTGAATGTTTACATGTTCTGTTCAATAAAAACATGAAAACATATAATGTTTGTGTTGTATTATTTTAAGCAGACCGTTTTTTTAAAATTGTTGTGTCTTAGATGAAGATCAGAGCACGTTTTATGACCAATTCATGCAAAACTCCACGTAATCCCAAAGGGTTCACATACTTTTTCTTGCCACTGTATATATATATTTATAGGTGCAATTCAGGCACATTCGGCTCTTATTGAATAACCACTATAGATACTTAATATCCGCTTTCAAGACGCAGTCTACTGAGACGGACATATTCAACTTTCACATTTGTTAAAAAATATAATAATTCCAAAAATGTATCTATAAAACCTAATTGAATACATCAATCACTCTGTTCCTCCGGTTGCAGTGGGTTATTTAGGGCATGATGTTGTTGTGTTAAGTTCATCTTATTATTTTCGTTATAAGCAAGGCTGCTCGACTCCAGAGAAATTTCAAAGACTTTAATTTATTTTGTATTTATTTTGTGTTTTTTTTTTTGCTGAGCGAGGTTTATCTCTGGAGAGAAGTCAGCAGTTCATACATACAGAGTATCAGTTACCCTGGAATAACGCAATTTGCTTTCCTCATAAAAGCACTATTTATTTTGTGCAGCACAAATATGAAACTGCGAAATTCATTAAATTAAAATTGTGTTAGATCCTTTAAATAATCATAAAATACAATCTCAGTTGGGAAATGGAAGCTCCGGCGAAGCGTTTATTAAATCCAACGACTTGGAGTTCTTTAGTGTCGGAAGAACACGGTAACGACATATGTGTAAAACAGTCTAAAAAAGAAGCATTAAAAATAGAAAATGTCAAGTATTATTATTATCCCAAAAAAAACTCCAGATCATGAAGTTTAAGCTACTGAAGAAAAACTGCAAGTACACCTCAGTCAGAATAGATTAATAGATACATATATCAATCTAAAATATGTACCACAAAAGAATAAATAAGTCACCGATACGTATCGTATCCAGGGCAGGATTTGCTTCTCAGGAGTCTGTAGGCACAGAAATGTGGAGTCGTCCCCCCCCCCCAACACAAAGAAAAAGAAACATACCAAAATTACTTTTTATATTTTCGTTTTGGGGCAAACTAAAAAAATTCATTTAAAAACAAAACAATCCTGAAAACCTTGTCCCCTGCTCTCAAATCAAAAGAAGGAGCAGAATCTGTTGTCTTAGTTGCGTTAGTGCAGCGGCATTGTTTGTTTTTGATGTAAAAGCTTATATTGCCGCTGACGTAGAACAGGAAAAAATATATATTTTGCATTTACTTTTTTTCAGTTTTATTTATTTATTTATTTTTATACATTAGATGATCATGTTTGGTATCATTGTAAAGCCCAGACACTGACCTTTCCAATGACATCTCACTTAACCTTGTGCAGTGACAATTCAGAGATGCAGGTTCCAAAGTCCCCCTGTTTTTCCTCACTGCATTTCCATGGTCTAGGTCAGTGGTACCCAAACCTTTTTAACCCGAGTACCCCCTGGCACCCCATTTCCATAAATTGTACCCCTCATATTTAAAAAATTAATTAATATAATTAACTTTTTGTAAATGTTTCTCTATTCTCATCTGTCCATTTGTCTCACAACCATCTCCCTTTTCTCTGCCTTATCTACCCTGGTCTCGCACCTTCTACCCAGCTTTTCTTTTCCTCTTCTCCCCACCCACCACCCTTAATGTCTCCTTATCTACCCACCTTTTCTTCTTATCTTCTCCCATGCATTTTCCTATTTCTTCCCCAACATCTCCCTTTCTCTTCACTAGCTTTTCTTTATCTCCTCCTCAGCTTCTTCTTGTCTCCTTCCAGCACCCTCTTATTTCTACCCCATGTTGTCCTTATCTCCACCCCTGCACTTCCCATCTCCTACCCAGCTCCTCCATATCTTGTCCCCAGCTTCTCATCAACTCACACTCATTAAATATATTTTAATGAAAACATAAAATAAATAAGACTATCACATAAGCGTGATAACAAATCGCTTAAGATGAATGAAATATAAATGAAATGGTGAGGAAATGAAAAAAACTCACGGTAATGTGCGGTGTGTATGAACGTATCTCCCGAGATCCACAGCAATAAAACTCACAGCAATGTGCGCTGTATGAGCGTATCACAGAACTCCACAGCAATAAAACTCACAGTAATGTGCAGTGTGTATGAGCTTATCAGAGCTCCACAGCAATAAAACTCACAGCAATGTGCGTTGTATGAGCGTATCACAGAACTCCACAGCAATAAAACTCACAGTAATGTGCGGTGTGTATGAGCATAGCACAGAGCTACACAGCAATAAAACTCACAGCAATGTGTGGTGTGTATGTGCATATCACAGAACTCCACAGCAATAAAACTCACAGTAATGTGCGGTGTGTATGAGCGTATCACAGAACTCCACAGCAATAAAACTCACAGTAATGTGCGGTGTGTATGAGCATATCACAGAACTCCAGAGCAATAAAACTCACAGTAATGTGTGGTGTGTATGAGCATAGCACAGAGCTACACAGCAATAAAACTCACAGCAATGTGTGGTGTGTATGTGCGTATCACAGAACTCCACAGCAATAAAACTCACAGTAATGTGCGGTGTGTATGAGCGTATCACAGAACTCCACAGCAATAAAACTCACAGTAATGTGCGGTGTGTATGAGCGTATCACAGAACTCCAGAGCAATAAAACTCACAGTAATGTGTGGTGTGTATGAGCATAGCACAGAGCTACACAGCAATAAAACTCACAGCAATGTGCAGTGTGTATGAGTATATTTTGACACATGCTACCATGATTTGAACAGGTGAAACAGTTACATAATTCACAGGCTGTGCCAGACAGCAATTTCCCATTCTATCCGTTTATGTAGTTTATTTGGTAGGGCGCTGCCCCAATTGGCCCAATAGACAAGCCTCCACTGGTGGTTCCGCTTCCCAGGATTCTTTGCAGCAAGTTTGCTGCCAGTGTTAGATTTTCCATCTGTACATAGCTGCATTCACAGTAGTTGCAACAACAGTATGTTTTGCCATTGTTTGTAACAAAAATTGACATGGATGCTTTGCAAAAGACCCCTTAAATAGTCAAGTATATTCTGACACATTCTACCCTGATTTGAACCGGTGAAACAGTTACTTAATCCACAAGCTGTGCCTGACGGCAGTTCCCTGTTCTATCCCTTTAAGAAAAAAAGCAGGTACATTCTCTGCACTCTGTGTAATTATAGGTCCTCGTTATAGTATTTTAGGGTATTAAGTTATAGAAACACACATATATCTATGGATGTTCTGAGATGTGAGTGACATTTACACTTACGGAAACATAATTTTAATGTAACCACTTAAATTCTCAGAAGTAAATTATCTCCATTACAACTTCGCAGTTTAGCTTTTTTTTTTTAATGAATTAGTTATACATAATAGGCTTTTAAATTACGGGAGAGAGAGAGATTGTCTTTACATGCTAAGTGTGCTAAAAAGCTATGAAAGCATTTCACGTGATCTGCGCGCCCGCTCAAAAAATGTCAAGGATCATCTTAAGATTCTTGTTTCATTATTCTACCAAATCTCTTCTGGCCCTCAGGAACGTTTCACTTGAAAAATGTTGCCTCGCCAGAGATATTATCCGTATGTTATTAGGAAAGTTCTAAACACCCTGCACCGAGTATTTTAATTAAGAAGGATATTACAATTCACCGAGGATTTCCACGGCCACAACGTGACACCATGCGGCATACCAAGTACCGGTATAAGATCGCAGAACGCAGAGGTGACTCGTAATATCCTAATTATATCCTGCAGTGAATAATTTATTCCTTGTAATACAAGGCAGAGAAATACTAATTGTTTTACTGATAAGTCATGGAGTTCATGCTATTGTTTAAGAGCTTTTTTCATAAAAAAATAAACATTCTATGCATAATATTAAACAAGGGACGTGACATTCTGAAATAAACAAGATTTGTAAACGTTTCACCTTCATCTTTATACACAAACACTTACGCAACAAATATAAAAAGTATTTTAAAAAAGGTTGTTCTTAATGTGTTTTTACTATGACTTTTTTTATTCGGAATGCATGTATAATACATAATGATGGAGATATAAAAGGAGTGCGCAATAAAAACATACAGGGTAATTCAAAGACAATCGAAAAGTCACCGCACGTTCGGTGACTTTTCGTTCTCTTCAATTCGGTGCCATTCGGCAATCCCATTTCGGCAACCCTGCCGTGTATTCAGCAAGCACCACAGGGCTGTCGAAGCGCTGGGTAAAGCTGACGCATACCCGACGAAAAGTCACCGCAAAAACCCGGCAAATGCACGCTGAAAACCCGCAAAAACATCTGGATTAACCCATCGAAGACGCCGGAAAAACCCGAGCAGGAGCCAATCACACGCAACGAAGCCGCCGGAAAAAGCCGACACCGCAGACGAGTGAAGTGAATAAATTAGCAAAACAGTTTGCTTGAATGTTTGAAAAGTGAAACGCTGTTTGCAATGAAACTACTGAGCGAAAATGTCTGAAATTTACATACAAGGTCCAGGGAATGATAATAAAAAGGGCTGTTACAGAAAAAAAAAGTAAACTTAAATTTTTTTTTTTTAAAAAATCCAGAAAAATGCTTAAACTATCCTAAAAAATCTATAAATAAAGAGACTCTTTACTGCAGAATTTTATAATGAACGGTTTATTAGATATTGGATTAAAACGGGAATATTTTTAACATTGAAGCCTATGGGATTCGCCTGAATAAACTTGCTGAATTAAACCACCGAATGGCAGGGCATTAGGGGAACCTTTCACTGCTGGTTTGTGTTCTCTGAATAGCCGAAGCAGTGCTTTTTTATGGGGATTTCACTGCCCTCGAACAGGCACTGAACAGTCACCGTATGTGCAGGCAATTCGCCAGGATTTGGCTAATTGCCTGCTCTCTGGATAGCCGAATGGCTAAGAAAGGTAACCGAACACTGATTTTCAGCATTCGGTTCCCTTTCGGCAGCCATTCAGATCTCTTTGAATAACCCTGATAGAAAATATCGGACAGCTGAGTAAGATATAAGTAGCAGTATGATACACACATGGTTATCCAAAGAGATTCGAAAAGTCACCGCACGTTCGGTGACTTTTCGTTCTCTTCAATTCGGTTCCTTTTGCCGATCCCATTTCGGTGTATTCAGCAAACACCACAGGGTCCCCGAATTGCAAGGAAAAGCTGCCGTAAACCTGACGAAAACTAACCGCAAAACTCACCGAATGCACGCCGAAAAGCCACAAAAACATCTGGATTAACCTGCCGAAAACCACAGAAAAAACCCGAGCAGGAGCCGTTTGCACACAGCCGAAGCAGCCGAAGCAGCTGAGACCGCAGATGAGGGAGGTGAATAAATTAGCAAAACCATTTGTATGAATCTGTGAAAATGAAACACTGTTTGCAAAGAAACTACTGAGCGAAAATGTCTGAAATTTACACAGGAGGTCCAGGGAATGATAATAAAAAGGGCTGTTACAGAAAAAATAAGTAAACTTAAAAAAAAAAAAAAATATTAAGAAAAATGCTTAAAATATCCTAAAAAATCTATAAATAAAGAGACTTTTTGCTGCAGAATGTTATAATGAACGGTTTATTAGATATTGAATTAAAACGGGAATATTTTTAACATTGAAGCCTATGGGATTCTCCTGAATAAATTTGCCGAATTAAACCACCGAATGGCAGGGTATTAGGGGAACCTTTCACTGCTGGTTTGTGTTCTCTGAATAGCCGAAGCAGTGCTTTTTTATGGGGATTTCACTGCCCTCGAACAGGCACCGTATGTGCAGGCAATTCGCCAGGATTTGGTGAATTGCCTGCTCTCTGGATAGCCGAATGGCCAGGAAAGGTAACCGAACGCTGATTTTCAGCGTTTGGTTACCTTTCTCAAGCAATTCGGATCTCTTTAGATAACCCTGACATTCTATCCTGGTTATTCAGAGAGAGCCGAATTGGCCCCGAAATTGCACCAAACAGTGATTTTCCCTGTACGGTGCAATTCCGCGGTCATTCAGCTATTCAAAAACCTAACAGTTTGCCAAATATTGGCGAATTGCCAGCGAAATACGGTAATCTTCGTCGGCAGTGAAATCCCTATAGAGAAATAATCTATTCAGAGACACTGAACTGCGCCGAAATGTCAGTGAAATGCCCTGATGTTCTGTGGTTTCATTTAACAGGTTTCATTAGACGAATCCCATAGGCTTCAATGTAACAAAAATTCCCTGTTTTTATTGAATATTTAATCAACCATTTAAAGTTTTCATTTGCAGCAAACATTCTCTTTATTATTTTATTTTTAAGGATTTTTTAGGCATTTTTCAGGATATTTTAAGATAAAAAATTCTTATTTTTTTATAATGATGTTTTTTTTGCGAGGGTTTCTGTAAAAGACCTTTTTATTATTATTCATAGGACCAAGGACAGGGGGATTTTTTGTTCCATAGCCCCGTGGTGCTGCCGTCCTTGGTGTTGAACGATATCTCAGCACCAAGGACAGGGGGGATTATGTATCTATATTTTTTTAATCCTAATCTAAGTAATTAAATAATCTGTTTCACATTTAGAAACAAAGAAAAAAAAATGAAATAATGAATCAATATGAAATACGAATCAAGGTAACATAACGAACGCACCAAAACAAATTATAAGACGTAATGAATCGATCTGAAATTAAGCAAAACAAATTTTTTCTTTGTGGACATGTCTAGCCAACGTTTGCCTGATATTGTTCTACACACAATTACGTGATTATTATCAATATTGGAACTACTTAACCCCAGATCAATCCGGCTTTCGTCCAAATCACTCAACAACAACCGCCCTTTTAAAAGTCTGTAATGATATCCAGGCTGGGATGGAACAAGGAAACCTAACTGGAGCATCTTCCTTGATTTTGCCAAGGCTTTTGACACAGTAGACCATGGCATCTTGTTAGAAAAACTTAAAAACTCTGGCATTGGTGATCGCACGTTAACCTGGTTTCAATCATATGTATCCGACCGATCACAATATGTGTCCATTTCTGGCAGCTCCTCCCTCCCGCTCCCAGTCACTTGCGGTGTACCCCAAGGCTCAATACTCGGCCCCCTGCTATTCACAATATTCATAAATGATCTGCCCAACGTCTGCAAAGCCTCAACTGTACATATGTACGCAGACGACACCGTAATCTATACCAGCAAACCAAATCTCCCGCAGCTGGAAGCCGTGCTGCAAGAACAATTCACAGAGGTAGAAAAGTGGATCAAACACAGCAAACTTTTTTAAATGATGACAAAACTGTTACAATGCTCTTTGGAACAAAACCTAAACTACACAAATTGCAAAATCCCCATCTATGTGTGGGGACAAAATCAAATGGCACGCTGACCACAGTCACTTCTCTCAAATATCTAGGTATGTGGTTGGACCCTAATCTATCCTTTGGTCCTCACATCGAAAAACTCTCATCTAAACTTTACCCCAAACTAGGCGCCCTGTACAGAAACAAATCCTGCCTGAGCCCTGCGGTAAGAAAGCAGATTGTACAGCAAATGCTTACGCCGGCTATTGAATACGGAGATGTAGTGTACGCAGCCGCCCCGCAAACACATTTTCATAAACTTACTACACTGTATAACTCATTCTGCTGCTTTGTGCTACAATGTAACTACATGACCCACCATTGTGACATGTTAAAAGAGCTAAACTGGCCATCGCTGGAATCTAGACGCACCCTTCACCTTTCCAGCCTGGTGTTAAAGAGCTTTTCTGGGAAGCTGCCACCCTATCTGAATAGACTGCTTCTCCCAGCAGCTCCCTCATCCTATAACCTCCGATCCAAGACCAGCACCTTACTTGCAATACCATAATACAAAAAGACAGTGGCTCGATCCTCATTTTCCTACAAAGCACCACAATTATGGAATAACCTCCCAGACACCATCAAATCTTCCACCAGTCTTAAGTCACTCAAGAGATCTCTATTAACATACCTCAATACAGAATGCACCTGTAAACATGTAACATAATGACTATTTCCTACATATTTATTTTCTGTTAATCTGTATATATGTGTGTTTTTTTTTTTTAATATCTTGCATTGTATTACTTTGTATTTCTGTAACTGTAACACTTCAATGTTCTTGAACCCAGGACATACTTGAAAACGAGAGAAATCTCAATGTATCCTTCCTGGTAAAATCCTTTATAAATAAATAAATAAATAAATTGTTCTGCAGCATAATCTTCTTACGTTTCATAGTAGATATGTCCCTGGATATATTTAACCCCTTCTTTACCATGGTTGAATATTCTCCTTCCTCGAAAACACCTGTAGTTACCATGATATCGAGTATACACAATTGTATTGTCTAATCAATCATCAATTAATTTATTATTTAATCAACAGGACACAAGACCCATTGGTAAAAGTAAAGGGGAAAACTTTATTAAACAGCTAGTGCAAAATATATATATATATATATACATAAAGCAAAAATATCAAAACCCAAGGACATTCTTGAAACCAATTTATCACAGAAACCAACACACATGTAGATCTAAATCAATTCATCAGTTACTCAACCAATGCAAATATGGCAATTAATCAATTAATGCATTAACCTGAAACATCACAGTATTCAAAGCAAGTATTGGTTAACCACTTCAATGCTAAGGACGCGCTGAGCGCGTCCAACTGCATGTAGCGTTGCATGCGGTGGACGCGCTGAGCGCGTCCTCTCTTTGGGACCAGCATTCGGCCGGGTTCCGGCCGATCGCTGGCCCCCCCAGTGCGGGCTGACATCCTCGATGTCAGCCCAGCACCCGGAACCGCTGCCGGAATAATTAGGTGTCATCGCGGGGGCGCGTTGACACCTAATTCAGGTGCCCCCCCAGCATGTGCAGAGGAGGCGCCTGAAAGGGAGGGGGGTGAGGTCCTTTGGACCTCTCTCCCTCCCGATCGGCGGTGTGCAGGGGGTTAACCCAGGCACCATTTGGAAGGGCACAGCCTGCCCTTCCAAATGGTACCTGGCATTAACCCCTTGGGGGCCGGATCACGAAATCGGCGCCGAAAAGCGCCGGTTCGTGATCCTTTCCCGGAGCTGGCCGACATCTTGGATGTCGGCCAAGCTTCCGGGAATGCCCCCTGAGGACTGGCGTCATCGTGCATAGCACGATGACGCCAGTCCTGGAGTTAACCCCTAACTGTCCTTGGTCCTCTGCTCTTTTCCATCTACACCTCCTCCCTGGGCAAAATCATCAACAGCTTTGGCTTTAATTACCACCTCTACGCTGATGACACTCAGATCTACCTCTCTACCCCTGATCTCTCTCCCCCTGTCCTTTCCAAAGTCAGTGACTGTTTATCTGGCATCTCCTCCTGGATGGCCTCCCACCACCTAAAGATCAACATGTCAAAGACTGAGCTCCTACTTATTCCTCCCTCTAATGCCGCCCCACCTCCTGACTTCTCGATCACGGTGGAGGGTATCACCATCTCCCCATCAAACCAAGTTCGCTGTCTTGGAGTTACACTTGACTCTGCTCTTTCCTTCATCCCCCACATCAAGTCTCTTTCCTCCTCCTGCCGATATCAACTGCGTAATATTTACAGAATTCGGCCATTTCTTACCGCTGTCGCCACAAAACAACTCATACACGCCCTGGTAATCTCCCGACTCGACTATTGCAATAATCTCTTATCTGGCCTCCCTCTGTCCCGCCTCTCCCCCCTACAATCCATCCTGAACGCCTCCGCCAGGCTAATTCACCTCACCCGCCGCTCTGTCTCTGCCGCTCCCCTCTGCGAGTCCCTTCACTGGCTCCCCATCCACTGCAGAATTAAGTTCAAAATCCTTATCCTTACCTACAAAACCCTCACTAACTCAGCTCCCCACTACCTGTCCTCACTAATCACCAAATACACCCCAGCCCGCTCCCTAAGGTCAAACAGTGACCTGCGCCTAGCTTCTCCCCGCATCACCTCTTCCCATGATAGACTGCAGGATTTCTCACGCGCAGCCCCCACTCTCTGGAACGCTCTCCCTCGTACTGTCAGACTTTCCCCTAACTTCTCTTCCTTCAAACGCTCCCTGAAAACATTCCTATTTAGGGAAGCCTACCACCCAACTCACTGACGCAACCATCAATCACTCTCACCTTACAGTCCTCTCCTCCTGTTTCCAACCCCAACCCTCCCAGATTGTGAGTTCCTACGGGAATAGGGCCCTCATCTCCTCCTGTACTGTTTGTCAAATGTTGTTCAATGTATTGTAACCCTGTCTATACTGTGCTTATTGTACAGCGCTGCGGAATATGCTGGCGCTTTATAAATAAAGAATAATAATAATAATAATAACTGCCACCAATGGTGGAGATAGGGGGTTCCAATGAACCCCCTATCTCCCGATCCGTGGCAGTTAGGGGTTAATGTTTGGTATTGTTGGATCGGCCAGAGCATGGCCGTTCCAACAATACCAAACATGAGTATGAAAAAAGTTTTAAAAAAAAATTAAAAAAATAAATAAAAATAAAAAATATTTAAAAAAAAGTTATAAAAAAAAAAATAAAAAAAAAATTTCTTCTTTTTTTGGTTCGGTAATGCAGCAATATTGTTCAAATTTCAATTATAATGTGAACAATGAGGCTGCACTAACGATTTTTGTATGCGGTGCGTTTGTTAAAAATTACATAATTTTCCCCAAAACAAAATGTAACGAGACCCCATCTCTAATTTTTTTAACAAGCGCACCCCATACAAAATATAACCGCAATTGCTCGCATGTTAAAATGTGAAAAAAAACACTTTACACGTTGTAAATTATTGAAAATTCATATTTTATTGCATTTTTTGTTATAATATACAGACAGGTCATGACGTATACATATAATAATGACATATTATGAATCTGCCGAGTCTGCCGGAAAGAACGATATATAATATGTCTGGGTCATATACTAAAATAAGCCTTCAAAACACGTTTAAACATGATGAGCAAAACCGGTAAAAATGACCTCAGCACAGAGGCGGGAAAAGCCTCAGCAGCGAAAGGGTTAACAAAGTACTGCAGGAAGATGACTTGTGACAATCAGGAACATTACATATAATAAAGAACATCACTGTAGTTCATTAATTAAGATAGGCAATTAAACCATTGAGTTTCAATGTAAATGCTGTATCTGGCTGAGAGTAATGAGACACATATAGATGACATTAAACAATGGCAAATGACAACAAAAGAACCCTGCTACAAATTTGTTAGGAGATAAACACAAGACACTGATATTATTGCAATAAATGACTAATCAATATAAGCCGATAACAATTAGTATATCAATTATTTGTACAGAATAATATCAAAAGCTAAATAGTCAATTAATACATTAACAAAAAAAGCTTCATTGTTATGGATATAAGGCTGATTTGGGGTGTCATTTTCAAGAGCGACCTGAGAGACAAGCTCTTTGAGGCTTCCTTCTCTCTCCTTTCCTTCTACTGACCATTAAGAGCACTTGACATTTTATATCATTCCAAAACATAAGAGTTGGCCAGGCAAATCCCAAGCACAATAAATATTCTCATGCTTGGAAGATATAAATTGTCTTGCAATCAAATAACAGTTATTTAGTGACACCCATCTGGCGTTTGCTTCTGGCTCCTGAACCATATCCACCTATTGTTATGAGTTGGTCTTTATAAATATCACCAGGCCATCCCAGGGTCAATTTCCCAGAGGAACTAAATTATCATGGATAAAGTTAACCGTAGACCATGAGAATCAACAGTCAGTAATATCTGATCAATTATTTCTACACAAGGTGGAAAGCCTGCCCAGAGGGCAGTCTATTGTGGATATACTGCCCCAGCTCAAGGATATATGGCCCAGCTCGTGGATACTGCCCCAGCTCGTGGATACTGCCCCAGCTCGTGGATACTGCCCCAGCTCGTGGATATTGCCCCAGCTCGTGGATACTGCCCCAGCTCATGGATATACTGCCCCAGCACGTGGATACTGCCCCAGCTCGTGGATATTGCCCCAGCTCGTGGATACTGCCCCAGCTCGTGGATATACTGCCCCAGCACGTGGATACTTCCCCAGCTCGTGGATATTGCCCCAGCTCGTGGATACTGCCCCAGCTCGTGGATACTGCCCCAGCACGTGGATACTGCCCCAGCACGTGGATACTGCCCCAGCTCGTGGATACTGCCCCAGCTCGTGGATATTGCCCCAGCTCGTGGATACTGCCCCAGCTCATGGATATACTGCCCCAGCACGTGGATACTGCCCCAGCTCGTGGATATTGCCCCAGCTCGTGGATACTGCCCCAGCTCGTGGATATACTGCCCCAGCACGTGGATACTTCCCCAGCTCGTGGATATTGCCCCAGCTCGTGGATACTGCCCCAGCTCGTGGATACTGCCCCAGCACGTGGATATTGCCCCAGCTCGTGGATATACTGCCCCAGCACGTGGATATTGCCCCAGCTCGTGGATATACTACCCAGCACGTGGATATTGCCCCAGCTCCTGGATACTGCCCCCCAGCTCCTGGATACTGCCCCCCAGCTCCTGGATACTGCCCGTAGCTCCTGGATATTGCCCCCCAGCTCCTGGATACTGCCCCCCAGCTCCTGGATATTGCCCCCCAGCTCATGGATACTGCCCCCCAGCTCATGAATACTGCCCCCCCAGCTCATGGATACTGCCCCCCCAGCTCATGGATATTGCCCCCCCAGCTCATGGATATTGCCCCCCCCAGCTCATGGATATTGCCCCCCAGCTCATGGATACTGCCCCCAGCTCATGGATATTGCCCCCCAGCTCATGGATATTGCCCCCCAGCTCATGGATTCTGCCCCCCAGCTCATGGATACTGCCCCCAGCTCATGGATACTGCCCCCCCAGCTCATGGATATTGCCCCCCAGCTCATGGATATTGCCCCCCCCCCCAGCTCATGGATATTGCCCCCCAGCTCATGGATATTGCCCCCCTAGCTCATGGATATTGCCCCCAGCTCGTGGATATGCCCCCCCAGCTCATGGATACTGCCCCCCAGCTCATGGATATTGCCCCCCCAGCTTTTGGATATGCCCCCCCCAGCTCATGGATATATGCCCCAGCTCAGACATGGGGCGGCTGTCCGAATGCTCTATTGGCATTCGGACAGCCGCCCCATACTTACCTTTCCGAGCGGCGCCGGGGAAGTGAAAGTTTCCCGCTTCCGCTCGTTGAAGGACCCAAGCCGCGGTCACGTGACCGGGGCTTGGGTCCTTCAAAGAGCAGAAGTGGGGAAACTTTCACTTCCCCGGCACCGCTCGGAGGTTGGATGCGCTCGGCAGCCGGGTAGAGGCTGCGAGCGCAGCCTCTACCCGGCTGCTGTGTGCATCTTGTAACCGCCGCGGCGAGCCGGCAGCCGGCTCGTGCCACGGCGGTTGCATGCGCGCGCAACCAACCGCCGCTGGTTGCGCGCGCATGCACAGAGTAAGGCTTGGCGACAGACACGCCAAGCCTTACTCTATTATAGTATAGATATTCTGCATATCGATTGTATTTTAACACAACAATCTGGTCTGATTCTGGAGCAATGCTAAGGAATTTCTGATTATAGCTAAGGAAATTTAGTTGCAAATGGGCTCTAGATCATATTCCTAAAATTTCATCAGGTCAAGACATGACATCTGATGCGCTTTATTTAAAAAGCTTTTAGATTATTATTTTTTCCCTGCACCGAAACACGGAACCCAAGCTGTAATGTAGCTGCAGTAGCGTGTTTTGGCCAGCAGAGTCTGTGGATGCTCCTGTAAATATTTACTGTGCGGGAAGTGGAAAATGATTTCCAATGAAACCACCGGACCCGGCCAGTGGTTTTATATAAAATCCCTTGGTAGTAAAGGGGTTAAGTAGTTTTAAGAAGGCAAGAGCAGGTGAGGAAATCCCTACATCTAATAAAGAAGGCAGAGGAGAGAGGTGGAACGCAAACAGAGCAAAAACAATAATGCAGCATTCACCAATCTGCCCAGGAGGTCAGGAGGAACCCACTTAGATAACATTTGTAGCCTCGCCGTCCTTAAATTTACAGTTTGTGACACTTTCCTAAAGGAATAGCAATAAAAAGTCCTGAAATACAAGCGCACGTTCCTGTTCCTCTATTCCGAGAGATGATTTCTAGTAATAAATCCATCCACAGCGTTTTATGTCAAGTCGCGTTATCAAAAAGAGGGAAATAAACAACATCCAAAACAAATTGAGCACAATGAGTAAAAGTGGTCATTAATTAATCAAAAACATACAAGTATAGTGTCATTCAAGCTAATTACTGTTCGCACGGAGACTTTCAAACAATGAACCGTCGCAGCAGCCCGCATTATTGTGTCATATTGTTCTGTGTAATTCCATTAATTCAAACACACGTTTATAATACATGTAGACATCGTAAAGTCCAAATATTATTATAAATAATTACAACAAGCACTTAATTATCTCCAGTGACTAAACACCGTTATGTACGTTATTATTACTATTATTAAGCAATGCAGCAATTACAAGAGGAATCACGTGTCGCTCTCCATCAGTGACTTCAAAAGGTGTACAGTATGTAAGCACAGGTCCAGTGAGCGGGGATTCTGAGTCTAATATAAAACCACAGGGAATCAAGTGCTAGACAGACAGACAGACAGACAGAAGATCCGACAGTTAGACACATTGATAAATGGTTAGAGAGATAGACAGAAAGATAGATAAATAGACAGACAGATAGATAAAATGAAAAAATAGATGGATAAATACAGTAGACAGACAGACAGACCAACAGATAGATAGTCAGATAGATAGACAGATAGACAGATAGACAGAGAGACAGAGAGACAGATAGACAGATAGACAGAGAGACAGAGAGACAGAGAGACAGAGAGACAGATAGATAGATAGATAGATAGATAGATAGATAGATAGATAGATGTGTTCAGGTAGATAGCGATATATAGATAGATAGAGCTCACAAGCCACTGGTGTATCAACAAAACATCTTGGGTCCTATCACCCGGTATTAGCTAAACCTAACGGCAGCATGTTTTTGGTAAATGAGTCTAGTGCCGGACCAACAAATTGTTTCCCTTCCACTAGAAACGAGAATAATCACTTAGCGCGAGCTTACTGTACTTTCCGCGTCCTATAACATGGGGAGCGCTAGAAATCACTTGAGCTATTGTAACCACACACCATAGTAATGGATCTGGTCAGCAATGTCGCTGCTGTTGCAGTCGGCTCTATTATAAATGTATCCTTTATCCACATATATCCTTATTCTAATATATTGCCTCATTGTAAACATTTTATGCTGGGGGTTATTCAGGGTATGGAAACGGGTGAGTATTAGGGTTAGGACCATATTTAAAGGGACACGTGAATAAGTCTTGCCCTGAAACATGTATTATTTATATGCTGCAGCAGGGAAGTTATTGTCGCTCACCTGGCCTTCCTTTTGGATCTATTAAATGCAGTGTAATGATTCTACATGCTGTCGGGTGGCATTTATCATGCAATGTCCATCAGCCTTAACTAATATATGTGAGCATATAAACATGGATGATACGGCCACCTTGGAGGATTTTAATGATGCAGGGGGTGTGAGGGCTCTTGGCTGGATGTGTTCATACTTATACAATCTTGTGAGGGTGGGGGATAGGTATGGCCCGGCACTCGGAAAAAAACAATTGTATCCTGTAGACAACCGCATTAGCGCTGGGTCTCAGCCCGGGTCTTAGCGTTTCCCTAGCGTGCACTAAACAAGCTTGTACATGGAGTCCCGCGGACACAGCGATCTGTTAGTGGGTCGTCAGGCGACTCGCACTCATTTTTTTTCTTTAGAGATGGTGTTTTACACCAGGTGATAGAGCACTTTATAATTAATATTAGATTAGATCTTTTCTCTTTTATTTGAATTTCTACAAAAATCTAATTAAGACTGATTGTATATATATATATATATAATAAATGGACATATCTTCAGCCTTTAGCGCTTGCAGTAGGTATTTTATTCTGTTTATGTTCCAGGATTTCCTCTTTTATTCCACATAAATACTCCTTGATTCAGAATAGAAAGAAATCCTTAGTAAAGGCGTCCTTTAAAACAATAAATAACGCTATTAATCTAATCATGGTAAAAGGAGAAAACGCACAGAAACGCTAAATCCTTTCAAAACACGTGTTTAAACGTGATAAATGATTTCCACAGACACACAGGATTCTCATTATGAAAGCGAAGCTCTGCGTTTGGTGCGTCCTCCGTGAGTGCTCGGCGGCGTCTTACGAGGAAGAGAGAGAGCGATGCAAAATTTTCACGGGACGCAGATTGAGGGAAATGAAGCTTAATTGGTGATTCTTACCTGAACGCAAACAAAATCAAAGATAATTCAGAGCTGTTTGCGTTCTCGGGCAGCGGGCGACAAATCGCTCTCATCAGAGTCTATTGAGAAAGTAAAATCTCGCCGAGATGAAAGATTTGCGTTTCGCTAAAACGAGTCATCAGATACAAAAACACACAAAATCGCTACATCTCACAATCCGAAAAAAATCATTTCATATGTCTTGGATACAGCTTTTCATCGTATTCTTCTGACTTCAAGGGACGCTCTACTCGTCCTTACTACTTTAACCCCTTCACTGCCAAGTGATTTTCCAAAAAACAATGTCTGGGTTATTCAGAGAGATCCGAAAAGTCACCGCACACTCTGTGACCTTTGGTTCTCCGCACTTCGGGGCGATTTGGCGATTCCTAGTTTGCTGACCCTGCGGTGTACTCAGCAAGTGCTGCAGAGCCCCCGGAGTGCATGGAATACTCACCGCAAACCCGCAGAAAACTCACCGAAAACCCGCAGAAACCGCCACAAAAGCCGAACACGCCAGAAAAATCCGAGCAGCCGCCGCTCACAGTGCAGAGCAACCGCCGGAAAAAAAAACAACAAGCAGATGAATGTGGTTAAAGAGAAAAAAAAAAACAGGCTTGAAAGTTTCAAAACTGAAAATGTCTGGATTTTACATATAAGATCCAATGAATGATAATAAAAAGGGCTGTTACAGAAAAAAAGAAAAAAAAACAATTAAAAAAAAGAAGGAAAAAAAATTGCCAAAAAATACTGAAAAATGCCTAAAAGATCCTAAAAAATCTATACATAAAGAGACTTTTTGCTGCAGATTAAAATAATAAACAGTTTATTAGATAGTGAATTAAAACGGGAATATTTTTAACATTGAAGCCTATGGGATTCGCCTGAATAAATCTGACGAATGAAAACACCGAACAGCAGGACATTTCAGCATCTTTTCTCTGCTGTTCGGTGTCTCTGAATCGATTAGCCATTGCTTCTCTATGGAGGATTTCACTGCCCTCGAACAGCCATTGTAAGTGCAGGCAGTTTGCCAGAATTTGGCGAACTGCCTGCTCTCTGCATAGCTGAATGGACCCGAAATCGCACCGTACACTGAAATTCAGTGTCCGGTTACATTTCGGACACATTTCGGATACTCTGAATAAGAAGCTGTCAGAAACCAGAGTTTTCTGTAAAATCATTTTTAATTAATTATAAAGTAAGAAATAGCCATTACTGTAAATAACCTATTCGGCCACGGCGGGCTGATCAGTGGCGTTTGACTTGTCATGTTCGCCGCTCTTCCGGGACCATGTGGTGAATGCTGATTTCACCGCAGGGTGGGGAACTTAGATTCCCCAAAGTGCAGGGAAGTGCGGGGAACGAGAGAGCATTGGAATATCAGTGACCTTTTGGTGCTCTTCAAATAACCCTCTATGTTTTGGTTTTTACGCACCTTGGAAGGGTTACTAAGGGTTAAACAGGTGTCGTGCATATAGTCCTGAACTCTCTCGCTTAGTGCATTGCGCGAGTCCTCGTCCCAAAAGCAGATTGTTTCATCCAGACACTGATTCACAGGAAGACCTTGACCGTTTGATGGATATTTTCGATATTCACCGGCGTCTTTCCTGGTGTCACATGATCTGTGTCAGTGTTGACCTTGCGTAGATCACGTTCCATGACGTACTGGCCATAAATCCCAAGCTGTGACTAAAAAGCTCGACCGTGCGCAAGAGACAGAGGAGGAAACAATGTATCTCCTGACCGACTGCCAAAACTCAGCGACCAAATTATATTCAAAATTAGGTATTAGTGCGTTTCATTGATTTTTTTTTAAATAATAAGAAAAAAAAAAATCACCTAATGGTTAATGTTTCATTTTCATAGCCTGACATCATCGAGCTCATTGTCAGCGTATCGGGGATATTATTTGGTTATTACCTCGTTAATGCCTGGTACGCGCCGGCCATTACACAGTCATCGCGGCCTATGGATACGGAACCTAAACGCATATGGTTTCTATGCTTTAATTATGCGAAATGAGGTGATTTCAAAGGATTCACTGAATAAAAAAGACTTGTTGGCGTGCGTAGGACAACTTGGAGTCTTCATAAAGGAGAAGATGGACATGCAGTCATTGTGGTAGATCAAACATTGTGCTCGTCACCCCCCCCCCTCGTCACAACCGGCTTTGATGAAGTAGATGAATAAAGAGAAGACAATCTGTAATAGCATTTGCTTTCAGACAACATCAAAAAATCTCTCCCTGGATACCGTGTTCCTGCAGTAATTTTCCAATTAGTGACGTTGTTGAGCAGGACACAAGAATAAATAATAACACAATGTATCGAGGCACTAAATACATGTCTCTATGTACCGTGCGCTCAATACCTGCACGACTCGGATACTTTATGATACATTATATCTAGGGCTGAAACAACTAATCGATAATGACAATAGTTGAGGACTATTTTGATTATCGATTAATCGGTTGGTTGAATAATCGACCTGTGTTTGGCACAGACTGTTTAGATTTAGACTGAATTAAACGTTAATAACCTCAGAAGCTATTTCGGAGCTGATTGGAGAACACGTGCCTGCTGTTTTATTCGCTATGATTTAGTTCTGGGGTTATGTTACACATAACCATTTTGCTTTCACTTAGTTTACAACAACAGCTGAACTACAGCACTGGGGTGCTGCCACTGGGTGGAGGAGCTGTACCACTGATATTATCTCCTTAGAGCTGGAGTCCTGTGCCACCACCCCACACTCCCTTTCACTGGTGCTGAGCTGCCATCCCTCCCTTTTTTCAGTCCCTTTCCCCAACTACCTCCCATGCTTGGGTAAGGTCTCTTAACCAAGCCCACTCCCTATCACACTCGGGTCTGGTCCCTTACCCAAACTCACTGGCTCACACCTCTGGTCTTGCCCCTTACCCAAACTCACTGGCTCACACCTCTGGTCTTGCCCCTTACCCAAACTCACTGGCTCACACCTCTGGTCTTGCCCCTTACATAAACTCACAGGCTCACACTTCTGGTCTTGCCCCCTACCCAAACTCACTCGATCACATCTCAGGCCCCTTCCCTCACTCAGTTTGCTCACAAAATTATTTTAAAGGGACACTCTACACACCCGACCACTTTAGCTTCTTAAATTGGTTAGGCTAACTAGAGTGCCCCTCCTTCTCACCACAGCAGAGTTCACTTTTTATATTTTTCTGCAGTTTGGCGGTCAGTTCGGCGCTCTTTGGCTGCATTCGGCAGTCTGTTCGACAGGCACCGTTTAGCGGGCTGATCTGAGGTCGGTGGTGACGATCTGTTCGGCAGCTCCACGTTCGGCGCGTTTGCGGACCCTGCAGTGAATAGTGAATTCACTTCTGAGTTGGTGAACAGCAATCGCCGAAGCGCATCGAATGAGAAAGCCCCAAAATGTCACTGAAATATCGTGCTTTCTGAATAACCCTCATAGTTTTACAAGACATAATATTGTAATATACCTAACAGTACATACTCGCCACCCAGGACATACTTGAAAATGAGAGAAATCACAATGTATCCTTCCTGGTAAAATCCGTTCTAAAAAAAAAAATAATAAAAAAAAATATATATAAATAAATAAACATTGTAATAGTTTACAAAACAGTACAAAATGGTACATTTCTTCTTATTTTTTCATTTATTTATTAAGTGCCAACGCATTCTGCAGAGCTGTACAAGGTTCAATGGATAAAGACAAGACATTTGTACAATACACAAAAAAGGCAAGTCATTATTACACTAGCAGATACAGGAGGAGTTGGGGGCTCTGGTCCTGTGGGCACCGTCAACAGCAAGGGATAAACAGCCCATGACATGGTCAGGGGTTCAGCGGCTCCATGAGGCCCGGGCCTTGCCAACCGTGTGCAGCTTGTCTAAGTGTCACAGGTCTAGGGGTCCTTCCATGACACCCAGGACAGACCCACAAGACACCAACACATTTCCCGTAGAGCCAAGGCATCTGGGACTGGTAAGAGTGCTCTGACTTCAAAATGAGGCATTGATTAGTGTGGTCTGCACCAGGTAGACACGCAGAGCGTCCGCTCGCCCACCAGGGAACACTTTTTATTCCTTTGCTGGATCAGCAGGTATTTAGGCCACCACCTGTAATATAAGGTAAGCAGGAGACGGGGCAAATGATTTGTCACACACACAGTGACCCCTCTGATCTTCCCACCTCCCCCCTCAGATAGACACCCTGGAGAACTCTCAATCCCCAGACATCTCCATTGATAGAGATCCCCTCATCTTCAGATAGAGAGGTGGTGGTCGCCAACACGTTTTATCACATGGAGGGTGTGAGCAGTGGTGCAGGGCCCCACAAACGTGTGGAGCCCAGGTTGTGCATCCTGCTCACCCCGCCTAAAGGGCAAACCTGCTCCCCCACATTGCCAGAAAATATGTGATACCTGTGGATATCTGAGGTTGAACTCAAAAGGATCACAGGCTTCAAGCTGAGACGACCTGTATGTCTGTCTGTCCGTCTTTCTGACGGCTATTGTGAAATTTCCCGTATATGGAATTGATGGCCCAGACCTTCTTATCCAATAATCCAACCTCAGCGATCATTAACCTCGGAAAGGCTCTATAAGCTGGAACGTCACCGCCGCGTAAAACAAAGCCATTTGTTGAGCGTCCAACATTCCTAGCCGGTCAGGAGGGAGAGGGAGGCGGAATTGATGTGTTTTTCACTCCAGTTCCCGTTTCGTGCTTCCCTTTCATTCACACATTCATTGATAGATGGACCATGGCACAACCAGGAACCAGGGGACATCAATGAAGATTTGAGCAGTTTGTCACCGGCTGAAAGGACGATATTCCTCTGACATGAAGAATTGTCTCTACATCACTGAGCAGCCTCAAAACTGCACAAAGGAGTTAAAGGTGCTCAGAAACTGGAGGAAAATATCAGATTTTGACTTTTTTAGGTTTACTGTTATTTCAAAAATTAAACGTCTGCTGGCTACAATGTTACTTACTATGAAGTAAAAACTGGTTTTATTGAATAATGATGCAGCGATTTATAGACTTTAATAAGATCATTATAAAATCCTATGATGGAGAATTTTCCAAATGTTACAAATTAACAAATAATATGAGACCAGGGTTAATGTATACAATGTATATCGGAAATTAGCAAATAAATCACTAGAGAATTATGAAGAATAGAAACTCAAAAATATGTTTTTTTTTACTGAAAAAATATGTCACAGATTCTTTTCTAATCTTTAAGATTGTAAGCTCCTGTGGGCCGGACCCTCTGCTCCTCTAGATTGTAAACTCCTGTGAGCCGGGCCCTGCTCCTCTAGATTGTAAACTCCTGTGAGCCGGACCCTCTGCTCTCTAGATTGTAAGCTCCTGTGAACCGGGCCTCTGCTCCTCTAGATTGTAAACTCCTGTGAGCGGGCCCTCTGCTCCTCTAGATTGTAAGCTCCTGTGAACCGGGCCCTCTGCTCCTCTAGATTGTAAACTCCTGTGAGCCGGGCCCTCTGCTCCTCTAGATTGTAAACTCCTGTGAGCCGGACCCTCTGCTCCTCTAGATTGTAAACTCCTGTGAGCCGGGCCTCTGCTCCTCTAGATTGTAAACTCCTGTGAGCCGGACCCTCTGCTCCTCTAGATTGTAAGCTCCTGTGAGCCGGACCCTCTGCTCCTCTAGATTGTAAACTCCTGTGAGCCGGGCCTCTGCTCCTCTAGATTGTAAACTCCTGTGAGCCGGACCCTCTGCTCCTCTAGATTGTAAGCTCCTGTGAGCCGGACCCTCTGCTCCTCTAGATTGTAAACTCCTGTGAGCTGGACCCTCTGCTCCTCTAGATTGTAAACTCCTGTGAGCCGGGCCCTCTGCTCCTCTAGATTGTAAACTCCTGTGAGCCGGGACCTCTGCTCCTCTAGATTGTAAGCTCCTGTGAGCCGGACCCTCTGCTCCTCTAGATTGTAAACTCCTGTGAGCCGGGCCCTCTGCTCCTCTAGATTGTAAGCTCCTGTGAGCCAGGCCCTCTGCTCCTTTAGATTGTAAGCTCCTGTGAGCCGGACCCTCTGCTCCTCTAGATTGTAAGCTCCTGTGAGCCGGACCCTCTGCTCCTCTAGATGTAAGCTCCTGTGGGCCGGACCCTCTGCTCCTCTAGATTGTAAGCTCCTGTGAGCCGGGCCTCTGCTCCTCTAGATTGTAAGCTCCTGTGAGCCAGCCCTCTGCTCCTCTAGATTGTAAGCTCCTGTGAGCCGGACCCTCTGCTCCTCTAGATGTAAACTCCTGTGGGCGGACCCTCTGCTCCTCTAGATTGTAAGCTCCTGTGAGCCGGGCCTCCGCTCCTCTAGATTGTAAACTCCTGTGGGCCGACCCTCTGCTCCTCCAGATTGTAACTCCTGTGAGCCGACCCTCTGCTCCTCTAGATTGTAATCTCTATGAGCCGGACCCTCTGCTCCTCTAGATTGTAAGCTCCTGTGAGCCGGCCCTCTGCTCCTCTAGATTGTAAGCTCCTGTGAGCCAGACCCTCTGCTCCTCTAGATTGTAAGCTCCTGTGAACCGGACCCTCTGCTCCTCTAGATTGTAAGCTCCTGTGAGCCGGACCCTCTGCTCCTCTAGATTGTAAACTCCTGTGAGACGGACCCTCTGCTCCTCTAGATTGTAAACTCCTGTGAGCCGGACCCTCTGCTCCTCTAGATTGTAATCTCCTATGAGCCGGACCCTCTGCTCCTCTAGATTGTAAGCTCCTGTGGGCCGGACCCTCTGCTCCTCTAGATTGTAAACTCCTGTGAGCCGGGCCTCTGCTCCTCTAGATTGTAAACTCCTGTGAGCCGGGCCCTCTGCTCCTCTAGATTGTAAGCTCCTGTGAACCGGGCCCTCTGCTCCTCTAGATTGTAAGCTCCTGTGGGCCGGACCCTCTGCTCCTCTAGATTGTAAACTCCTGTGAGCCGGGCCCTCTGCTCCTCTAGATTGTAAACTCCTGTGAGCCGGGACCTCTGCTCCTCTAGATTGTAAGCTCCTGTGAGCGGACCCTCTGCTCCTCTAGATTGTAAACTCCTGTGAGCGGGCCCTCTGCTCCTCTAGATTGTAAGCTCCTGTGAGCCAGGCCCTCTGCTCCTTTAGATTGTAAGCTCCTGTGAGCCGGACCCTCTGCTCCTCTAGATTGTAAGCTCCTGTGAGCCAGGCCCTCTGCTCCTCTAGATTGTAAGCTCCTGTGAGCCGGACCCTCTGCTCCTCTAGATGTAAGCTCCTGTGGGCCGGACCCTCTGCTCCTCTAGATTGTAAGCTCCTGTGAGCCGGGCCCTCTGCTCCTCTAGATTGTAAGCTCCTGTGAGCCAGGCCCTCTGCTCCTCTAGATTGTAAGCTCCTGTGAGCCGGACCCTCTGCTCCTCTAGATGTAAACTCCTGTGGGCCGGACCCTCTGCTCCTCTAGATTGTAAGCTCCTGTGAGCTGGGCCCTCCGCTCCTCTAGATTGTAAACTCCTGTGGGCCGGACCCTCTGCTCCTCCAGATTGTAATCTCCTATGAGCCGGACCCTCTGCTCCTCTAGATTGTAAGCTCCTGTGAGCCGGGCCCTCTGCTCCTCTAGATTGTAAGCTCCTGTGAGCCAGACCCTCTGCTCCTCTAGATTGTAAGCTCCTTTGAACCGGACCCTCTGCTCCTCTAGATTGTAAGCTCCTGTGAGCCGGACCCTCTGCTCCTCTAGATTGTAAACTCCTGTGAGACGGACCCTCTGCTCCTCTAGATTGTAAACTCCTGTGAGCCGGACCCTCTGCTCCTCTAGATTGTAATCTCCTATGAGCCGGACCCTCTGCTCCTCTAGATTGTAAGCTCCTATGAAGCAGACCCTCTGCTCCTCTAGATTGTAAGCTCCTGTGAGCCGGACCCTCTGCTCCTCTAGATTGTAAGCTCCTGTGAGCCGGACCCTCTGCTCCTCTAGATTGTAAACTCCTGTGAGCTGGGCCCTCTGCTCCTCTAGATTGTAAACTCCTGTGAGCCGGACCCTCTGCTCCTCTAGATTGTAAGCTCCTGTGAGCCGGGCCCTCTGCTCCTCTAGATTGTAATCTCTTGTGAGCCGGACCCTCTGCTCCTCTAGATTGTAAACTCCTGTGAGCCGGACCCTCTGCTCCTCTAGATTGTAAGCTCCTGTGAACCGGGCCCTCTGCTCCACTAGATTGTAAACTCCTGTGAGCCGGGCCCTCTGCTCCTCTAGATTGTAAACTCCTGTGAGCCGGGCCCTCTGCTCCTCTAGATTGTAAGCTCCTGTGAGCCGGACCCTCTGTTCCTCTAGATTGTAAGCTCCTGTGAACCGGACCCTCTGCTCCTCTAGATTGTAAACTCCTGTGAGCCGGACCCTCTGCTCCTCTAGATTGTAAACTCCTGTGAGCCGGGCCCTCTGCTCCTCTAGATTGTAAACTCCTGTGAGCCGGGCCCTCTGCTCCTCTAGATTGTAAACTCCTGTGAGCCGGACCCTCTGCTCCTCTAGATTGTAAGCTCCTGTGAGCCGGGCCCTCTGCTCCTCTAGATTGTAAACTCCTGTGAGCCGGCCCTCTGCTCCTCTAGATTGTAAGCTCCTGTGAGTTGGACCCTCTGCTCCTCTAGATTGTAAACTCCTGTGAGCCGGGCCCTCTGCTCCTCTAGATTGTAAGCTCCTGTGAGTTGGACCCTCTGCTCCTCTAGATTGTAAACTCCTGTGAGCCGGGCCCTCTGCTCCTCTAGATTGTAAGCTCCTGTGAGCCGGACCCTCTGTTCCTCTAGATTGTAAACTCCTGTGAGCCGGGCCCTCTGCTCCTCTAGATTGTAAGCTCCTGTGAACCGGACCCTCTGCTCCTCTAGATTGTAAACTCCTGTGAGCTGGGCCCTCTGCTCCTCTAGATTGTAAGCTCCCAAGAATAGTATAGTGTATTTTAAATGTTTTTCTTTATGGACATTACAATTTATGTGTTATTTATATTTTTATCCATTTATGTGGCGAAAAACATAGGGCATAGAGTAACCCTATGTGACGATGCACAAACACACCGGCTATTCACACCCTGAGTGTCTTGTGTTGATCATTAATGTTTGTCGGTTTGATCATCCTTCGGATTTATAGCAGATTAACAGATGGCAGAGTATTGCGATCATTATTTATAATTATTAAACATTATCTAATTTGTTTTACGCATTACCAGTCCACCCACTGCAGCCGTCTGTCTGAAACGCCTCTTAATCTGTATAGACGTCTGATGATGGGCACCGTGTATAATATTATACATATATATAATGAGTGGAATAACATCAATTTATGATACTGTATTTCAAGATATCAGAAAAGCAGCACAGAGCTATGTAAAAGGAAGAAATGTATCAGGAAAATTTGAAACAAAAGATTCCTTTGCTAGCCTGTCACAGCACCAATGTATCCCATTGCGACAGGTCTTATCGTAGTCACCTAATGGAACAGCACCTAAACTACACAAATTGCAAAATCCCCATCTATGTGTTGGGACAAAATCAAACGGCACGCTGACCACAGTCACTTCTCTCAAATATCTAGGTATGTGGTTGGACCCTAATCTATCCTTTGGTCCTCACATCGAAAAACTCTCATCTAAACTTTACCCCAAACTAGGTGCCCTGTACAGAAACAAATCCTGCCTGAGCCCCGCGGTAAGAAAGCAGATTGTACAACAAATGCTTATGCCGGCTATTGAATACGGAGATGTAGTGTATGCAGCCGCCCCGCAAACACACCTTCAGAAACTTACTACATTGTATAACTCATTCTGTCGCTTTGCATTACAATGTAACTACATGACCCACCATTGTGACATGTTAAAAGAGCTAAACTGGCCGTCGCTGGAATCTAGACGCACCCTTCACCTTTCCAGCCTGGTATTTAAGAGCTTTTCTGGGAAGCTGCCACCCTACCTGAATAGGCTGCTTCCCCCAGCAGCTCCCTCATCCTATAACCTCCGATCCAGGACCAGCACCTTACTTGCTATACCACAATACAAAAAGACAGTGGCTCGATCCTCATTTTCCTACAGAGCACCGCAATTATGGAATAACCTCCCAGACACCATCAAATCTTCCCCCAGTCTTAAATCACTCAAGAGCTCCTTACTAACATACCTCAATAAAGAATGCACCTGTAAACATGTAACATAGTGACTATATACAGAATGCACCTGTAAACATGTAACATAGTGACTATATACAGAATGCTCCTGTAAACATGTAACATAGTGACTATATACAGAATGCACCTGTAAACATGTAACACAGTGACTATATACAGAATGCGCCTGTAAACATGTAACATAGTGACTATATACAGAATGCTCCTGTAAACATGTAACATAGTGACTATATACAGAATGCACCTGTAAACATGTAACACAGTGACTATATACAGAATGCACCTGTAAACATGTAACATAGTAACTATATTTCCTACATATTTATTTTCTGTTAATCTGTATATTTGTGTTGTTTTTTAATATCTTGCATTGTATTACTTTGTATTTCTGTAACTGTAACACTTCAATGTTCTTGAACCCAGGACATACTTGAAAACGAGAGAAATCTCAATGTATCCTTCCTGGTAAAATCCTTTTAGAAATAAATAAATAAAATAAATAAAATGAGCTCCAGAAAGGGTTCAGATGTCAGTAGATAAATTAATCCCATAATGGCAGTCATTAGGTGAAAAGATTAGGACTTGTCGCAATGAGATACATTGGCGCTGTGACAGAAATTTAAGGCCAGATATTGTGAACTGAATTTCCATAATTTTTAACAGCGCTAAGGGTTACAAACCTTGTAAAAAATCTTTAATGGGTAAAAAGTGTTGAAATCCTGAAAGGTTTACGAGTTGTTAGAATCTTTAAAAGGTTAAAATTTGTTTAAATATTTTAATGTTAAAATGAATCAGCTACTGTTAAAGTCTTTGTATATACAGTATGAGCTGGAGTGTCCTCCCCTTGATTTCTTGGATTTTTTGTCGTGAGAAGCAGCCACCCTCTATGCCTAGTAAAGGTTGATTGCTGCCCACCTGGTGCAATTTATATACCGTACTTATATTTGGGTGTGCGGGTGTCTTTTTAGGGGTTCCTCCATATATTCAGGGTGTGCGAGTGTCTTTTTAGGGGCTCCTCCATATATTCGGAGTGTGTGGGTGTCTTTTTAGGGGCTCCTCCATATATTCAGGGTGTGTGGGTGTCTTTTTAGGGGTTCCTCCATATATTCAGGGTGTGTGGGTGTCTTTTTAGGGGCTCCTCCATATATACAGGGTGTGTGAGTGTCTTTTTAGGGGCTCCTCCATATATACAGGGTGTGCGGGTGTCTTTTTAGGGGCTACTCCATATATTCAGGGTGTGCGGGTGTCTTTTTAGGGGTTCCCCCATATATTCAGGGTGTGCGGGTGTCTTTTTTAGGGGTTCCTCCATATATTCAAGGTGTGCGGGTGTCTTTTTAGGGGCTCCTCCATATATTCAGGGTTTGTGGTTGTCTTTCTAGGGGCTCCTCCATATATTCGGGGTGTGCGGGTGTATTTTTAGGGTTCCTCCATATATTCAGGGTGTGCGGGTGTCTTTTTAGGGGCTCCTCCATATATTCAGGGTGTGCGGGTGTCTTTTTAGGGGCTCCTCCATATATTCAGGGTTTGCGGGTGTCTTTCTAGGGGCTCCTCCATATATTCAGGGTGTGCGGGTGTCTTTTTAGGGGTTCCTCCATATATTCAGGGTGTGCAGGTGTCTTTTTAGGGGCTCCTCCATATATTCAGGGTGTGCGGGTGTCTTTTTAGGGGCTCCTCCATATATTCAGGGTGTGCGGGTGTCTTTCTAGGGGCTCCTCCATATATATGGGGTGTGTAGGCCTCTTTTTAGAGGCTCCTCCATATATTTGAGTTTTGTGAGTGTAATGTGCCTTTAGGAAATACGTATTTGAGAGGGTCTGTCCTCTCCTTGTTGGCCAAACCATGATACTGCATGTTTCTCTCACGGAAAAACTTAAGCTTAAACTGTTCAACGGCTCCTGCACCTTGGATGACATGTCCGTTTAAGATGCTGGAAGTTTGAAGGTACCTCCTGCCGCCCATTTGCACAAGAATATAATTTGCAGTAAATGAAAATCCCACGAATTGCTGCAGATTATGCCCGGTTCGAGTTTGCTCAGTGTCGGGCTCCTACAGGAACTTTTGACCATCCAGTACACTCAACACTGGTAGTGAAGGGGTTAAGTACATCCAGGCCCCTATAGTCATACAGCAGCAGGGATTCTAGCTGTAGTTGCAGACATACAATTTAATTCCCGACTTCTTTGGTTTAAAGGGAGATTACGGTGGGCACCAGGTGTAACTGATGGATCAGAGCATCGGCCTGAGTCACCTTTCAATTCAGCGCTTTTCAAGGTATCGAGTGACACCACTGACAGATCTGTGTTTGATGACACTTTGTCTTGCGCTGAATCATCCTGTTCTGTAGCACGTGGTCATTCAACGCCAAACCAATCTAATGTCTCAAAGACATGTGCTTAGCAAGATAAATGCACGGAAAAGCCGAGCGCGCCATGACGGCAAGGTCCTTCGAAGAGAACCATGGCCGGAGAAGATAAGATATTGGATTTTTAATTGTATTTCATCATTGATAAAGTTGTTTTGCATT
Source organism: Leptobrachium leishanense (assembly GCA_009667805.1). Taxonomy (NCBI): domain Eukaryota; kingdom Metazoa; phylum Chordata; class Amphibia; order Anura; family Megophryidae; genus Leptobrachium; species Leptobrachium leishanense. The sequence continues at coordinate 13,088,225 of CM019068.1, forward strand.
AGCCACTATGTAAATGCCACTTAGGCAATCCGTCCTGGTTCCTACAACATACAAGACCTGGAATCCAATTACGTTGGGGGGGGGATACGGGATGCAGAGGATCAATCGATACATTGGATTTCATCGTTTTCAGGGAGGTGGGCAGGTAATACCGTGAACGATTCAATATCTGTAGATAGGGCTTTCTGGGGCACAGAGACACAATGTATCAGTGAGGTTTAAATGTCAAGGTATATTTTTCTCGTTAATAACAGGTTACGCTCTGATTGAACCAAAGAAAATAACATATTTTATAGCGGCGAGCGAAATTATATTAAATGCATGCAATCAATAGTGATGAAACAACGGAATCCGTGGAGCGAGGCAACAATTACTCAGTCAGATAAACACGTGTTTATGGTGGAAAAGCTGGAGACATTCCAAGGCGAAGTGTAAACGCAAAAAAAGATGGAAGGTGTTTATTGCCCGTTACAAAAGAATCTGTCAAAGCAGCACAATTTATTCAGGATTTATTAGCTTGTTTTTTATATAATGATTATTTTTCATTTGTTTTTTTTTGTTTTTTCGTTCCTCCTGTCATTATTTTTTTTTATTTATTTCAGTCTTTTATATAAATCAATTAATACAAGTGGTTCTATTTACCGACATTATTTTCTTTTATTGCTTTTCTTTGCATAATGTGACTGAAGAGTTAATGAGTTTTTTTCCACAACGTAATGTATGAGTATGTGTCAATTCATGTGTTATATGGTGAATTTTTTTTTCCCATTTTTTGTTTTTTAAAAAAGCGTTTTTTGTTTTTTTCTGTAACAGACCCTTTTATTATCATTCGTAGGATCTTATATGTAAATTCCAGGTGTTTTCGTTTAGTAGTTTTTTGCAAACAGCCTTTCAATTTTGACACTTTCAAGTGTATTGTTTTTTTTGTCTTTTCACCCCGTTCGTCAGCTTGTCAGTTTTTTCGGTGGCTGCTCTGCACTGTGATGTGATCGGCGGCTGGGTGGCTTTTTCCAGCATGTTTGGTGTGATTTTTGCTGCGGTTTCTGTGAGTTTTCAGTAAGTGTTTGGTGAGCATTCGGTGAGCGTTCAACGGGTATTCGACTGGTTTGCGCCGGGTTTTCCCTGCACTCCAGGGACCCTGCGGTGAATGCTGAATACACCGCAGAGTGGGGATATTTCGGTGCTCTCTGAATAACCCCTAAAGTCAATAACAGTATTCATGTGAAGCATAGACGACACAAACATCCTGCACCTAGAATTGCATGTACAGGGTGACTTCAACATAGGAGAAGGCAGAGAAACAATATAGAACATCAGGCCTGCACCTCCCAAATGCATCTCTAGCTCCATGTACCCCAAGTCCAAAGTGACTCTCGTCACAGTCATTTCCTTAAAAAGAATCTTTATTTAAGGAGTCTATTTTTCAAAATGTCATTTCTTTAAGGAGTAACTTTTTAGGAATTTTTTTAAGTGTCTTTATTCAGGACGCATCTTTATTGAAAGGGCGACTTTTTTCAAAGTGTCTTAATTAAGGCAATGTTTTATTAAACATCTTTTTTTTAAGATGCGTCTTACCTAGCCCTAACCTAACTCTAGTCCTGACCCTAATCATACGAAGCACAGAATCTGTCACCTAAGACTAGCCCTAACCTAACCCTAAACCTAACCCTAATCCTTACCCTAGCTCTGATCCTAGCTCCCTAACCAAGGTTACCTATTACCTATTATACATAAAGATTCCGAATAATGAAAATGGCCGAATATATTGGACGTTTCCGATATAGAAATACTGGACGCTTCCGATATTCCGAATCGGCTGATTCCGTCTATTTCCGAATCCCATATTTTTGGATTCCAAAACAATCTGGACTGAATCGAGTTGAGTTTTTTCAGCGCTACGCACGTCTTGTGAACTGATCAAACATTAAACGCTACACTGACCATACGTTGGGCATCACAGAAAATGTTTGTGTCCGGCGGCCGGTCTCTTTTCTCTTTAAAAAGTAAAGTATATAAATATGTGCCGCAAGTAGCATGTGATCCACAGGGCAGTTTAAAAATCGAATCATATTCAACGTGACTGATCCTGTTCAACGCGCCGGCCCAGATCACAAGAGTCCCGTTTGCCATCGTACATGTTTTTTCTTGTCGGTTCTAAGCAGTCCTGTGAAGCTTACTCTTCAAAAGGTTTCCCAGCGTGCGAGCGAGAAGCTACAATACGACACAGGGGCTGGAGTGGTTCCTCACCACTTAGTAAATACCCCCTTCCTGAGATTAAGCTGCCCCTCGCTAAGCACGGAAGGAAAAAGTCAATGAAGGCAAAAAGGACCCAGGACCAGCTTTGAACACAGCAGATATAAGCATTGATCGGAACAATGGGGAACCGCAGGGAAATCCATATTTTTTATCCCACAAACCGGAAATATAGATTTATGGCCTCTCTGCTCAGAAATATCATGGATAGAAATTGTCGACCACTGGTTTTCCAACAGTTTTTTTTTTAATAACAAGCTTTAAGTGAATAGAAGTAAAAATATATGAGCTGAGGAGCAAACAGGCCACTACAAAGAGGACAAGGTGGACTTTTGAAGGTCTGCAATGCTTTCCCTACACAACAGAAGGATACAAATCAACTGATGTCTCAACGCTGATACACTCAATTATACGGATTAGTGTGAAGAGCTGCACAGGGACACTTTGAGCCGACATGCTGCACTTATCTGAGATCTGACGCTGCTTTCAGCGTCTGTTATACAATGGATTATAAATAGTTAATGCAATTGAGTTGCATGTTTTCAACTAGCGAGTTGTATCACCAAGAGAACGCCAATGCCACCCTTCCAATGATGTACTACTACTCATATTAGTGACTACATGACTGGGTGAGTTGATCCAACTTACTCTACAAAACTGCCCGATGAGAAGAGAATCCTAAAATGTTCTTTTTAATATATACTGTATGTAAACGATAATATATCTAGTGTATCATCTATACATATTTATAAATAAAGAACAAAATACACTGCTGAACGACAACCCTTTACCCACGGACTCCTCCACCAGCTGTCTTCCATTATATGTAAATATATATATATATATATATATATATATACAGTCATGGCCGAAATTGTTGGCACCCCAGACATTTTTCCAGAAAATCAAGTATTTCTCACAGAAAAGTATTGCAGTAAGACATGTTTATTCCCTTTGTGTGTATTGGAACAAAACAAAAAAAGGGAGGAAAAAAAGCAAATTGGACATAATGTCACACAAAACTCCAAAAATGGGCTGGACAAAATTCTTGGCACCCTTAACTTAATATTTGGTTGCACACCCTTTGGAAAAAATAACTGAAATCAGTCGCTTCCTATAACCATCAATAAGCTTCTTACACCTCTCACCCGGAATTTTGGACCACTCTTCCTTTGCAAACTGCTCCAGGTCTCTCGTATAGGAAGGGCACCTTTTCCCAACAGCAATTTTAAGATCTCTCCACAGGTGTTCAATGGGATTTAGATCTGGACTCATTGCTGGCCACTTCAGAACTCTCCAGCGCTTTGTTGCCATCTATTTCTGGGTGCTTTTTCACGTATGTCTGGGGTCATTGTCCTGCTGGAAGACCCAAGATCTCGGATGCAAACCCGTTCATTTCATTTAACCCTTTCGCTGCTGAGGCTTTTCCCGCCCCTATGCTGAGGTCATTTTTACCTGTTTTGCGCATCATGTTTAAACGTGTTTTGAAGGCTTATTTTAGTATATGACCCAGACATATTATATATCGTTCTTTCCGTCAGACTCGGTAGATTCATAATATGTCATTATTATATGTATACGTTATGTCATGTCTGTATATTATAACAAAAAATGCAATAAAATATGTATTTTCAATAATTTACAATGTGTAAAGTGTTTTTTTCCACATTTTAACATGCGAGCAATTGCGGTTATATTTTGTATGGGGTGCGCTTGTTAAAAAAATTAGAGATGGGGTCTCGTTACATTTTTTTTTGGGGAAAATGACACTATTTTTAACAAACGCACCGCATACAAAAATCGTTAGTGCAGCATCATTGTTCACATTATAATTGAAATGGGAGCAATATTGCTGCATTAACAAACCCAAAAAAAAAAAAAAAAGTGTTTAATTTTTTTTTTTTTTTTTTTTTTTTTACAAAATTTTTCACTGTAGTGTTTGGTATCGTTGGAACGGCCATGCTCCGGCCGATCCAACGATACCAAAATTTAACCCCTAACTGCCACGGATCGGGAGATAGGGGGTTCCAATGAACTCCCTATCTCCACAGTTGGTGGCAGTTAGGGGTTAAGTCTAGGACTGGCGTCATCGTGCTACGCACAATGACGCCAGTCCTCTGGGGGAGTTTCTGGAGGCTTGGCCGACATCCAAGATGTCGGCCAGCTCCGGGAAAGGATCGCGAACCGGCGCTTTTCAGCGCCGATTCGCGATCCAGCTCCCCAGGGGTTAATGCCAGGCATCATTTGGAAGGGCAGGCTGTGCCCTTCCAAATGATGCCTGGGTTAACCCCCTGTGCGCCGCCGATCGGGAGGGAGAGAGGTCCGAAGGACCTCCCCCCCTCCCTTTCAGGCGCCTCCTCCGCACATGCGGGGGGGGCGCCTGAATTAGGTGTCATCGCGCCCCCGCGATGACACCTAATGCTGGCGGCTGCTGGTCCGGATGCGCGGCTGACATCCAGGATGTCAGCCCGCACCGGAGGGCCAGCGATCGGCCGGAACCCGGCCGAACGCTGACCCCAATGTGAGGACGCGCTCAGCGCGTCCTCAGCACACCAGCGGGAATGCTGAGGACGCGCTCAGCGCGTCCTTAGCATTCAAGTGGTTAAATGTCGACGGATAGTTTGCGCTGACACTAATGCTCCCTGAGCCTGCAGGACAGATTGAATTTCTTTGGAACTTGTTTGGGGGCGCTTATCTACCATCCGGACTATCCTGCATTGCAACCTTTCATCAATTTTTCTCTTCCGTCCACCCACAGAGAGATTAGCTACAGTGCCATGGGTTGCAAACTTCTTCATAATGTTGCGCACTGTGGACAAAGGAAAATCTAGATCTCTGGAGATGGACTTGTAACCTTGAGATTGTTGATATTTTTCCACAATTTTGGTTCTCAAGTCCTCAGACAGTTCTCTTCACCTCTTTCTGTTGTCCATGCTTAGCGTGGCACACACAGACACACAATGCAAAGACTAAGTGAACTTCTCTCCTTTTTATCTGCTTTCAGGTGTGATTTTTATATTGCCCACACCTGTTACTTGCCCCAGGTGAGTTTACAGGAGCATCACATGCTTGAAACAATCTTATTTATACACAATTTTGAAAGGGTGCCAAGAATTTTGTCCAGCCCATTTTTGGAGTTTTGTGTGACATTATGTCCAATTTGCTTTTTTCCTCCTTTTTTTGTTTTGTTCCAATACACACAAAGGGAATAAACCTGTGTATAGCAAAACATGTGTTACTGCAATACTTTTCTTTGCGAAATACTTGATTTTCTGGAAAAAATTCTGGGGTGCCAACAATTTCAGCCATGACTGTATATCTATCAGGGATGTGCGGTGAGGTCAGTGGCTGGTGAGGCAATGGATAGTATCAGAGCCAGATATACACAGTTATTAACTAACTTCCTGCGGTTTGTGTTTAGCTGTAAATTATCATTTACTGTACCCAAAGATATTATATATCATTTTTTTCGCCATTAAATGGACTTTTTAAAGATACCATGATTTTCATCATATCATATACTTTACTATTAAAAAAATAGATCTATTTTAGAAAAACATTTTTTCTGTGCCCCTGTGCTTGTCATACTCTGCATCTGCCACTAGAGCAGTGTTTCTCAACTCGTATCCTCAGGACCCACTAATGGGCCTGGTTTGTGGGATATCCGAAGCACAGCACAGGTGGTCTAATTAGCTGCTCAGTGATTGCAGTAATCAGTCTGCATTTCCCCAAGGTGATCTGCAATATCTGGCCTGTAGTGGGTCCTGAGGACTGGAGTTGAGAAACCCTGCACTAGAGGGAGCAGAGGGAGCTGCCTGTGCCTGTCATACGCTTTATCTGCCACTAAAGGGAGTAGAGGGAGCTGCCTGGGCCTGTCATACTCTGTATCCGCCTCTAGAGGGAGCAGAGGGAGCTGCCTGGGCCTTTCATACTATGTATCTGCCACTAGAGGGAGCAGAGGGAGCTGCCTGGGCCTGTCATACTCTGTATCAGCCACTAGAGGGAGCAGTGGGAGCTGCCTGGGCCTGTCATACTCTATGTCTGCCACTAAAGGGAGCAGAGGGAGCTGGCTGGGCCTGTTATACTCTGTATTTGCCACTAGAGGAAGCAGAGGGACCCAAAGGCGTAACTAGAAACCTCAGGGCCCAGGTGCAGGAACCATGACGGCCCCATCCCCACCTTAAGCAAAAACATATTTTGTCTCCCCTCTCGTCAACATGCATTGGTCCCCTCCAGGTCCACAATGTTGACTGCAGCGTCCAATTTTTTTCCAGGTTCACTATGAACTCTTCAGTCCATCCCATTTTTAATGTAATGTGCTCTATGTGTATCTTGCAGAGCTCCACAGCAATAAAATGCACAGTAATGTGTGGTGTGTAAGAGTGCATCAAAGCTCCACAGCAATAACACAGTAACGTGCAGTGTGTATGAGCGTATCAAAGAGCTCCACAGCAATAAAGCGCACAGTAATGTGTAGCGAGTATCAGTGTAAATCACAGAGGTTTACAGCAACAAAACTCACAGTAATATGTGGTGTGTATGAGCGTATCACAGAGCTCCAAAGTAAAACTCACAAATAAATATAAAATAAATAAAAAAAATTATATCTATATATAAAATATATGCAAGCCCACAGGCCCGTGTGGGCCCCTCAGACTCAAAGGCCCGGGTGCGGTGGCACCCTCTGCACCCCTGGTAGTTACGCCCCTGGAGAGAGCTGCCTGGGCCCCTTCCAGTCAATCAGAAGCCAGCCTCCAATGCAGGTGGTTTTTTGAATGGCTTTAACCAATGGTACGTTCCCATTGGTTCAGGCTATTCCATTGCTTTGTCAAGGCCTCTCTGAGGCTCTGACGGGCAGTGTGGCAGTGTGCAGGAAGTAGGCAGTGCATGTCTGTTCCTATGTGAACAGACGTGCGACTGCAGACCTCCTGAGTAGCCTATACGATTAGCGTAGCGGGGAAACATACCACCACTACACAAATTGTGTCGGCTGTAAAACGAATGCACACACTATGCGCAGAGGCAGGGTATGAAGCTGACGTCGGGAAACGTGGAGCAGGTAAGTTTCTTTTTTTAGTATCTACCACGAACTCTGCACTCCTTCTCTGCTGTACGTGCCGCACCGGAGCCTGGAATTGGCTGCCCCAAAATACTAATACACTAAATCCAGCAGCACGGAGCGAAATAAGCAAAACTTTACTTTCTCTTCATTGATGTTTCAGACTCGAATCATATTATTTTATAGTATATTAATTAAAATAATAATAATAAAAGATATGATAAGAGTTACACATATGAATGACAGCACGGTGCTGCTGATGGTGATGCTGATGGTGATGTTGATGGTGATGATGGTATGAAGTTCTCCGATTTACAGTATAGCCGTTGTGTATCTTTGAAAGTTCGAGACACAATAAGACGGACGTGACTGGAAAATATTCAGCCGTCAGATTCCAGCTCTTTCCCACAGGCCATTCAAGAAAAAAAAAAAATCAATGTTACAAAGTGACTTTAAGAGTCTACACGAACTTCCAAAGAGTGAAAGAAACGCATGAAGGTGAACGGATGGCCAGGTCTGACGCTAATACCAGGCAGCGCATTCACAGACGAGGTCAAGGAACAATGAAGGGGACACTAACTGCTCCTATTAGCTGTGTTTAGATAATGAAATGCGGGACAGGATGAATAAATGTGCTGACATGTGAAAGCTCAATGCGGAGCAAACAAATGAAAGGCTGGTGCTGGGATTTGGGAGGATTAGAGAGATAAGAAGACACTAAACTGGCAAGTAGCAACATCATTCAGCATCTCCGCGGAACCAGACATGCTCAGCGAGAAATGGAGCACGACAGAGGACGATAAACCCCTCAGAGAGCACACACATACCCACACACACACAAGTAACCACACAACACATACACACACAGACACATATATACACATAGACACACATACAGACATAGACACATGCACACACAGACACATATACAAACACCTACATACACATATACAAACACCTACATACACAGACACATATACAAATACCTTCATACACACACAGACACATATACAAACACCTACCTGCACACACAGACACATGCACACACAGACATATGCACACACAGACACATTGTCACATTCACACTCGACAACCATGTCCCTATCGACAGACGCCCTTCGGTCCTTGAGTGGTCGGAACCTCTAACCCTATCACTCCCAGCAAGGGAAAACAAACAGACCTACAACAGTGGATACAGATAAGCAGTAGATGTCAGGACTGAGCTTTCACTGGGACAGAAAGGGTTAACTTTGTTGACAGGTGAGGTATAGCCTGCGTTAGGCCTGTGCAGGTTATTTATATCAAACACTACAGAATCAGCGTGTCAATAAGACAATCCGGGTCAGCAACAGAGAGGGTACTCATACAGGCTGAATCAGCAACAGACAGGGCACTCATTGTCACGAGTAGTGCCACAGGTCGAGGTTGCAAGCCCAGGGTGCAAGTGATACACAGGAAATACTTGATATGTTGCAAATCAAATGGGGATTTATTAAAGGAAAACAATAAACATGGAGAAGCAATACTGGAAAGTCTCTGGTTGGGGAGTGCAGAAGAAAAGTCTTGGGACAGGTGCAATAAAGGGGTCTCGAGGCACAATACCAGTAGGGGTGATCCAGAATGCAGAGTCCAGGGGGAAAGCCAGGGGTTCGGTACACAGATATCAGGATAGCTATGGAGCTTCTGGGCAGGCTTGATGTCAGACTTGGAGTGTTGGCACTTTGCAAGCAAAATGCAGAAGCATCCTGGGACAGGCGTGCCTCTGCTAAATAGTCATTGTAGGTCCTCATTAGGTGCACCTGCTGATCCTGCAAGTGTGAGTCTGGAAGCAAATTCCAGCAAGACAGGGCTTGAAGGGTGTTGCCTGGGGAAATCAGGATGGTGCAGCACCAGATCTGCCTTTCTTCCGCCGGCGGCGGCGTGGCACGTGACAGTTGCCCCCCCTCAAAGAACACCCTCCGGGTGTCTAAGGTTGCTTCATAAGCGGGGAGGTCTTCTACCTTTATAACTGTCCCCTCAGAGGTGAGGGAATGGAACGGCTCTAAAGGTCGCTGAACTTCAGTACGGTCCAGTGCCATGACAGTATAGGTTGTTTGTCCATATGCAGGCTCTTTGGTAGCAGGGTCAACAGCTTCCTCCTCACTGGATTCCAGGGGAATAAAGTCCAGCTCTGGTTGGTAGTGAGGAGCTGATTGCTGGCTGAGAGTGATAGGCGCTGCAGCGGTTAATGCCAAAATTGATTCTGCAGGTACATCTGCAGCCTTCCTTTGCCGCAGGGCCTCCTCAAATCTCTCAAGATCCTCTGTACGCACCAAAGTCCCGTTAGAGGCAAGGACACAACCGGGTAGCAAGGAGTCGGTCTTACGGTGGTCTTCAATAACCATGCTCTTACCCAATGGCAGTTGGCCGGGATTGGGTACCTCGGGGCTTCCTGGTTCAACCTCCATAGATAAGGAGGGAACCGGGTCAGGGGTATCGGAGGCTACGGCACAGTGACCCGGAGAGCCCTGAGGGAGCTGGGTTACCTTCCTATTAGTGATGGTTCTGCCGGTAGTGGGGTCCGGTACAGGAGTCACGGAACCAGGTTTAGACTTCACGTTCCTGGTATGGGGAATTGGACAGTCCACTTTGGATACTCCAGGAACCCTCCTAGGAGTGACAGATGTACACCGGTAAGTGGCTGGATTAGCAGCCGGCATAGAACTTGTGGTGCCCAGGTATGACCATCCTCGACCAGGTGGCCCTTGGCTACGCCGTGCTGTCTGAAGAGATGGTTCGCCATCTGAATCCGAATCAGCAGCAGGGAGTAGCTCTGCCATGGATTGTGGGTCGGTGATGCTCTCAGCCGGCACTTGAACATAGGCCTGGATCTCCTGCACTTGGGACTGTAAGGCCTCGTGGTTAACTTTGATGCTTTCTATTATTCTGGTGAAGGCACCAACTTGAGCAGCAAGGGTGTTAATAACAGTAAGAATCGGTGGGGATTTCACGGATGGATTGGTAACTTCCTGGACTGGCACTCCATTTTGCCCAATGGATGCCCCAGGGTCTCCTTGCTCAACCTCCTTTGAGACAGTGGAGGGAGCCGGGTCAGCGGCCTTGGCAGAGGTGGCACCGCAACCCAGAGAACCCTGAGGGAGCTTGGTCGCCTTCCTGGAATTAGCAGGCATTTTGTCTTGTGCAGGAGAATTAATTTTCAGAACATGCTGGCTGGGAGTAGTGGGCTTTGCTCTGGAATCTGGCATAATTGTTGGCACTCCAGCTGGGCAGCGGGTATCTCAAGGTTTTCGCGCACCGGCTGGGCAGCGGGTATCTCAAGGTTTTCGCGCTCCGGCTGGGCAGCGCACTTGGGCCTTTCTGGCTCAACCCCCTTTGGGTCAGTGGGGGGAACCGGGTCAGAAGCACGAGTAGCAGCAGTACCGTGGCTCATTGAACTTTGAACAGACTTTGCTTGGCTGGTACTGCTGAGAGTTGCTTCCGGTGCTAGAGCAACAGTGGAGGCGAGGATATGCCAGTTAGAAGAGGAGGTTACACCAGGACTCTGTAACATCAGAAGGTCCATTGGTTCAGGCAAGTCAGCTTCCATGTAGTCAGTGGGAGCGGTTTCCATATAAGTTACCGGATCCTCCTCTGTGGCAGGCTTTACCTCCATGGGTTCCAGCAAACCCTTTTTTCCGATTTGACTACTTCAGGCTTGATATAGGGAAAAACAGCAAGTGGTTTAGAAATGGGGGGCTTGGATGGCAAAGGTTTTTTAGTAGCTGGCTTTCTGACGACTGGCTTGGATACAGGTGTCTGTTTAGCCAGGGGAGCAGATCTTGGAGCGGTTTTTGCTGTGGGAGATTTCTTTGCAAAAATCATTTTTGGTGGTCTTATTGGGCAGACCGGCAAAAAATGGCCATCTTGTCCACAGTACAGGCAGAGATCAGCTTTGTACCGCCTGGTGCGCTCCTCTGCAGATAAGGGGCCATGAACCATTTTGGTTCCAGGAGAACACACCTTAGGAGATGGGCCCCACATCTTCTGCAGCAGATTATTCAGAATGTCCATCAAGTGGTTAAACAGTTCCTGGAAGGTTTCCTTGATTAACTGTTTCATGACTGGTATCACTGCGGGCTCGCTGGTAGGCTTCTGCATTATGTCACGAGTAGTGCCACAGGTCGAGGTTGCAAGCCCAGGTGCAAGTGATACACAGGAAATACTTGAGATGTTGCAAATCAAATGGGGATTTATTAAAGGAAAACAATAAACATGGAGAAGCAATACTGGAAAGTCTCTGGTTGGGGAGCGCAGAAGGGAAGTCTTGGGACAGGTGCAATAAAGGGGTCTCGAGGCACAATACCGGTAGGGGTGATCCAGAATGCAGAGTCCAGGGGGAAAGCCAGGGGTTCGGTACACAGATATCAGGATAGCTATGGAGCTTCTGGGCAGGCTTGATGTCAGACTTGGAGTGTTGGCACTTTGCAAGCAAAATGCAGAAGCATCCTGGGACAGGCGTGCCTCTGCTAAATAGTCATTGTAGGTCCTCATTAGGTGCACCTGCTGATCCTGCAAGTGTGAGTCTGGAAGCAAATTCCAGCAAGACAGGGCTTGAAGGGTGTTGCCTGGGGAAATCAGGATGGTGCAGCACCAGATCTGCCTTTCTTCCGCCGGCGGCGGCGTGGCACGTGACACTCATACAGGCTGAATCAGCAACAGAGAGGGCACTCATTCAGGCTGAATCAGCAACAGAGAGGGCACTCATACAGGCTGAATCAGCAACAGAGAGGGCACTCATACAGGCTGAATCAGCAACAGAGAGGGCACTCATACAGGCTGAATCAGCAACAGAGAGGGCACTCATACAGGCTGAATCAGCAACAGAGAGGGTACTCATACAGGCTGAATCAGCAACAGAGAGGGCACTCATACAGGCTGAATCAGCAACAGACAGGGCACTCATACAGGCTGAATCAGCAAAAGACAGGGCACTCATACAGGCTGAATCAGCAACAGACAGGGCACTCATACAGGCTGAATCAGCAACAGAGAGGGCACTCATACAGGCTGAATCAGCAACAGAGAGGGTACTCATACAGGCTGAATCAGCAACAGAGAGGGCACTCAAACAGGCTGAATCAGCAACAGACAGGGCACTCATACAGGCTGAACCAGCAACAGAGAGGGCACTCATACATGCTGAATCAGCAACAGAGAGGGCACTCATACAGGCTGAATCAGCAACAGAGAGGGTACTCATACAGGCTGAATCAGCAACAGAGAGGGCACTCATACAGGCTGAATCAGCAACAGACAGAGCACTCATACAGGCTGAATCAGCAACAGAGAGGGCACTCATACAGGCTGAATCAGCAACAGAGAGGGCACTCATACAGGCTGAATCAGCAACAGAGAGGGCACTCATACAGGCTGAATCAGCAACAGACAGGGCACTCATACAGGCTGAATCAGCAACAGAGAGGGCACTCATACAGGCTGAATCAGCAACAGAGAGGGCACTCATACAGGCTGAATCAGCAACAGACAGGGCACTCATACAGGCTGAATCAGCAACAGAGAGGGCACTCATACAGGCTGAATCAGCAACAGACAGGGCACTCATACAGGCTGAATTGGCAACAGAGAGGGCACTCATACAGGCTGGGTCGGAGTTCTGCAGGGTCAGTATATATTCTGAGTCAGCGTATGGCAGGATCAGCAATCGTTCTGAGGCTGCTCTAGGTAAACCATACATACAAGCTGTATCAGAGAGAATCGTCACAAGGCAGTCTGGGTCAATCACTATCATGGTCCTCATACACTCCAAGTCAGTAACAGAGAATGAATCAGAAAAGCAGTTACTCGAAACGAGTAACTCAGCGATGTGAGAAAATGACTCCACGTCAAGTCAATGAGTGCGCGCACTTTACTTAAAGGCCGGCGGCTCTGCGTCATCACGCCGCGCCCCACCCCCGACCAGCCATCTTCTAGGAGATTTTGGAGCACTTCATGCTTCCTTCCGCAGATGAGCTTTATGGGGATGCTGACTTCATTTTCCAGCAGGACTTGGCAGGCACCTGCCCACACTGCCAAAAGCACCAAAACCTGGTTCAATGACCGTGGGATTACTGTGCTTGATTGGCCAGCAAACTCGCCTGACCTGAACCCAGAGAATCTATAGGGCATTGCCAAGAGAAAGATGAGAGACAGGAGACCGAACAATGCAGAAGAGCTGAAGGCCGCTATTGAAGCATCCTGGTCTTCCATGACACCTCAGCAGTGCCACAGGCTGATAGCTTCCATGCCACGCCGGCCGCATTGAGGCAGGAATTGCTGCAAAAGGGGCCCAAACTAAGTACTGACTGAGTGCATCTGCAGCTTATACTTTTCAGAGGTGCCATATTGTTCTATGTACAATCCTTGTTTTATTGATTGCATGGAATATTCTAATTCTCTGAGATTGTGGATTTGGGGTTTTCATGAGCTGTAACCAGAATCATCACAATATGACAAATCACCGCTTGAACTATCTTGCTTTGCATCTACTGAGTCTCATATATTACTTTCTCCTTTTAAGTTGCATTACTGAAATAAATGAACTTTTGCACCATATTCTAATTTTTCCAGTTTCACCTGTATGCACAAATACTTTCACCTACACAAACACATTATCACATAAACATACACATACAAGCACTTTCACTCAAACACACACATATGAAAGCTTTCACACACAAACACACCTACATGCACATACATATACACATACTGTACATACAGACATTTCATTTTTCGGTGGTAGAGTTCCTTTAAGCAATGTTTGGCAGGAAGGACTTTAAGGGACGAGAGGAGAAAAGAACATTTCTGATGATGCAGAAGAAAGGATATTGAGGTCACCATGAGCCGGTTTAAACTCCTCCTCAACAGACGTCACCTGCAGAAACCCAGCTCCATCCACCCAAAATAAAGAAAGTGATGAGCCGGTGCTCAGAACATGCAGAAATCATGTAACAGTATCTTAAATTTAAATAATAAGAGTGAAAGTATCTGAAGTCAGAGATATATATTATATGGTAATCGAACGCGAACCGTAAGTGACAGAAAACTTTTTATTCTTCCCATTTTTTCATTTAATTTCTGCTCTCCTCGCTTCCATTAAGGCATTAGAAGAATCCTCTGACAGCCACGAGCTGCATAAAACTCTGCTTGTAATTACATTACATTCTCACCGTGGTCACATTTATAATGTGCTTAAGTATGCGTCTCAGCGCTTTCTCAATGACATTTTGTGACAGAACACGGGTCCTAAATCGCTTTTTATTAACATTAGACGTTAGATTTTATTTCTTCGATTACGGTGTATATTTAGCAAAATGATACCTATTACGATAATGAAAAAAATGTAGAGGTATCATCATCATCATCAGCAGCGCGTCTGCATTGTCTTAACAGCCACAGGTACATCTGTAATCAACAGGTACCCGATCAATTTCTCCCTAATTTATCTCGTACTTACAAAAGCGAAAAAACTGCAACGGAATTTCAACAAAATGACCTGATTTTCAGCTTCAATTCGACAAGTTTAAACAGGTGAATCTAATAAGTATCGATGTAAAAAGAATGATGTAATGTTTTAATTTTTTTAACCCCATAAGGACCACTGATGTACATAGTACGTCCTGGGGAAAATTCCCCTTAAGGACCAAGGACGTACGTACATAGTACGTCATGCTCCTTTAACCCCCCTCCCTATACTCACCTCTCTGGCCGAGGTCCCACATCAGTCTGGCATACTTGAAGCTGGCCAATGGTGTTATGGGCCCCAGCCATTGCGATGATGTCATCGCTGGGCACGATGATGTCATTTTCAGGTGCCCCCCTGCAGGGGAGAACCTGAAAGAGGAGGAGGGAGTCCTTTGGATGCCTCTCCCTATGGAACGGCTGCACATAAAAATTATAAGAGAGGCACCGCTGGAGAGGGCAGAGTCTGCCCTTTCCAGTGCTGCCTCTCTTTATCCCCTTAGATGCCGATCTGCTCCCAGAGGTGACTAACATCTCGGATGTCAGCCAAGTCTCTGGAGTCGCCCCCCCACCCACTGACGTCATCACTATATGTGCAATGACGTCAGTTGGTCAGCTAATGCCCTAGATGCCAAGTGGAGCTATCAGTGGTCTTTTGGATCTTAGTATCTCTGGATCCATGCCAGCTAGAGGGTCATGTTTGTTATCATTGGAAAGGCCTGATCATGTTCATGGCCATGTTTGGTGTAAGAATAAAAAACTAAAAAAAAATAATGAAAACAAAAGTGTATAAAGGGACAAAAATTGTCTGGGGGTATAATAAAATAGGATTTCAAATCACGTTTAAACATGACGAGGAGCATAAAACGGTCAAAATGAACTCAGCAAACAGAAGTGAAATGGCTCAGTAGTGAAAGGGTTAAAAAGCATTTCCAAACTATTTAGCCAGGTTCTTTTTTGGCGGCTTTAGATTTTGGGGATTAAAGTTAAAAAAACTGTTTTATTTTCCATTTTTTTATATTATTTCCTACTTTTTTTATAGCGAATTATAATGATGGTATCTTTAGAAAGTCCATTTAATGGAGAAAAAAACGATACACAATATGTGTGGGTTGCATAAACAAGTAAGAGGTAAATTAGACCTAAACACAAACAGCACAGAAACGTAAAAACAGCAGTGGGTACTTTTGGACGGGCAATGGTAAAATCGCCCGGTCACTTTGGGGTTATGACCATTTATTATTTAAATTTTTTGCAAAAAGCATTTATATTATTTTATTTTAGTTGCATTTCAGTCAATTTCGGCGAAAATAATGTGAATTCACTATTTGTCAAACGGTCACCTTATTTTGGCGAAATTGTAGTCGCCGAAGCAGTTATCAGACGTCGGCGAAAAGCACAGAATTGTGGCGATTACCGCCGAATTGCACCAGGGTGAAACGTCAGTCAGCAGGTGAAAGGTATGGGATTTTAATTTCCTCACGTATGACATCACTGCTAAATAAAAATTTTCCCCACTTTCCAGGCAGAATTTTTCCATTTAGTTGACAGTTTCAGACCATTCAGCGGTTATAATTTAATCTTGAAAAATAGAACCCCTTTTAATAAAAAAAATTCAGATTTTTTATAAAAACAATAATAATACATAAATTAAATAATGCATAAGTACTAATCATAATAATTTATTTTAATAATTAATCATACATAATTAAAAAATACATTAACAATAAAGGCGTTTAATATTTTATTAATAATTCATAATTATGAATATAAATAATAATTTATTTTATTAACAAATCAGTGTACAAAATTTACATTTTACAAAAATTTGATAAATAAATGTAATAATAATATTAATTTATAAATAATAATTAATAATTTATGTTAAATAGTTTAAAACAAACCATTCCAAATGAAAATTGTAAGAGTAAATTAACACTCTTTTTTCTCATTGTTCCAGGACGCCAATAGATATTATTATTTTTAAGTATTCATTGTCTATTCGGAGAACAAAAAACATCTTTCCTGTTATCCGGACCACATCAATTATTATAGTTTCATAGACAGAATAAACTAAGTAAATTGTCATAGTTTTATTTTTATAGATAATGAACTGAATAAACGGGAAGAAAAACATATGAGAACATGTGACAATTAATAAACTGTAACATATGACAACATGACTTGACTTATAATTGAGATACTGTTGGCCAGAAAGTTAGGGTTAGGGTTAGAGGGTTAGGGTTAGAGGGTTAGGGTTAGGGGGTTAGGGTTAGAGTTAGAGGGTTAGGGTTAGAGGGTTAGGGTAACCCTAACCCCAACCCTAACCCTCTAACCCTCTAACCCTAACCCTCTAACCCTAACCCCCTAACCCTATCCCCCTAACCCCCTAACCCTATCCCCCTAACCCCCTAACCCTATCCCCCTAACCCTCTAACCCTAACCCCCTGGCCACCAGTATCTCAATTATAAGTCAAGTCATGTTGTCACATGTTACAGTTTATTATTAATTGTTACATTTTCTCATATGTTTGTCTTTCTGTTTATTCAGTTCATTATCTATGAAAATAAAACTATGACAATTAACTTAGTTTATTCTGTCTATGAAACTATAAAAACTTGATGTGGTCCGGATAACCGGAAAGTACCAACATCTAAATATATATATATATATATGGTAATATGTCTGTGCTTTGCCCGAAACTATCATTTTCTTTGTCAATCAAAAAGGGCTTCATAGAGACGTCCATTAATTCCACCTGTGTTTTGCCATAACAAAGCAGCTTTTCTATTTTCAGCCCCATAAAGCAGCGTGGAGACATCTCCAGGCTTGATTCCGGCACATGAGCCTCGAAAGGTCAGTTCTCATAAGCGCGTTTAATACAGCCCATATGCTAGGTCAGCTGTCACAACAATACTACATTTACTGTTAGAATAATTAGGAAGGTCGGGCGGCTCGGCCTTTTTATTTTCGCAAGAACAAGCCGATATTACCATTTTATATTTTTTTACGGAGAGAAAAGGAGATTACTTGTTATTTATTTATTTATTTATTTTTTCTTATCAACACATTCTTGCTGAAGATTATTAAGTGAGACTCATTTAAAAAGCTTTGGGGGTTTTTCCGCGGGGCATTTTAATGAGTTTTTATGAAACGTCCCGGTATAAATGATGCCTCCGTAATGTGCAGGTGGAATCATAAACGCAGCAAGGACAATTTCTGCTAAATGATGTGAAACGAGTGCAGATGTACATTGAATTTCTACACCCAGGCTTAAACTGTCTTCTTACGATGAGCCAGTGCGTGCAATCAACAAAAGAACACGAGGGGGGCTGCGAGGCTCCTCGGCGTATACCATGTGTCTGCTCCTTGACCAGCTGGTTGATTCAGGTCACTTTTCACCGGCATTAAAGGCAGTTTCATTATTTTGGATTTCGGCAAAGCAACCTCAGAAGGATAATCCAAGCCTTATCTTCATTGTAGTGTTTTATCCACTCAGTAACATTGAGGCTTATTCACTAAGGTCCGAATTTCCCACCAAATTGCACCAAATGGTAAATTTCAACGCAGGTGGAGTTTCGGGGCAATTCGTCCATTTACTAACCTGTATTTTCCCCAAATACAGGCGAATTGAGAGGGAAATTTGGTGCATTTCACAGCAATTTGGTGCGATTTGGCAGTATTCTGCGTGACCGAAATTGTCCCGTAAAAGAACTAATGATTAGTCTATTCACAGTGTGTCGAATTGCACCAAAATTTCGGTGATCTCAATTCGACAGGTTTAACCACTTGAGCGCGAAGGACGTATGTGGTACATCCTCACATTAAAGCCCCCTCCCTGCCCGATACTCACCTCTCCATCCAGGGTCTCACACAGACCTGACTTCCTTGAAGTCAGATCTGCATATTCATACCCCTCCCGGTGCACTGGCATCCTCTCGCTGGGTGTGAAGATTATTATTATTAATATTATTCTTTATTTATAAAGCGCCAGCATATTCCACAGCGCTGTACAATAGGCACAGTATAGACAGGGTTACAATACATTGAACAACATTTGACAAACAGTACAGGAGGAGATGAGGCCCTATTCCCGTGGGAACTCACAATCTGGGAGGGTTGGGGTTGGAAACAGGAGGAGAGGACTGTAAGGTGAGAGTGATTGATGGTTGCGTCAGTGAGTTGGGGGGTCGGCTTCCCTAAATAGGAATGTTTTAAGGGAGCGTTTGAAGGAAGAGAAGTTAGGGGAAAGTCTGACAGTACGAGGGAGAGCGTTCCAGAGAGGGGGCTGCGCGTGAGAAATCCTGCAGTCTATCATTGGAAGAGGTGATGCGGGGAGAAGCTAGGCACAGGTCACTGTTTGACCTTAGGGAGCGGGCTGGGGTGTATTTGGTGATTAGTGAGGACAGGTAGTGGGGAGCTGAGTTAGTGAGGGTTTTGTAGGTAAGGATAAGGATTTTGAACTTAATTCTGCAGTGGATGGGGAGCCAGTGAAGGGAATTGCAGATGTCAGTTTAAGGCACCCCCCGCCAGAGTAGGGGGAGTGCCTGAAGTGGAGGGGGGTCTTTCGGATCCCTCTATCTCCCCATTGCCGGGGGTACAAAGTCAAGTGAGGCATCGCTGGAAAGGTCACAAACTGATCTTTCCAGCAATGCCTCTCTTTAATCCTTTAGGTGCCAGGCCGTGATCCGGAACCAATCGGCGCTGGATCGCGGCCTATTTCCAGTGGAGGCTGCCATCTTACATGTTAGCCCTTCCTCTGGGTCTCCCCTAGTCAACTGACATCAACGCAAATGGTGCAATGACTTCGATTAGTGAGGTAACCCCTAGCTGCCCAGGGATTTTCTATGGAAATCCCTATGGTGGAGATAGGGGGTCCTTTGGAGGGTCAGGTTTGGTATCATTGGATAAGCCAGAGCATGATCTTTCCAATGATACCAAAAATTACCAGGTTACATGTAAACAAAAATTAGATTGTTTATTATTTTTATTTATTTTTATAAAAATTTAAAAGACCATTTATTATTTTTATGCTTCTTACAAAAACCTTTTTGTTTTTTTAACTTTTTAAAAGCCATTCTTTAAAATATATATTTTTTTAAATACATTTTTATTATGTTTTAAAGGACCTCTTTTATTATTTAGAAACATTTTTTATTGATTTGACCTCCAATTAGAAGAATAGGAGACTTCTTATTGGCCATTTTCTATATATTTTTCAGTTCGGTCGAATTTGTCACGGACAAAATAATGTATTTTTGGCAATTCGAAAGCATTTGAAATTCCAAATTTACAAAAAGCCGAAATGAATGAAAACATTAAAGTTTTTGAATTAATATGAAAATATTTGGATCAATTCAGAATAATTTTACTATTATGGGCATTACCTTAACGGTAACACTAATTCTAACACAAGCAGAACGAGTAACCGTAACAGTAACGTCGCTAACAGTAACCCAACCCTAGACTTAACCCTAATCCTAACAGTAACCTCTAACCCGAATCCAACCACAGCCCTGATACATGCAGAAACAGTAACTGCAACCCCAACAGTAACCCTAATCCTAACAGTAACCCAACTATAGAGTTAACCCTAATACTAACCCCAACCACAGCCCTGATACATGCAGAAAAAGTAACTGCAACCCTAACAGTAACCCTAATCCTAACAGTAACCCAACCATAGAATTAACCCTAATACTAACCCTAACCCCAACCACAGCCCTGATACATGCAGAAACAGTAACTTCAACCGCAACAGTAACCCTAATCCTAACAGTAACCCAACCATAGAATTAACCCTAATACTAACCCTAACCCCAACCACAGCCCTGATACATGCAGAAAACGTAACTGCAACCCTAACAGTAACCCTAATCCTAACAAAAAAGGAACCAGTAAGCCTGACAGTAACTCAAAAATTAACCCTAATCCTATCTCTAACCCCAAATCCTAACCCTAACCATATCCCTAATCCTAACACAAGCAGAACGAGTAAAGTAACAGTAACGTTGCTAACATTAACCCAACCCTAGAATTAACCCTAATCCTAACAGTAACCTCTAACCTGAATCCAACCACAGCCCTGATACATGCAGAAACAGTAACTGCAAACCTAGAAGTAACGCTAATCTTAACAGTAACGCTAACAGTAACCCAACCCTAGAATTAGTTATTCTTTATCTTAATCCTATCTGCTAGTCCAAACCCTAACCGTAACCCTGATACATGTAGGAAAATGAAATATAACCCTAACAGTAACCCTAATCCTAACACAAACAGAACCAGTAAGCCAAACAGTGATCCAACACTAGAAGTAACCCCCTAGACTAATTCCTAACTCTAGACCTAAGCCTAATGCAAATGCTAACCCTATTATTTAGGACAGGGCTGTCAAACTCCGTCCCCTAGATATTTCTGAGCTAAAACTCTCATGATTCCCTGTCCATCTATTGCATTCAAAGAATTCTGGGAATTGTAGGCATCAACATCTGGGGGTATTAGTTTGACAGCCCTAATTTAGGGAAACAGAAGGGGGTATAGGGGGTAGTATAAAGGAGGGGTTGGAGGAGGTAAAGAGGGGGATACAGAGGGGGTTATAAAGCAGTGACGTGCGGTGAGGTCAGTGGCTGGTGAGGCACTGGCTAGTATCAGAGCCAGATATACACGGGTTATGCAGTCACAATTTACACATTTGATCATCAGTCGATGAAACTGCTGCAGTTCAGCAATAAAGTGTATTGAACATTAAAAGAGCTCATGTACTGAGTGTTATTGCAAATACAAACACTCTCAGGGTTATTCAAAGAGATCCGAATTGCTTGAGAAAGGTAAAAGAACAGTGAAAATCAGCGTTCGGTTGCCTTTCCTGGTCATTCGGCTATCCAGAGAGCTGGCAATTAGCCAAATCCTGGCGAATTGCCTGCACATACGGTGCCTGTTCGGTGCCTGTTCGAGGGCAGTGAAAACCCCATGAAATGCACTGCTTCGTCTATTCAGAGAACACAAACCAGCAGTGAAAGGGTCCCCTAATGCCCTGCCATTCGGGGGTTTAATTCGGCAAATTTATTCAGGAGAATCCCATAGACTTCAATGTTAAAAATATTCCCGTTTTAATTCAATATCTAATAAACCGTTCATTATAAAATTCTGCAGTAAAGAGTCTCTTTATTTACAGATTTTTTAGGAAATTTTAAGCATTTTTCTGAATTTCTTTTTTTTTAAAAGTCCAATTTTTTTTTTTTAAAGTTTACTTATTTTTTCTGTAACAGCCATTATTATCATTCATTGGATCATATGTAAATTTCAGACATTTTCGCTCAGTAGTTTCTTTGCAAACAGCGTTTCACTTTTCAAACATTCATACAAACTGTTTTGCTAATTTATTCACTGCCTCGTCTGCGGTCTCGGCTGCTTCGCTGCATGTGATCGGCTCCTGCTCGCGTTTTTCAACGGGTTAATCCAGATGTGTTTGCTGGTTTTCGGCGTGCATTCGGTGGGTTTTGCGGTTCGTTTTCGTCAGGTTTGCGGTGGCTTTTCCCTGCAATTCGGGGACCCGAGGGTAACAGAGGGTTGTGGTAAATGGAGTTTATTCGGCGCAAGGTCTTGTTACCAGTGGGGTACCTCAGGGGTCAGTACTTGGACCCATTCTCTTTAATATTTTTATTAGTGATATTGCAGAAGGTATTAATGGAAAAGTATGTCTTTTTGCTGATGACACAAAGATTTGCAACAGGGTTGACGTTCCTGGAGGGATCAGCCAAATGACAAATGATTTAGGTAAACTAAAAAAATGGTCGGAGTTGTGGCAATTGAGTTTTAATGTGGATAAGTGCAAGATAATGCACCTGGGACGTAAAAACCCAAGGGCTGAATATAGAATATTTGATACAGTCCTAACCTCAACATCTGAGGAAAGGGATTTAGGGGTCATTATTTCAGAGGATCTAAGGGTAAGTAGTCAATGTAATAGAGCAGCAGGAAATGCTAGCAGAATGCTTGGTTGTGTAGGGAGAGGTATTAGCAGTAGGAAAAGGGAAGTGCTCATGCCACTGTACAGAGCACTGGTGAGACCTCACTTGGAGTACTGTGTGCAGTACTGGAGACCGTATCTCCAGAAGGATATAGACCTCTTAGAGAGAGTTCAGAGAAGGGCTACTAAAATGGTGTACGGCTTGAAGGAGAAAAGTTACCAGGAAAGGCTTAATGATCTTAACATGTACAGCTTGGAAAAAAGACAAGACAGAGGAGATATGATAGAAACATTTAAATACGTAAAGGGAATCCACAAGGTAGAGGAAAGGAGTATATTTAAAAGGAAACAAAATAGCAAAACAAGAGGACATAGTCTTAGATTAGAGGGGCAAAGGTTTAAAAGTAACATCAGGAAGCATTATTTTACTGAGCGGGTGGTGGATACATGGAACAGTCTTCCAGTAGAAGTGGTAGAGGCCAAAACAGTAATTGAATTTAAGCAAGCATGGGATAGGCATAAGGCTATCCTAAACAAAAGATAAATCCAGGTAAAGTATCCATGTAATTGGGCGACTAGATGGGCCGAAAGGTTCTTATCTGCCGACATTTTTCTATGTTTCTATGTTTCTATGACCCCGTGGTGTTTGCTGAATACACCGCAGTCACCGAAATGGGATCGGCAAAAGGAACCGAATTGAAGAAAACGAAAAGTCACCGAACGTGCAGTAACTTTTCCAATCTCTTTGAATAACCCTGTGTGTTTTTTTCATTTTTATTAATGTTTCAATACCATTATTTATACAGAAGCAGCAGCTTACAGGTAAAAAAAAAGATTCTTTTGCACCTACTGTACGTCATGTCAGCAGCATGTGGTGAAATGGCAACATGACAAACAAATGGAGTGGGAATGATTTTGAGATGACATGAGCATTATCTTTTACTTTTTGCAAATTTTTATTTTTAATCCGAAACATTTTTATGAAAAATAAATTTATTGCAGCTAGCCTGTACAAAGGCAATAAAAATGAGTAACAGACTTGTAATAATGTCTCCAAAAACACCCGCATTTTATGTTTGTTGAATATTATAACTTTCTTGACAACACCCCTAAGATCCTGAAGTATAAAATTAGTTTTCAAAACATTTCTCCATGAAACGTTAGTGATGATGTATGTTAACCCTTTCGCTGCTGAGGCTTTTCCCGCCCCTGTGCTGAGGTAATTTTTACCGGTTTTGCTCATCATGTTTAAACGTGTTTTGAAGGCTTATTTTAGTATATGACCCAGACATATTATATATCGTTCTTTCCGTCAGACTCGGTAGATTCATAATATGTCATTATTATATGTATACGTTATGTCATGTCTGTATATTATAACAAAAAATGCAATAAAATATGTATTTTCAATAATTTACAACGTGTAAAGTGTTTTTTTTTTACATTTTAACATGTGAGCAATTGCGGTTATATTTTGTATGGGGTGCGCTTGTTAAAAAAATTAGAGATGGGGTCTCGTTACATTTTTTTTGGGGAAAATTACACTATTTTTAACAAACGCACCGCATACAAAAATCGTTAGTGCAGCATCATTGTTCACATTATAATTGAAATGGGAACAATATTGCTGCATTAACAAACCAAAAAAAAGAAAAAAAAAGTGTTTATTTTTTTTTTTATAATTTTTTTTTTTAATTTTTGTTTTATTTTACTTTTCATTTTTTTTTTTCACTTTCATGTTTGGTATCGTTGGAACGGCCATGCTCTGGCCGATCCAACCATACCAAAATTTAACCCCTAGCTGCCACGGATCGGGAGATAGGGAGTTCATTGGAACTCCCTATCTCCACAGTTGGTGGCAGTTAAGGGTTAAGTCCAGGACTGGCGTCATCGTGCTACGCACGATGACGCCAGTCCTCAGGGGGAGTTCCCGGAGGCTTGGCCGACATCCAAGATGTCGGCCAGCTCCGGGAAAGGATCGCAAACCGGCGCTTTTCAGCGCCGATTCGCGATCCAGCTCCCCAGGGGTTAATGCCAGGCATCATTTGGAAGGGCAGGCTGTGCCCTTCCAAATGATGCCTGGGTTAACCCCCGCAGAGCCGCCGATCGGGAGGGAGAGAGGTCCGAAGGACCTCCCCCCCTCCCTTTCAGGCGCCTCCTCCGCACATGCGGGGGGGGCGCCTGAATTTGGTGTCATCGCGCTGCCGCGATGACACCAAATTCCGGCGGCTGCTGTTCCGGATGCCAGGCTGACATCCAGGATGTCAGCCCGCACCGGAGGGGCCAGCGATCGTCCGGAACCCGGCCGAACGCTGACCCCAATGGGAGGACCCGCTCAGCGCGTCCTCCGCACAGCAGCGGGAATGCGGAGGACGCGCTCAGCGCGTCCTCCGCATTGAAAGGGTTAATACAGTGGTAAAAAATACACATAATCATCAGAGAGGTTTTAACAAAGCATGAATCTTGTTTTATACAACCAAAGTGGTAGGCGCCCCCGCCTGTACCGCCACCAAATCTCCAAAGCCAACCAGCAATCAGTGGTTTCCCCCAAACCAGTGAACAATAAACAACAAATACGTAACTGGCGGCGCGATGGCAGTCGCTGTAGGATCTTGTGGTGGTTCTCTTATGTAATACTGTCCACATATGTTATGAAAAACAAAGAGAATACAATAGTGTAGACGAAATGTAATAGTGGATACAGTGAATATTATGTTATTCCCACTCACAAAAGGAGAGCCCCAACACTGGCTCTGAGCGGGTCAGCGCATGTGGTCATTGGTTCCCTTCTGAAGGAGGTGACCTACAACCTTCAGTGATGATGGTTCGCTTCCAATGTCGATATATGAAGAAACATGTGGAAAGAAGAGGAACTCCCTGTACAAAGGCAATAAAAATGAGTAACAGACTTGTAATAATGTCTCCAAAAACACACGCATTTTATGTTTGTTGAATATTATAACTTTCTTGACAACACCCCTAAGATCCTGAAGTATAAAATTAGTTTTCAAAACATTTCTCCATGAAACGTTGGTGATGATGTATGTTAATACAGTGGTAAAAAATATACATAATCATCAGAGAGGTTTTAACAAAGCATGAACTGCATGTTAATCTTGTTTTACCTACTTTTTTCAAGTGACAATGCTACATGAACGTACATTTTCCCGAATATACAAAACGGATTAAGAAACCGATCTCAAAGAAAATTTTGTAATGCATCAATAGTTTCAGATTTTATTTTCCATAATTCATATAAACCAAAATTCCAAAATTTATGGCATTCAATGGGAAGCCTATTGAGATGCACTAATGTATCTTTAATATTATGTAGAATATTTGAAGTTCTGGCATGGGCTTCTTAGAAGAATTCAATAATATATATTGTTTACTATTGATCCAATTAAAAAAGCAATTTGTGAAGGTATCATACTAATTTTCTGGTATGTGAAATTATGAAACTGAACCGTTTGAATCTTTTTAATTTGTTTATAAAAGACAGTATTAGACTGAGACCATTTATCTTAACATTATTTTTGCCCCCGTTAAGAAAAATTAATCTACAATTAATGGTACGTGAAATGCTATAGTTTGGATTGTGAATTTGTATTCTAAAACATAAATTAGGACTATACAGATGGTTTTAGCTTCTACAAAACATGAATGCATATTGGATAAACATTAAACATATATCATTAACTTGATTCAGGAAGCTCTAGGTAACTATGGAAGAGGAGATGATAGGATGATGTTATCAAAGTTACATCTGTTTTGTTTGACATATAAAGCATATTCTGCTGATTGTTTTTTAGTTTGCTTCATTAGAGCTGTTTTTACTGGTAAAATATGATTTCTGTAATGCCACACTATTTACAGATCCTTCTCTCACTGAAGATAAAGCTTGTGCATGTCCTAAGTATGTGGAAGTATATGTCACACATGGTCAAAAGATTCTGAATGTATTTGGTAACAGTGATTTAAAATAATTTAATTTAAAAAAGACAACAACATTGTTAGTTGTGAAATGATCGTATTGGTACTTTAATATTCATATGTTAAAGAATGTGCATAGTTTACAAAGGCAGTTTATAAAAAGAGAGTATGTAGGCCTGCATGTGTGAAAATGGTTAATAATGAAATGCTTTATCTGTAATTCAACTTTACATTTAGCTGTTGCATGATAGAATTGTGATCGTTTGACAATTTCAAAATTGTGAGCCTAAAAAATATCCAAATTAAAATAAAATCTCCAGTTCAGTTAACGTTTGAGATTTTTATTCCGACTACTACTTTGGCCTGCATTTCAGATGTCACATAGTAACTCATTTTAGTGGACAGTTTAATCTGTAAACTCTGTTTACTTTTACCCCTTAAATATCAAGATCACATATACTCAATCTTCAAAAGCACCACATGGTGCCCTTACTTTTGGTACACTTGATGTGGTTTAATTCTGGAGCAAAGCAAAGGAATTTTGTTTATTGAAAACAAAATTCTATTGCAAATGGGATTCAGACAACGCCTATAAAATTTCAACACATCGCACCTAACGTTAGATATGTTGAAAATATTTTAAAACCTTTGTGATCCATTTTTCCTTCAAG
This sequence comes from Leptobrachium leishanense, assembly GCA_009667805.1. Lineage (NCBI taxonomy): Eukaryota > Metazoa > Chordata > Amphibia > Anura > Megophryidae > Leptobrachium > Leptobrachium leishanense. Next base: position 13,115,614 of record CM019068.1, read on the forward strand.
GAAACACATAGCACAGGCTTTAATGTACATGTAGTAGCGCTTTGTGGCCAGCAGAGGGAGCCCTGTCCTAGAGTTTACCTACAATATACATATACAAAGTCTTTTCCCATCAAAAAAACTGATGAAAAACAAATTGTTTGGAAAGTTCTAGTACTTTTTATGCCCTATCCATCTCAAATCTTTCTGTCTGTCTTTCATTTTGTCTGTCTTTCTTAAATCTCTCTCTCCTTTACTATCTCAAATTTCAAACTTTTTGTCTGTCAGTCTCTCAGCTCTCCCTCACTTTCTGCCTGTTTATCTGAACTCTCTGGGTTTGTCTGTCAGTCTCAAATCCTTATCTCAAACCTCTCTCCTTTTGCCCGTCTCCTTGGTTATCTCTGGCCCTGGCCGGGTCTCTGATGTCTTGGGCTGGGCTGGGCTGGGAGGACACGGCTGGCTGGCTCCTTCCACAGGCTCCAACGGCTGGGCTGCTCCCTCCTCCTCTTCTGCATGCTGTGATCTGCCTGCCCCCCCCCCATTGACGAGGACAGTCACATGAATGTCCTGCGTCAATCAAACCATGGTGAGCACTGCCTCCCATGGTGGGCTTTCTTTTTAAAAAAAAGAATAGCTTGAGACAATGGAGCTTTCCCATTGGCTCAAGTTTCATTTGCTGTCATTGCCTGGAGGCAATGACGAGCGTGCCTGCTACCAGCTTGAGCTCCGCAATTAGCGTAGCATTGAGCTGCGTAAATTGCATATCCTAGTCTGCCTCAGTGCTGCCCCTGCTGTCTGTGTAGTGAATCACACACACACACAGCAGCCGGCAAACTGTGAAAGTGAAAGCGCAGGAGAAAAAAAGCGGACAGAGAAAAAAAGCCAGCACAGCGAGGGAGCGAGGAGAGGTGAGTATGAGAACTTTTTTCAATAAATAACCACTTATATACAGTTTAAATACACACACATCACATCTCATTACAACACAATGAGCACATTAATTTACTGGAATGGCAGGGGCGGCTCTGCCTCCCCTGCCACCCCTGACTGCACGTCCCTGTTATAAAGAGGGTAGGGGTATAGAGGGGTATAGGCACTAAAAATACCAGCACCACTAATACTGTGGACATTTCCAAACTTTCGCAGAATTGTTCTGAATTTACAAAATCCTAAATAATTACAAAATTCAAACATTTTGGAGAACGAAACTCACCAAAATGAAACAAATGTAGGAAGGCTTTGATACCATTGGATGGGGCTGATATTCACAGACCTCCAAGCCCAGAGAACCTGAGATGAGGGCTCCTTGAGCTGAGGGTCTGGGCAGGACTAAGCTTCTGAATTTGGATTGTGGATGGAAGTCACCATGCAAAGCTGATGATCAAAGGTAGTTAACTGGATACAAGTCGCTGTGATTTAACAAATGAAGTGAAGACAAAAATAAAGCTGTGACATATGTCGGCATCACATGGATTGCCACCATGGATCATCTTTTTTAAGGACACAGACAGCCTCCTTTTCTGAGCTTTATTATCCACTTCTGCTGATTTCTTGAACATACCAAGCACCATGAAACTTGTGTTCCTTGGACAAATTGTGGTACAAGAAGGACTTTTTCTTATAAATGCACTTATTGGAGAAAAATGTTATTGCTATCGGAGACAAACCGCTGCCTCTGTGAACCTGCTTCCTCAGTTCCAGATGTCAAAGGATCATTCCTACATTTCAACGGAACTCCTGCCAAACGCTAAGTAAGAGGACCCATTTGGCACAAACGTCCAGTTCTTTCACGGCAGCCAAAACCCACATTACGGGACTACAAAACGAGGGAAAAAAGGCCAAAAATTGAATAAAACACTGTGTATACCTCTGCTTAAGAGGAGAGAAAGGTAGTTATTTGAAGAGGAGTGAACGGATTTCAAACAAAGGACTTCATGAACATCCCATCACCTTCATTGTGAGCCAACACAAAATCGGGATTGGGCGAGGAAGAAAATCAATTTCCGTTGGCGAGACACATAAAATCTGAAGATATCTCCAAATAAATCGTGAAAAAAAATAACAATGTATCGAATCAAACTGAAACATACTATTTATGACCAATAATTCATCCTGCTGGTTTTGGTGGACTCCGGGGTTTTCGGTGAAACACGAGGCCGAATTGTTTTAATCAACTTCTAAACTAAGTTCTACAAGGAAAAGAAAAGTATTATCTTGTCAGATAAAGGCAGGGTGATGGATCATGGGTGGCTGCGGCTGTCTGTCTGCTTTAAGAGGATAAGCTCGTTCTTGACAGCGATAGATTTTCAGTAGGGGTACGGCGCTATTGATGGTTGCTTAAACATGCCAGGGTGTAATGAATCCTTTAGAGATGTGATAGCTATCTCTCTTGCTGGACACTGCTCGCAGAAGAAAGGCCGCGTCAGTTATCTGGGAGAGAAAGAGGGTTTTATAATTAGGGATGAACACATACGTTTCAATAGGAGACGAGACACAAAGCCCAAAATGATCGTCCGGCCATTTCCCATGAAGATATAACCCACCAGTTTCATGTAGATTGGATACTGCTCTTAATAAACATTATGGGTTCTATTAAATACTTCGCGCAAACATTAACGCGTGCGCAAAAACGCATTAACGCGAGGGGAAAAAGCCTTTGCGCAGAACGTCGTATTACAATGTCCGCTCAAAAAATGTGCGTTAACGTCTACCACGGGTGAATCTGCGTGAGCATAATGTACTTAGCGCATCCTATACTTAACATTGTGAGCGCAAATGCGTTTGAGTGCTGGTACGCGGATGGTATTACAATCTATGCGTGAATTTTAATGGCCAACGTTTGTGCGCATAACTTTAACGTCTTTTAAAAGCTGGTGTTAATTGCAAATCTGAACATTCTGGACGAACCCAAATACACCATCACAGCGCAGTATAGTTACACATTCTACACATACCCAAACAATAAAATGGAGAGATTGTGCGTGTTTTTATTATTGCTGCAGCATATATACTCAGATTGATATTGACAGGCGCAAAAACTTAACGGGAGACAATTGTGGTTCTTAATTCTGATTGGCTGAATCGCGTGAAAAACAGTCCGCACACCGATTTCTGCACGCAGCGTTAAGGCTAGGGTCAGACTAACGCATTTTTCGCGTCGTCCGTGAAAAAGTGCGTTCGAATGAATCGACCTATTTTTTCACGGAATACGTGATAGCGGTCATACGATGCGCATTTTCGTTCGTGATTTTGTACGGATCATCAATAAAACACTTTTTGCGTCTGGACGTTATGTTGGCCGGACATTAGCAGCGTCTGACATCTCCTAATCACGCACACACGCCGCTAGCGGACGCAGCGCACTCTGTACATCAGTACTAGCGGTATCACGTTCTCAAAAAAATTTGTTTGTTTGCCGCTTGCGTTGCGCGGCCGCACTTTCGTGCGGCCCTACTTCGTATATTGCCCGTCATTGGCCGTCATTTGCTGCTACTACGGCCGTGATAAAGTGCGGCTGTACGCGCGTTCACACTGCGTTCGTCTGAACCCTAGCCTAATGCGCGAGTGTTTTTGCGCGTCTTTTTACGTGCGTTATTTTTTGACGGATGAAAAAATGCGCTCAGATTGTAATGCCAGCGTTAATCATCACGCGTTAACGTTTAAGGCTGCGTGCCAAACAAATAGCGCTGCGCGTGCTCTTTTGCGCGAAGCAGTTAATAGAACCCTACATGTGTCTTCAAAACACCGAACAGGAAGATCTGCTTCTCCTTTTGACGTGTTAGGTTCAGAAAAAAATACTATCGGGATTATTCAGAGAGAGTCGATCTGGCCCCGAAATGTAACCAGACACTGAATTCCCCCGTACGGTGACATTTCGGGCCATTCGGATATTCAGAGAGCAGGCAGTTCGGCTAATTTTGGCAAATTGCCTGCACGTACGGTGCCTGTTCGGCGGCAGTGAAATCCCCCACAGAGAAGCAATGGTTAATCTATTCAGAGACACCGAACAGCAGAGAAAAGCTGCCAAATTGCCCTGCTGGTCAGTGCTTTCATGCGGCAGATTTATTCAGACGAATCCCATAGGTTTCAATGTTAAAAATATTCCCGTTTTAATTCAATATCTAATAAAACGTTAATTGTTTTAATCTGCAGCAAAAAGTCTCTTTATTTATAGATTTTTTAGGATCTTTTAGGTATTTTTTGGAAACTTCGTCAAAATTGTTTTTACTTTTTTTTTTTAAATCGTTTTTCCTGTAACAGACTTTTTTTTTTCATTCAAAGGATCTTTATATGTAAATTCCCGACATTTCGTTTAGTAGTTTTTTTTGCAAATGGCGTTTCAATTTTCAAACTTTCAAGCAAACTCTTTTCTCCTTTTTTTTTTACCCCGTTCATCTGCGTGTCGGCTTTTTCCGGCGGCTGCTCTGCGGTGTGATCGGCTGCTCGTCGACTTTTACTGGTGTGTTCAGCAGGGTTTTTGCGGCAGCTCTGCGGGAATCCGGTGAGTGTTCGGTGAGTGTTTGGCAAGGTGTTCGGCGGGTTTGCGGCGAGTTTTCCCTATTCTATTCTCTTAATAGGAGTGTAAATCAATAAAAATGTATTACAAATGTGACTAAATAATAAAAAAGGTCCTTTAAAAATACAGCAGAAAAGGTCTGTTCCAAAACAGTAAAAACAATCTAGTAAAAAAATAAAAAATACTAAAATTTGTTGTAGAAAATGTCAAAAATACAAAGAGGTATCTTAAAAAAATTAAAAATAGGGTTTTTGAAAAAAAAAAGTAAAAAAAAAGTATGAAAGGTTTTCCAATTATCAGAAGCGCAGCACAGGGGATATGATTTGCTGCTCAGTGATTGCAGGATTCAGTCTGCATTTCCCCAAGGGGATCCTTAAAACCTGTCCTGTTAGGGGGACCTGAGGATCGCGGTTGGGAACCACTGGTCTTGGTGACTGGTGTTACCTTCCTCTGGGGGCGTCAAGAGGAGCCCTGCACATGGTGTAAGTAATCTTGGAATATGGCGCTCTCCATGGTGCTGAAAGTCACAAGAAATGCCTTCATGCAGCAGAAACACAATGCAACAGCACCTTGTGTTCTACAGGCTGAGTACCCCTTATCTGGGGGCTCCTGTGCTGTGCAGGGCAGGATTTACAATTAGGTAAAGTAGGCATTTTCCTACTGGCACCCACCACAGGGGCACAGGTGTTGTCGTTTTATGTATAACTAAATGCTCACAAGGGCTTGAGGTGGTCTACTTTTCAAGTGGGCTATTTTCAAGTGGAGTTAAAAACAGGAATTCTACCTGTACTGGTCTGGTTTGTATCTTTAGAGGGAGAGAAACCTCTGGTTTATTTGTCAATTTAATTTCTCTTTTTGGTTTTCTTTTCTGCTGTTTTTATTTATTTATTTATTTATTTATTTTTTTCTGTTGTGCTTTTTGGTTGTTTTTTTTTCCCTGGGTGGCTGGTGACTTGTTAATTGGGGGCGTGTAGCCTGTCAGGTGATTTCACTTGTATGGCTACATAATCTCAATGGCAACTCACTGAGCTTGCTCACAAGGGTTTGAGGTGGTCTACTTTTCAAGTGGGCTATTTTCAAGTGGAGTTAAAAACAGGAGTTTAAATAACAGGTACATATTGTGATATATATTCTGTTGTGGGTATGAGTGTTAGCAAGCTTGAAGGTTTGACCCAGTGCCCATCCTGCTGCATGTATGCATGTCTGGAGGAATCCTTCCAGGGTCCATATCTCTGTAGCAAGTGTGAACGTGTAGCTCTTCTGGAAGCTCATATTGGAGATCTGGAAGGGCAAATCGTAACACTGAGGCAGATTGACAATCTTGAAAGGAGCCTGCTTCTCACGGAGCAAAGTATAGTTGAGGAATCTAGGGGTGTGGGAGGAGTGGAGTTAACCGGGGAACAGGTTGGTAGCTGGGTGTCAGTGACACGTGGTAGCGGGGGGGAGGGAAGAGGAAAAGGTTGGCTAGTCCTGATCTTGCGCACACCAACAGATTTGCCCCCTTGAGCGGAGATGTTGGGTGCAGCAGCTCAGGTGTAGCAGTACTGGAGGCTGCTCCCTCTAACAGCCGGGGGATCAGCCCACCAAGTAAGGGAGGGATAAAGAGGGCAAGTAAGCCTAGACAGGTTGTGGTGGTAGGGGACTCTTTTATTAAGAGAGTAGACAGGGTAATCTGTCGCGCTGATCGCCTTAACCGGACAGTTTGTTGTCTGCCGGGTGCCCGTGTTAGGCATGTGGTTGACAGAGTTGATAGATTATTGGGAGGGGCTGGAGATGACCCAGCTGTCATGGTCCATATTGGTACCAATGACAAAGTAAGCGGAAGATGGAAGGACCTGAAGAATGATTTCAGGGAATTAGGAAGTAAATTGAAGAAGAGGTCCTCCAAGGTAGTATTTTCTGAGATCCTACCTGTGCCACGTGCTACAGTGGAAAGGCAGCGGGAGATTAGGGAGGTCAATGCGTGGCTTAAAGCTTGGTGCAGGAAGGGGGGCTTTGGATTTTTAGAGCACTGGGCTCATTTTGCACTGGGGTACAATCTGTATAGTCGTGATAGATTGCACCTGAATGGAAGAGGGTCTGCTGTGCTAGGGGAGAGGATGGTTAAAAGGTTGGAGGAGACTTTAAACTAGTGGAAGGGGGGGAGGGATACAGTATCTTACAAAATGGAGACAGAACAGATAGCGGAAGGGTTTCAGCTCAGACTAAGGGGGGTGGAGCCGGGGGGATGGGTAATGTCAGAACAGTGGAGACATGTAATGTAAAGTCGCATTCAGCATGTGTGGGTAGAGACAACATTAAATGTATGCTCGCTAATGCAAGGAGCCTCAATAATAAGATGGGGGAACTAGAGGTAATAGCATACACTAAGCAATACGACATAATTGGAATAACAGAAACGTGGTGGGACGAAACGCATGACTGAGCTGTAAACTTAAACAGTTATACATTGTTTAGAAGGGATAGGAAACATAAGAAAGGGGGTGGAGTGTTTTTATATGTAAATCAGGATTTAAAGCCTAATATTACACAACTGGAAAGCGATGAGGGAAATGTGGAATCCTTATGGGTAAATATTTCGTTGGGGAATAAACAGGGAAGTCAACTATTGGTTGGCATATGCTATAAACCACCTAATATAGATAATGATGAGGAAGAACAACTGTTAGAGCAAATTAGGAAGGCTGCACATCATGGTAGCACTTTAATTATTGGAGATTTTAATTACCCGGACATTAATTGGGATAGTGGGACTAGTAATTCAGCAAAGGGAATCCGGTTCCTGAACATTTTAAATGATACTTTCATGTCACAACTGGTAGAAACACCAACTAGAGAGGATAACTGTCTGGACCTGGTTATAACAAATAATGTGGATCTTTTCTCAAATATTAATGTAAAGGAACAGTTGGGAAATAGCGACCATAATATGGTGACTTTTGAAATAAACTCAAAAAAACACATTCATAAGGGGCATGCTAAAATATATAATTTTAAAAAGGCCAACTTTATTAAAATAAGGAAGCTCTCAATGTCATTGACTGGCAGAAACTCTTTCACGGAAAAACACTGAGGGTAAGTGGAATATCTTTAAACTAACACTAGAAAAGTACACGTCACAATATATTCCACTGGTTAATAAATATAAAAGAAACAGACTGAAACCAATGTGGCTTAGTAGGAAGGTAACTAAGGAAATGAAAAATAAAAAGAAGGCATTTAAAGTTTTTAAATCTGATAAATCTGAGGCATCCTATAAAGCATATAGGGCAGCCAATAAAGCATGTAAAAATGCGATTAGATGGGCTAAACTAGAAAATGAAAAAGAAATAGCCAAAGAGAGCAAGACCAACCCTAAAAGATTCTTTAGGTACATAAATTCTAAAAAACCCAAGAGTGAAAATGTAGGTTCACTAAAATCTGAGTCAGGGCTATTGTTAACTGAAGATCAGGATAAGGCAGAATTTTAAATGATTATTTTTCTTCAGTATTTATCAAAGAGAAACCTATAACAGGAGACATGAAATTCATTAATAAAAACTTACTAATACAAAGTGACTGGTTGACTCAGGACAATGTTTTACAGAAATTAAACAATGTGAATGTTAATAAAGCCCCAGGGCCAGATGGAATTCATCCGCGAGTACTGAGAGAGCTATGTGTTGAAATATGTAAACCTCTGTTCTTAATCTTTCAAGATTCTTTCCTTTCAGGAATAGTACCAGAGGATTGGAGAAAAGCTGACGTCGTCCCTATATTTAAGAAAGGTTTAAAATTTGTACCTGGGAATTATAGACCTGTGAGCTTAACATCTGTGGCTGGGAAAGTATTTGAGGGGTTACTAAGGGATAATATTCAGGAATTTATTGGGAGGTATAATGTAATTGGCAAAAATCAGCATGGTTTCATGAAACACAGATCATGTCAGACTAACCTAATTACGTTCTATGAGGAAGTAAGTAGAAGTATAGATCAGGGGGTCGCAGTGGATGTGATTTACTTAGATTTTGCCAAAGCTTTCGACACAGTTCCACACAAAGGGTTACTATTTAAATTAAGAAAAAATGGTCTAGATGAAAATACTTGTTCTTGGATAGAAAACTGGCTAAAAGATAGGGTACAGAGAGTGGTCATAAATGGTACATTTTCAAGATGGACACCAGTGGTAAGTGGTGTCCCTCAGGGGTCTGTTATAGGACCAATACTATTCAATTTATTTATAAATGACCTTGAGATAGGCATTGAAAGTCATGTATCAGTGTTTGCAGATGACACAAAGCTAGGAAAAGTAATACAATGTGAGCAGGATGTTACTTCGCTGCAGAGGGATTTAGATAGATTGGGGGACTGGGCACTTAAATGGCAGATGAAATTTAATCTAGATAAATGCAAAGTTATGCACTTTGGAGTGAAGAACACACAAGCAATTTATACCCTAAATGGTACGGAGTTAGGGAAATCCAAGCAGGAGAAGGATTTGGGAATAATCATAGACTCCAAACTAAGTAACAATGTGCAATGTCAAACAGTAGCCGCCAAGACCAGCAAAGTATTGGCATGCATTAAAAGGGGAGTTCACTCACGGGATGAAAACATAATTTTGCCTCTGTATAAATCAATGGTCAGGCCGCACCTTGAATATGCCGTGCAATTTTGGGCACCTGTCTTAAAAAAAGATATTATATCGCTAGAAAAAGTGCAGAGACGGGCAACTAAATTAATAAGGGGGATGGAAGGGTTAAGTTATGAGGAAAGACTAACAAGCTTAAACCTGTTTAGTTTAGAGAAACGGCGCCTTAGAGGGGATCTGATAACCTTATATAAATATATACGGGGCCATTATCAACCATTGTCTGATAACCTATTCATTAACAGGACTATACACAGGACACGGGGTCATCAATTTAGACTGGAAGAAAGAAAATTTAGCTTAAAGCATAGGAAGGGTTATTTTACGGTGAGAAAATAAAGCTGTGGAATTCTCTGCCTGTTGAGGTGGTTGGGTCAGAGTCTGTACAGACTTTTAAAAAGCGACTGGATGACTTCCTGCAGACACAGAATATTAAGAGTTATAATATTTAATATGTGGGTAAAAGCTTCTTGATCCAAGGAGAAATCTGACGCCATTCTGGGGTCAAGAAGGAATTTTTTCCCAGTATGTTGCATATTGGCGAGCATTTCAGACTGGGTTTTTTGCCTTCTTTTGGATCAACAGCAGTAGGTTATGTGGGAGAGGCTGAACCCGATGGACGCATGTCTTTTTTCAGCCTATATAACTATGTAATATATCACAATTCTCTTTTTTGTTTTAACGAGCAAGCCCCCCCGTGGACATCTCTGTCTCTGTGAAAGAAAAACATATATAATTTTAAAAAATAATCCTTTTTCTATGCAACTTAATTTTTTTTAATTACCGAAAAAGGTGCCCTCCCTGCCTGTCTATCCTGGGTCTCTTTGCACCCCATGCCCACCCATATCTTTGTCTCAATGGCCCTTCAAGAGTTTAAACATGAAACTACTTCCCTCTAATTTGACCTTTTTTGTTCCTCCAGGCTCTTGAGCTGTAAATCCAGCCTTGCAGATATCATGCAAACCTGGCCTGTTAAGGACACCTGAGCACAGTGTTTGGAAACATTGATCTCTACCAGTGTTTCTGAACTTGCTCCTCAGGCCCCCCTAACAGGCCAGGTTTGCAGGATATGTGAAGTGCAGCGCAGGTGATATGATTGGCTGGTCAGTGATTGCAGGATTCAGTTTGCTTTTCCCGAAGGGAATCCTTAAAACTTGTCCTGTTAGGGGTAACCTGAGGACTGGGGTTGGGTAACACTGATCTATGTGGTCTGCGCCGCTGCCTTTGTTTTTGTGCACGCTGATAATATTGACATTGTTGTTCCGCTGCTAGATAGTGCATTGTAGTGTTTACCCGTCGCGTTTCTTTCTTTTCATTATGTATCTGCTCTGTTTAGCTTTAAATGACTTTAAATAATTAAAGTGTTTTCAGGGTTGTTTTATGTTAAGATTATTTTTATAAACAGGAATCATTAAAACGCCTCCCGCGTCCGCGTCTGGATCCTCCCCGGGTCACAGTATCTGCGCGGTGCTAAAAGGGCTGCATTTAGAGCGAGGAACAAATGGATATTTACATGAAAATACAAATAATTACTTTATTTACAAGTGATTTATGATACATTCCCTATAAAGCAAACTCCGCGTACCGGCTGACGCGTTAACGCTTGGCTGATTGAGAGCGAAACGCTGCCCGTATAAATAACATCTATAAGCTCTCGTAAAAACGCCACGCGCCGAAAAGCCGAGCGACGAAAAGTACAGCACGATCACGACATCCCTCACTGCGCTTTTTAAAAAAATATTTTTTTTGCTGCTAATATACATATGTGCTGTTTGCGCATGCAGAGCAACTGCAGACACACGCGGTGTGACCAGATCTTTAACTGGGAAACGCATAACCCGAGCGGCCAAATCTGGGGTAATGATGCTGTAATCTCCGCATCTCGTCGCCCTCCCTGCTGTCTGCCATGTGTCCTTACTCTGCTCGCGATGCTTACGGAACCCGAGACTCCGTCCCCATTTCAAGCCTCCGAAAATACCTTCCTCCAGCGTTGCATATTTAGCGGTTCAGCTGCTCTCGTGCACAAACTGTTCTTTTAATGTACTCGATGATACAGTGTCACGTTTTGCAGGAGGTTATTTCTGGAACTGGTGGAAACATGGGAAGAAGCCTCAGAAACAGCCAGAAAATGCTTTATTATTGTTTCTTTGTTTGTTTGTTTTAATTTTTACATTTCTGTTTTATTTGTTGTTGTTTTTTTCAAGACAAAAATAATGAAAATAAAATGGAGATTATTTTTCTAGTTTAATCAAAAGGAAACTATTTATGTAGTTTAGATCAGTGGTTCTCAACCCATGGTCCCTCGGGACCCATAATTGTCCTTGGTCATTAAGTCGCGACCCAAAAAAACTGAATACCTGAAACATTATAATTTATTCCACAAAACAACGTGCTCAATACTCTATATATAATTTGAGGTTCTGTGGGTATATATATAATTCTGGGGTTCTGGGGGTATATATATATTATTCTGAGGCCTCTGCTTCTGTATATATATATAATTTGGGGTTCTGTGGGTATATATGTAATTCTGGAGCCTCTGCTTGGGTATATATATATATATATAATTTGGGATTCTGTGCCTGGGTATATACATAATTTGGGGTTCTGTGCCCGGGTATGTATATGATTTGGGGTTCTGTGGGTATATATATATAATTCTGGGGCCTCTGCTTGGGCATATATATAATTCTGGGGCCTCTGCTTGGGCATATATATAATTTGGGGTTCTGTACCTGGATACATATATAATTTGGGGTTCTGTGCCTGGATATATATATATAATTTGGGGTTCTGTGCCTGGATACATATATATAATTTGGGGTTCTGTGCCTGGATACATATATATATTTGGGGTTCTGTGCCTGGATATATATATATATAATTTGGGGTTCTGTGCCTGGATACATATATATAATTTGGGGTTCTTTGCCTGGATATATATATATAATTTTGGGGTTCTGTGCCTGGATACAGATATATAATTTGGGGTTCTGTGCCTGGATACATATATATAATTTGGGGTTCTGTGCCTGGATACAGATATATAATTTGGGGTTCTGTGCCTGGATACAGATATATAATTTGGGGTTCTGTGCCTGGATACATATATAATTTGGGGGTTCTGTGCCTGGATATATATATAATTTGGGGGTTCTGTGCCTGGCTACATATAATTTGGGGTTGTGTGGGTATAGAATTCTGGGGCCTCTGCTTGGGTATATATATAATAAAATCTATTTTTTCTTCAGGTAATGGGGTTGTGGAATTCATGGGTGAGTTCCCTCTGGTCTTTCAAAAGGCTGCTGGGGAGGCAAGTGCCAGCTGGGACCTCTGATTTCCCCCTCTCACCTTTCCTTATCTTACCTGATGCGGCGGGTGACGGCTGGAGCTCTAGCTGAGGGGGCGGGGCTATTCCTGTTTCCATCACAGCAACTGCACGCCGGAACTTCCTTCAAGCGGGAAAGATCCGTCACGTGGTTGCTGGTGAGGGGGCAGAGGTAGGCGTGCGGCCTGGACCCGCTGCCGCTCTGTAGATAAAATGCATTCAAGAGGCTGGGGCAGGCACATGTCCCGCGACCCAGTCCACCCCTGTCACTGACGCACCATGCATGTCATTGGATGCAGTTCAAGCCATCCCAAGGTAGCGAATGACGTGCACCACGCGCCAGCTGGTGGGTGGGTGGGCCGGACGCGGCCCATAGGCACCTACGAGGCATGCTATGCCATCCAACGGTGTTGAGTTCCACCCGCCACGGGGACGGCATAGTAAACCCTGCAGCGTAAAGAGGTTAACATATAAAAACTTATTTAGTTATTTATTTTGGTTTTATGTTTCTCCCTTGCAATAACGCCGGTGCCATGTCGATGGGGGTAGAGAGTCCAGTGTACAGAGAGTTGTCCTACAGGATGGCCCCCTGCACAGTCAGTGTGCTGTGTTGGCTGATCTACAGATTGTGATGGACAGACAATGCAGCAGTCACAGCGAGCAGAGGGTGGTCCTGTAGGCCGTCTCTGCTCACATCCATCCTCCTCACTGCGGCATGCCGCAGTCACATGGTGAACAGGGGGTTCAAAGCGGAATATCTCAGGTCAAAGCTGCAGTATAAAGGAGAGGTTCCCCGTCACATTGACAAAAGTCATTTTACCCCTGACAGTGGCACATTAATGAGCTGAAACACATTTGATAACTGATTGTTACATAGTTACACAGGGTGAAAAGCCGTCTGTAGCGCTTTCCAAATATGCAACAAGCTGAGAAAAATCCCATTCTTGACCCCAGAACAGCGGTCAGATTCTCCTTCGATCGAGCAGCTTTTAAATATTATAACCCTCAATATTCTGTTTCTGCAGGAAGTCATCCAGTCGTTGTTTAAAAGTCTGTACAGACTCTGACCCAACCACCTCAACAGGCAGAGAATTCCACAGCTTTGTTGTTCTCATTGAAAAAAAAAACCTTCCCGCGCTTTAGGATTGTTACGAATGAAAACAAAAAGTAAACCACAAGTCCGATGTCATCACGCACGGGCACCTCTTCCATGGATAGTAATGTTATTTCTCACACAAATTGCTAACATGACACATTAAGTATCGCGCGCAATTTGGTTTCTTTGTTTTCTTGTTTACAAACACATATCTCGCAAAGGTAAACAGGGCGCTCGATACCGATTCACTGCATATGCTCCTCTCATCTGTAACAACAGACAGCTGTACGTTTAGCACTCGGCGCGAGATTCTGATCTTCGCTTTCACGCGCTAAACTTTGATTAATGGACCCAATCAAGTCATTAGCAGCCGCAGACCGTTCACTTTCTACTTGTGACTGTCGTGTGCATGTCAGACAATAGGAGCTTTCATCCCTTTGTGCAGCAACACAAAAACTAGACTTTTAATTCATGTATCGAGTGCATGTAGTTCGCTGAGCGTCTCGCGAATCTCACTCGTGACGAAGGTCTTCTTTTGATCTATATGCGCGAACACAAACCAGAAAAGAAAAAGAAAATTGCAAAGGCTGGGGGGGGGGGGGTTACTCGTTGTGGTTGTATCCAATAAAGAACAGCCTGGTGTCTGTATTGTAATGCAGTGGCTGCCTGGACTGAGGCATCCTGATACTATATCAGTCTATACTCTACTGCACATTGTATTAACCCTTTAAGCTGCTGAACCATTTCACCCCATGTGCTGAGATAATGTTGACAATTTTCTGCTCATCATATTTAAATGTTGTGTAAAGTCATGTTTTATTGTAGAACCCAGACACATTATATAATCCTTTTTTTCAGCAGACTCGGCAGATTCAAAATATCATTACTACAGAGGATATTCAAATTCCCCGACCCTGCGGTGATTTCAGCATTCACCGCAGAGTCACCAAAGTGCAGGGAAAAGCTGCCGAACAATCGCCAAATCGAATGAGAAAACCGCCGTAAAACCGCGGAAAACACCGGATCCGATCAGATAAGCTGCCGCAAAAAAAACAGAAAACATCGAGTCCGATCAGATAAGCCGTCGCAAACCCATGGTACGTGCCCGCCGATCCACCACAAACCTGTCAAAAACAACAGATCCGATCAGATAAGCTGCCGCAAAACGCCGAAAAAACCAATGTTTCCGATCAGATAAGCTGCTGCAAAAATGCTGGAAAACGACATATCCGATCAGATAAGCCGCCGCAAAAAACGCTGGAAACCAACAGACCCGATCAGATAAGCCACCGCAAAAAATGCCGGAAAACAACTGATCCGATCAGATAAGCCGCCGCAAAAAAAACGGAAAACATTGAGTCCGATCAGATAAGCCGTCGCAAACCCACGGTACATGCCCGCCAATCCACCACAAACCTGTCAAAAACAACGGATCCGTTCAGATAAGCCACCGCAAAACCGTCAGAAAACAACAGATCCGATCAGATAAGCTGCCGCAAAAAACGCCGGAAACCAACGGATCCAATCAGAGAAGCTGCCGCAAAACCGCTGAAAACAACATATCCGATCAGATAAGCCACCGCAAAAAACGTCGGAAAACAACGGATCCGATCAGATAAGCCGCCAGAAAAAACAGCGGATCCGATCACATAAGCCACCGCAAAAACGCTGGAAAACAACAGATCCAACCAGATAAGCCGCCACAAACCTGCCGAACGCACCCGACGATCGGCCACAAACCCGCAACAAACATCGAAAAACAGCCCAAAAGCATCCGAAAGACAATCTGCCAGAGTGCTGACCAACTTCTGGGAGAAGGCGAGAAGCCAACGCAAATAAAACCCAAAACTCAGCAACTTTGAAAAGCTGTTTGCACAAAAACTACTGCATGAAAAAGCCTGGAATTAATATATAAGATCTATGAATAATAATAAAAAGGTCTGTTACAGAAAAAAAAAATGGAAAAGAAAATTTTGCCAAAAGATGCCAAAAAAAATTAATAATGAGACTTTTTGCTGCAAATTAAAATAATAAATGGTTTATTAGATATTGTATTAAAACGGGAATTATTTTTAACGTTGAAACCTATGGGATTTACCTGATTAGACCTGCCGAATAAAACCACCGAATGGCAGGGCAAAAAAACAAAAAATTTTTTACACTTTAACAATTTACCGCATAGAAAACTTAAAGGGTTATTCAGAGAGCACTGAAATGTTGCCGACATTTCGGTATGCTCTCGTTCCCCGCACTTTCCAGCACTTCGGGGAATCAAAGTTCCCCACCCTGCGGTCCATTCACCGCAGGGTCCCCGGAGTGCAGGGAAATCCTGCTGCAAACACGCAAAATGCCTAAAAGATCCTAAAAAATCTATAAATAAAGAGACTTTTTGCTGCAAATTAAAATAATAAACAGTTTATTAGATATTGAATTACACCTTTGTGTCTGAAACTTAATTTACAATTACGGTTGTTTACAAAGCTCCAGCATTTTCCACGGCCCTGTACAATGGATAGGACAGAACACCCATAAAATTAACAAACGAGCGTGACGCACGGAGAAGGCGATGTAAGAGTAACTGTAAATGCGTGGATTTCATGGACATGTTTAAACCCTGCTGATATTTATAAAGTGTCAAATGGTGTTTAATACAGTATCCGCGAGGTTGTGAAAAAGTAATAGGAATTTACGGCCGTTTAGCCTCTCAGACATTAAAACCTTATTAAATATTTTATGTCTGAAGACATGAGGATTGTTCCTAAACACCGGATTTATGGCATCTATCACATGTTCTGTGGGTGTCTGTCGGGAAATCGATGATTCACCGAGGCGTGGGAGATAAACAAAAACTCCTTAAGGTTGAATTTAGGAACAAATAAATCACTTGGAGTGTTATACGAAATACGGTAAAACCTGCAGACTGAGACGTGTTTACAAATATGAATTATCGCAAATTAACAGGGAGTCGTCAGGCAGAGAGTCATAATTTGTCCATATTTACCCTATTGGCTCATGGGGTGTAATTAAGAGTTATGCGTGATGGGAAGTGGATTGACTGTGCATTTGTTATGGGTCCACTGACCATGAATGATCATTAAGAGTCACGTGTCAGTGCTTGAAGGTTACAGAGATTTAAAGGGACCCACTATAACTATAAAGTGGCCAGGATGTGAGGAGTGCCCCCCCCAGCTCCCCTGATCTGGTTTTAACGCTTGGTGAAGTGGAGGAGTTTCCTTAATCTCTACCAGCGTCACCAGCAGCCGGGATTTTGAATTTCCCGGCTGCCGGTCACTAGTGATGTCACACACAAAGAGCGGCCGATGTCACCCTCTGAGACCAATCACTGTAGCGAGCCTTCCCAGAGAGGCAGCGATGGATGAGATTTGTGCATGCGCGTGCAGCTCCGATCCATCGATCTGCGCAGGCGCTACGGAACTTGCGACGTAAAGTGTGAGAGCTTTACGAATACCTCTTTTACAAGGTAACAAAGTCTGAATAAGATACTCTGCAGAAAAGTAAATGAGAACATTAGGAATGTAGGTATTCAGTTGTAGATGGGATTCAACACATATAAATGCAAAGTTACGCATCTTTTTGTAGATAACCAAACTATGAAGGCTTACTCTCAATGGGGTTAAGTTGAGGAAAATCATCCAAAAAAGCAGATGTTAAATGTAAACATAAGCTGCGACCATTACAGTAATGTGTAAAGTCCACAAAAGAGTGATAAGGTTAGAAATACAGCACTTTATGCAGATAGATGGGTGTTACTGTAACACGGAGCGGCCGCAGACTCCATGACATACAGGGTTATTCACAGAGATATGAACTTAGCCTGAAAATGCATGATAAGATCATGTCAACTTCAAAGAATAAAAAAAACAAAAACAAAAACACAAATCAGTGAAGGCTGAAAAAGACACCCCCCAAAAAAAAACAAGAAGAAACAAAACATCAGCCTGAATTATGATTGTTATGTGAAATTATGATAATGGGTTAAAACGCCAGAATCCACATTGAGTCCTTCTTTTATGGTGTTAAAATATGTGATCATTTTCATTTCAAATGTTTTGCGCTAACGGCGGTCTTTAAAATTTCCTTTGAGGATTTTAATTCTGAGGTTTTGGATGGAGTGGCCTGTTAGATTGAAGCGATGTATGTGAGTATATATATATATATTCAGATATCAAATATAGTATCTCTGTGGTGTTACATTGTACATCGACATTAACAGGACTCAATCATTAAGGCCTGATAAATTTAGATTCCAAAGATATATAACATTTTTGGAAACATTAAAGGTGCGACATTAAGAAATAAGGTAGAAGAAGATACAAAAAAATCCTTCCCAGAATACCAGGATATCAGTAAGGGTATAACAAATACCATTCTGGGGATGAGGGTCTATTTCTTTAACATGTTTGCATTGGGGTTCTGGAATAACTACAGTGATTTCACTCCCACTATGAGTCGAGGAGAAAATTCTAGCATCTATTCCCACTTGGCCGGTAATAGGGAGCTGCAAAGACAGGATATCGTCACGTGCCATTAAGTCTTCATGGCTTCCCAGTATCAACTCAATTATAAGGCAGCCGTGTACCGCTGCTGGTGTTCTCTGCTGGAGTAGGTAGGCTCATGCTTTATGGTAGGACAACAGGGAATTAAACACTTGAATGACTGGGCATCATTTATTTTTCTTCTCCCGTTACGTTTGTGCTTCCTCTACAATGTCTCAAAAAATAGGAAGATAAAACATACAGCAACCTGTTGGCAGAGCCGAACCACCAGGACAGATGGAGTAGCAGGGGATCCGTTAACATTTTATTCGTCGATGGCCACGCTGGAATCAGTCCGTGGAGTTTAAACCAATAGCGCTGTACAAGATTATCAAGTATCAACACTTCTCATTAACAGCGATTTATTTACAAACACTCAGGGTTATCCAAAGAGATCCGAATTGCTTGAGAAAG
This sequence comes from Leptobrachium leishanense, assembly GCA_009667805.1. Classification (NCBI taxonomy): domain Eukaryota; kingdom Metazoa; phylum Chordata; class Amphibia; order Anura; family Megophryidae; genus Leptobrachium; species Leptobrachium leishanense. The sequence continues at coordinate 13,134,130 of CM019068.1, forward strand.
GTAACCGAACGCTGAAAATCAGCGTTCGGTTACCTTTCTTGGCCATTCGGCTATCCAGAGAGCAGGCAATTCGCCAAATCCTGGCGAATTGCCTGCACATACGGTGCCTGTTCGGTGCCTGTTCGAGGGCAGTGAAATCCCCATGAAAATGCACTGCTTCGGCTATTCAGAGAACACAAACCAGCAGTGAAAGGTTCCCCTTATGCCCTGCCATTCGGTGGTTTCATGCGGCAAGTTAAGGCTATGGGTCAGACGAAAGCAGTTTTAATGTGCGTTTAGCCGCACGAAATCACGGCCGTGCTAGCAGCAAATGACGTCCAATGCCGGGGAACATACGACGAACGGCCGCACGAATGGTCGTCCGTGCAACGCAAGTGGCAAACTAACGCATTTTTTCGAGAACGTCAAACCACTACTACTGACGTACAGAGTGCGCTGCGTCCGCTAGAGGCGTGTTTGCGTGATTAGGAGATGTCAGACGCTGCACACGTCCGGCCAACATAACGTCCAGACGCAAAAAGGGTTTTATTGATGATCCGTACAAAATCACGGACAAAAGTGCACATCGTATGACCGCTATCGCTTATTCCGTGAAAAAATACGTCCATTCGTTCGAACGCACTTTTTCACGGACAACGTGAAAAATGCGTTCGTCTGACCCTAGCCTAATTCAGGAGAATCCCATAGGCTTCAATGTTAAAAATATTCCCGTTTTAATTCAATATCTAATAAACCGTTCATTATAAAATTCTGCTGCAAAATGTCTCTTTATTTATAGATTTTTTTCGGATACTTTAAGCATTTTTCTTATTTATTTTTTTTTAACCCTTTCGCTGCTGAGGCTTTTCCCGCCTCTGTGCTGAGGTCATATTTACTGGTTTTGCTCATCATGTTTAAATGTGTTTTTAAGGCTTATTTTAGTATATTACCCAGACATATTATATATCGTTCTTTCCGTCAGACTCGGCAGATTAATAATATGTCATTATTATATGTATACGTCATGACCTGTCTTTATATTATAACAGAAAATGCAATAAAATATGAATCTTCAATAATTTACAGCATGTAAAGTGTTTTTTTTCCACATTTTAACATGTGAGCAATTGCGGTTATATTTTGTATGGGGTGCGCTTGTTAAAAAAATTAGAGATGGGGTCTCGTTACATTTTTTTTTGGGGAAAATTACACGATTTTTAACAAACGCACCGCATACAAAAATCGTTAGTGCAGCATCATTGTTCACATTATAATTGAAATGGGAACAATATTGCTGCATTAACAAATCAAAAAAAAGAAAAAAAAAGTGTTTATTTTTTTTTTAATAATTTGTTTTAAAATATTTTTTTATTTTTATTGTATTTATTTATTTATTTTTACAAACTTTTTTCACTTTCGTGTTTGATATCGTTGGAACGGCCATGCTCTGGCCGATCCAGCAATACCAAACGTTAACCCCTAGCTGCCACGGATCGGGAGATAGGGAGTTCCAATGAACTCCCTATCTCCACCGTTGGTGGCAGTTAGGGGTTAACTCTAGGACTGGCGTCATCGTGCTATGCACAATGACGCCAGTCCTCAGGGGGAGTTCCCGGAGGCTTGGCCGACATCCAAGATGTCGGCCAGCTCCGGGAAAGGATCACGAACTGGCGCTTTTCAGCGCCGATTCGCGATCCAGCTCCCCAGGGGTTAATGCCAGGTACCATTTGGAAGGGCAGGCTGTGCCCTTCCAAACGGTGCCTGGGTTAACCCCCTGCATGCTGCCGATCGGGAGGGAAGGACCTCCGAAGGACCTCCCCCCTCCCTTTCAGGCGCCTCCTCCGCACATGCGGGGGGGCGCCTGAATTAGGTGTCATCGCACCGCCGCGATGACACCTAATTTCACCGGCGGCGGTTCCGGATGCTGGGCTGACATCGAGGATGTCAGCCCGCACCGGGGGGGTCAGCGATCGGGCACAGCAGCAGCCATGCGGAGGACGCGCTGAGCGCGTCCTCCGCATAGAAGTGGTTAAAAGTCCGAATTTATTTTTATTTTTTTTCTAAATTTCCTTATTTTTTCTGTAACAGCCCTTTTTATTATCATTCCCTGGACCTCCTGTGTAAATTTCAGACATTTTCGCTCAGTAGTTTCTTTGCAAACAGCGTTTCATTTTCACAGATTCATACAAATGGTTTTGCTAATTCATTCACCTCCCTCGTCTGCGGTCTCGTCTGCTTCGGCTGTTTGCGATTTTTCCGTGGTTTTCGCAGGTTAATCCAGATGTTTTTGAGGGTTTTCGGCGTGCATTCGGTGGGTTTTGCGGTTAGTTTTCGTCAGGTTTGCGGTGGCTTTTCCCTGCAATTCAGGGGGCCCTGTGGTGCTCGCTGAATACACCTTTTCGAATCTCTTTGAATAACCCTGACTGTTGCGAAGAATGGCGAATAACACTGCTGTTACAGTCACAATAAACAGCAGCGGTTCCCAAAAAAATGAATTTAAAGAGCTGCAGGAAACGGTACATTGGTGATTTGTACATTCTCTTTGGAAATGCCAAAGTTTATCAACATTGCAACAAATACATAGAAACATAGAAACATAGAAAATGTCGGCAGATAAGAACCTTTCGGCCCATCTAGTCGCCCAATTACATGGATACTTTACCTGGATTTATCTTTTGTTTAGGATAGCCTTATGCCTATCCCATGCCTGCTTAAATTCAATTACTGTTTTGGCCTCTACCACTTCTACTAGAAGACTGTTCCATGTATCCACCACCCTCTCAGTAAAATAATGCTTCCTGATGTTACTTTTAAACCTTTGCCCCTCTAATCTAAGACTATGTCCTCTTGTTTTGCTACTTTGTTTCCTTTTAAATATACTCCCTTCCTCTACCTTGTGGATTCCCTTTACGTATTTAAATGTTTCTATCATATCTCCTCTGTCTCGTCTTTTTTCCAAGCTGTACATGTTAAGATCATTAAGCCTTTCCTGGTAACTTTTCTCCTTCAAGCCGTACACCATTTTAGTAGCTCTTCTCTGAACTCTCTCTAAGATGTCTATATCCTTCTGGAGATACGGTCTCCAGTACTGCACACAGTACTCCAAGTGAGGTCTCACCAGTGCTCTGTACAGTGGCATGAGCACTTCCCTTTTCCTACTGCAACCCCCATACAACCCCCTTTGTATCTTTCGGAAACCGCTCATTGATTGGAGGCTCATCAAGAGTCTTCGCTTTCAAAATCCCCAAATGGAAAAGGATGCCTTGGGTTCCGTAGTGATTTGAAGATTGAGTTAAAGGGACACTCTGGGCTATATTACAATCTTCGCGTAAAAAACCCTCGTGCAAAGTGTGAATTTTCGCGTCAAGCGTTAAACTTTTGCACACGCAAATCACCTCTGGAATTACAATCCTCGTGTGTCTTTTCATCCGGCCATCAATAACGCGCGCAAACAAGACGCGGCCAAATGCTTGCGCAGTACCGTTTGCGCACAAATCGGTGGGCGCACTGTTTTTTTCTCGCGATTCAGCCAATCAGAATTAAGAACCACAATTATCTCACATTAAGAAATTGCGCCTGTCAAAGTAAATCTGCGCATATACGCTGCCGCAATAATAAATGCACACACAACGTCTCCATTTTATTGGTTTGGTTTGAGTAAAATGTGTAACAATACTTTGCCTCATTATTTTTTCGGGCTGGTGTATTTGGTTTCGGCCAGGTTGTTCAGATTTACTGTTAACACCAGCTTTTATAAGTTGCTAAAATTATGCACGCAAAGGCCATGCGGTAATTACCGCAAAATAGATTGTGATACCATCCTCGTACCAGCGCACATACGCATTTGCGCTCACAATGTTAAGTATAGGACACGCGCAGTACAGTAAACTCGCGCAGGGTTTGCGCAGGTTCACCCGCGCGAATGGTTTTGCCCCTCGCGATAATGTTTTTTTGCGCCAGCGCAAACGTTTGCGCGAAGATTGTAATTTAGCCCTCTATTGGGAAATAATATATATATTTTTAAATAATAGGTTAGATCCTTCTGCTTGATTATTTTTTTATTTCCCCCCCCTATTTTTACAGGGTTATTCAGAGAGAGACAAACTGCCCCAAAATTGCACCGAACGGTGAATTTTCCCGTACGGTGCAATTTCGTGGCTATTCGGCTGTTCGAAACCTGGCAATTCGCCAAATATTGGTGAAATACCAGTGAAATACGGTGCCTGTTCGGCGGCAGTGAAATCCCCCATAGAAAAGCAATGGTTAATCTATTCACATTGAACAGCAGAGAAATGTCAGTGAAATGCCCTGATGTTCAGTGGTTTCATTCGGCAGGTTTAATCAGGCGAATCCCATAGGTTTCAATGCTAAAAATATTCCTGTTTTTATACAATATCTGATAAACCGTTTATTATTTTAATCTGCAGCAAAAAGTCTCTTTATTTATTTTAGGATTTTTCGGGATATTCCGACTTTTTTTTACATAGCATTTTTTTTTCTGTAACAGACCTTTTTAATTATTATTCATAGGACCTTATATGTTAATTCCAATATTTGGCGAATCTCCTGCTTTTTCAATAGCCAAATGGCCCCCGAAATTGCAACGTACGGTGAAATTCCATGTTAGGTGCAATTCGGTGGCAAATTCGGGGCTCTCTGAAAAAACACATTTAGGCTAGGGTCAGACTAACGCATCTTTCGCGTTGTCCGTGAAAAAGTGCGTTCGAATGAATGGACGCATTTTTTCACGGAATACGCGATAGCGGTCATACGATGAGCATTTTCGTCCGTGATTTTGTACGGATCATCAATAAAACACTTTTTGCGTCTGGACGTTATGCTGGCCGGACATTAGCAGCGTCTGACGTCTCCTAATCACGCACACACGCCTCTAGTGGACGCAGCGCACTCTGTACGTCAGTACTAGCGGTTTGACGTTCTCGAAAAAATGCGTTAGTTTGCCACTTGCGTTGCGCGGCCGTACTTTTGTGCGGCCGTTCTTCGTATGTTCCCCCGCATTGGACATCATTTGCTGCTAGCACGGCCATGATTTAGTGCGGTTAAACGCACGTTAAAACTGCTTTCGTCTGACCTTAGCCTTAGAGCAGGAACCGCAATTGCGCAGCGCTTTGGGACTTGCACACTATACATACATAAATTCTGCAGAATGATGAGTCGGAGCTTCACGCGCATGCACAGATCTGATCCATCGCTGCCTCTCTGAGAACGCTGGCTACAGTGATTGGTCTCAGAGGGTGACACTGGCCGCTCTGTGTGTGTGACATCACTAGTGACCGATCTGGTGACCGACAGCCGGGAAATTTAAAATCCCGGTGTCACGGGGGGGGGGGGGGACTCCTACACTTTATCCAGAATTTTCTCCAGACTGTTGGAGGTGAGGGGGGAGAAGGGGGGGCCCTCGGCACATGTCCTGACTGCTTTAAAAATATAAAGTGGCCAAGATGAGTTGCATTTCCCCATCACATATACTGACTTTGTCATTTTGTTGCCGAACACAAAACAGCAAAGTAAACCCCTAGAAATAAACTATTTTTATTTATTTATTTTTATTTACTTTATTTACAAAGTATTTTACCAGGAAGGATACATTGAGATTTCTCTCGTTTTCAAGTATGAAGAAGAGACACCGATATAAAAGGACGATTTGATGATGCCCGAGGAGATTCCAGGTGAGGACGTACTCTTTGACCTCTGCAAATAAATGATCGCTGTGCATATCCTATCAAAGACATTTAATCTGAATAACTGGAAATTGAAAATGCCTCACTGTAACATCTTACCTGTTGCTACACAACATCGCGGCTTGTGAAGTCACGGCGCGATCGTGTCACTTCATTTTTAGTGTTTCCTTTAATTCGACGCTAAGGAAGCGACGGCTCTGCATTTAATTCACAGGGTGATCACAGCGCCGCGCGCAAAATAATTCCCCCGCATTAAAGTCCATCAGATCTGGTGGAGCAGTCAATGTCAATGTTTGCATTTGATAAAATGAAGGAGTGTTTTATCGTCTCCTGGAGGATGTTCTGAATAATCACACAGAAAAGTTACAGAGTCTTTGATAATTTGGTTGCTAAACTCAAGGAGAGGCTCGCGGAACGTGGAGGAGGGGAAGGTGAGAGAGAAGTGGTTGCCCCTAAGCGGTATGAATAATTATTGATTAAAGTTAATTCTAGTTTGACAGCCTCGTCGGCGCGAGCGATTGCCATAACGTTTTTTTTTCTGCCTTAATTAAGAGTCTGCATTGCCCTTGCCGTGCACCGTCAACATATTCCCTTTTAAACGCTCGGATCATCAGTCAAGCTATTGATCAGATTAAGAATGATTTATTCTGAAAGCTCAAGGAAAGTCTACTCTACGTCTTGTCTCTCGGACGCGTTTGGATCACCGAGATTACCTTGATAAATAAGCTGAACGTTCGCTTCAATAATCATCTGGAAAAGCCGCGTCTCCGGGACACGAATATATTAATTAAGGGTTTGAAATGGATGAAAAGCTTTGGATTTGGAGAAACGCTCTGGTGGTATTTTGACGTAGCTCCCTCACAACCCAGACGGTGATGGGCGTTCCGGAACACAAGGGAACATATTACTGTATCCTTCCTGATAAAATACTTCGGGCCCTAAAACACCCTTGTTGAAAAAATGGAGACGGTAGCAGGATAATATACGCCGGCAGAGTTTCCGTACCGTCTCCATTTTTGTTGTACGTATTCCGAAGCAGGCATTTTATTAGAGCCTGGCCCCGGTATGGAGCACAAGGCTGCCTGATACCGGCGGCGTCTCTTCGCGATGCAACAACAAAAAAAGAAGTCTCCTATTCTCCGAAAAGGAATATAAATCAGTAAAAAGGTAGTATTAATGTGTCAAAAAAAAAAAAAAAAAGTCCTTTATAAAATAATAAAAAGATCTGTTACAAAATAATAAGAACAAATATCTTTAAAAAAAGAAAGAAAAATAAATAAGATAAATAAATAAAATATCATCTAAAAAATATGAAAAAATAAAAACTAAGATAAATAAATAAAATAAAAAACAACGGCTTATCCACCTCACCCGTCACTCTGTCTCTGCCGCTCCTCTCTGTGAATCCATACACTAGCTCCCCATTAGACATGTGCATTCGTTTTAGTACTAAAACGATTTCATCCGAATTTTGGGATAATTTAGTTTTCGTATGACTCAAGGGATACAAAACTGCTTGTTCCAAAAAATGAAAGAAACGAAAGGAAAATGCATTACATTTTAGTTTCAGTTCTTTTTGTAATATTACATTGAGCGAAGCAGACCAGCAATAATTAATGCTGGAGGATGTTCTAAGCAATTATTTAATGCAGGAGGATGTTCTATACATTATACAGAGAGGAGCATTTTTTTTGAGCCCTTTAAATCCAGCGGCTGTGAGCGCTGAGATCGGCTGCTTGGTACATTATCTCTCAGTACAATGTATCAGGCTCAGCTGTTACAGTAACTGACTGCTGCTCATCACAGCGCTCAGAGTTTCAGTAAAACAAGGAAATAATATTGTTATAACCTCTTATATATAAAAATATTATTTACAAGTTTTACTGAAACTCTAGGCGTTGAGATGAGCAGCAGTCAGTTACTGTAACAGCTTTGCCTGACACATTGTGCTGAGAGTGTGAGATACTGTAACAAGCAGAAGATCTCAGCCCTCTGAGGAGCCACCACTACAATAGTAATTGTATCTGCTGGTTTTAGGATGAAAGAAATTCGTTTTCATACTAAAGCACTGAAAACTAATTTCTTTAGCAACTAAATAAATTGCGTTTTAGGACGAATCCATTCGTCCAAAACGAAATTTTGTGCTGTGCACATGTCTACTTGCCATCCACAGCAGAATCAAATCCAAACTATTCACCCTGAATGATGTTGCCCCCAAAGTTTTAGCCGTGTGGGCATAATGCCCGAGGTGCTAAAGCTGTTTAAAATTGGCTGCAGAATGCCCTGACATACCAGGGTTTCAGCAGCCGAAGCAGGAAACCACGAGCTGCAGCTCAAACTTCTGTGACTCCATTTGGCCAGTAGATGGCGCCAACTGCCTGTCAAATAGGGTATTACAGTGAGGAATACATTGGGATTATTCCAAATATTTCTCACTGTACAATTAATTAAAAATAAGATTTAAAAAAAAACACTGGTTCCTGACAATGTTTTTTTTTTTTAAAATCACTTGGTAGTGAAGGAGTTAAAAAAAGTATAAACGTAATAGAATATAATTAGGACAATTTTTTTTGGGAATCACAATGCTGTTAAATAGAATGTGAATGTCTCAAACTGAGAAATGGCCAAAACGCAGACAAAAAAAGGTGCCTTTTTGGGCAATAGGGCTGAATTAAATTGAGTTCTAAGTCAGCTGCTGGATGGGTTCACTGCTGGCGGGAGACATCTGTTCACTTGGATGCAGTCGTGTCGAGAAGAACAAAAACATGTCAAACTCAACCTGTCTTCCGTCCATTAACATATAAAGCAGGAATTCTCAGAATATGTTTAAAAATTCTACCTCCGTCAAAGCAATTTATTCTTGTTAAAATAATTTTCTCTTTATTTTGATTTTACAAGGAGGTTGCAGAGAAAATATAAAGTAAGAAAATATACACCCAGATCATATAAGGGGTTATTCACTAAACTCTGAATTGCCTCTAAGTTGCATCAAACAGTGAATTTCACCGTACGGTGCAATTTCTTTGGAATTCGGCTATTCAGAAAGCTGTCAATTTGCCAAATATGAGTGAATTACCAGGAAAATACGGTGCAATTCGGCAACCTTCAGTGGCAGTGAAATTCCCCATAGAGAATTAATAGTTAATCTATTTAGCACCGAAAAGTTGGCGAAATGCCCAGATCTTCGCTGCTTTCGTTCGACAGGATTAAACAGGCGAATCCCGTAAGTTTCAATGTAAAATTAATTTCCTTTTTTTATTCAACCATTTATTCTTTTCATTTGCAGCAAATAGTCTTTTTATTAATTGATTTTTTAGAATTTGTTTAGGCATTTTTCTGGATTTTTTCGGCGATATTTTCATACATTATTTTAGTTTTAAATGCCTTTTTAAAAATTGTGGGATTTTTTGTTTTTTATTAACCCCTGTTAGGCAGCTGATCGGGCTTTTTTTTCGGCAGTGTTCGCTGGCTGTTAGGAAGCATTCGGCGGTCTGTTTGGTGCCGTTTGGCGGATCATCGGCTGCGTTCCTCGGTTAATCGGATGCGTTCGGCAAGTTCTTGACAAATGATTTAGGTAAACTAAAAAAATGGTGGGAGCTGTGGCAATTGAGTTTTAATGTGGATAAGTGCAAGATAATGCACCTGGGGCGTAAAAACCCAAGGGCTGAATATAGAATATTTGATACATCTGAGGGTTGGGATTTAGGGGTTATTATTTCAGAGGATCTAAGGGTAAGTAGTCAATGTAATAGAGCAGCAGGAAATGCTGGCAGAATGCTTGGAAATGCTGGCAGAATGCTTGGTTGTGTAGGGAGAGGTATTAGCAGTAGGAAAAGGGAAGTGCTCATGCCACTGTACAGAGCACCGGTGAGACCTCACTTGGAGTACTGTGTGCAGTACTGGAGACCGTATCTCCAGAAGGATATAGACATCTTAGAGAGAGTTCAGAGAAGGGCTACTAAAATGGTGTACGGCTTGAAGGAGAAAAGTTACCAGGAAAGGCTTAATGATCTTAACATGTACAGCTTGGAAAAAAGACGAGACAGAGGAGATATGATAGAAACATTTAAATACGTAAAGGGAATCCACAAGGTAGAGGAAGGGAGTATATTTAAAAGGAAACAAAGTAGCAAAACAAGAGGACATAGTCTTAGATTAGAGGGGCAAAGGTTTAAAAGTAACATCAGGAAGCATTATTTTACTGAGAGGGTGGTGGATACATGGAACAGTCTTCCAGTAGAAGTGGTAGAGGCCAAAACAGTAATTGAATTTAAGCAGGCATGGGATAGGCATAAGGCTATCCTAAACAAAAGATAAATCCAGGTAAAGTATCCATGTAATTGGGCGACTAGATGGGCCGAAAGGTTCTTATCTGCCCACATTTTTCTATGTTTCTAAGTTTATCACCGGCGTTAAGCGGATCCATTTGGCGCACTTCGGAGACCCTGCGGTGGGTCAATGAATTGAACTCGCTGAATCGCACAGAAGTGCACTGAATGAAAGAGCATGAAAATTTTGGTGAAGTTTCGGTGCTCTTGAAAACACCTCAAGAGACCAAAGCAACAAAATTGTACATAGGTATTATCGGAACAGGAGAAAAACCAGGCTTAATGTGATTAAATGCACTCAAAAAGATTATTTACAGCACGGGAACTCCATTGGAACTTTCCCAAAGAGTGGACTCACTGTGCTGCTTGATCCGCTGCAGTTCCACGAAGCTCGCAGAACTAAATTGACATTTCTCTCAGTGAAAGACCGGTGCTTAGTGAATAACCCACTAAGATGCTGGGAAAAAAAGCAAAATGGGCAAATATTATTAACCCTTTCACTACCAAATAAATGCTATTATTTAAACTCTGATGAACAGCTCTCTTACGCATTTGTCAAAATAAAAAAAATATTTATCTGCTAAAAATTCCCTTATACGCTCACCCGTCAGCTTTGAGCTGTGAATCAATGTTGTAATTATTTCCTTTCAGTGTAGCATCGTTTCAATATCCTTGTGTACCTTTGATCTGGATTGCTGAAGAAACCCCCAAATAGTGTTTTTCTTTTAAAGGGACATTAGCATTTACATAAACTGTAACTAGATTACATGTGCATTAAAAAGAAACCACATTATAAAACACAGTTTAGTTTTTTTTATCTCCTCTTTCCCTTTTATTGATTTTTCTCATGATGCAACATTTACAAATCTGTGCAAAGTTTATTTTGTCTGCTGTGGTTTAGCTTCTACAGTATTTAACAGTTAATGAGGCGGAGGACAGAATGTTTAAATAATGCTGCTGGGGTGTATTGTGTTCTTCAGGCTGAGATAAGAGCTGGCAGCTGAATGAGATAAGACAGGGAGCTTAAAAGATTTCTAATCTACCCCTTGGTGATGTCCTTTGAATACAACCCACACAATACAATGAAGCGAGTCGGTGACTGAACTATTCACTCCATTCTATGGCCAAAGCCACACAGTGAGGAGCAAGTGAGGGAAAGATACAACACAAAATATCACGCAATGGATGCACCCAGTGACACATATAGAGGGAAATATCACACAATGGATGCACCCAGTGACACATATTTTCCTCTATATCACACAATGGATGCACCCAGTGATACATATAGAGGAAAATATCACACAATGGATGCACCCAGTGACACATATAGAGGGAAATATCACACAATGGATGCACCCAGTGACACATATAGAGGAGAATATCACACAATGGATGCACCCAGTGATACATATAGAGGAAAATATCACACAATGGATGCACCCAGTGACACATATAGAGGGAAATATCACACAATAGATGCACCCAGTGACACATATAGAGGGAAATATCACACAATGGATGCACCCAGTGACACATATAGAGGAGAATATCACACAATGGATGCACCCAGTAATACATATAGAGGAAAATATTTTCTTAACGAAACATACAAGAGAAAAACAAAGCACATGTAAGATATAAGCAACATAAAATAAACACAATAAGGACATTTCATTTTTTGGTGATGCTGGCCCTTTAAATTGATTGCATTCCTATATTTCTATTCTACATGCGATCTGTACCATGGCCCTCCCAGAGTGTTATTGCATGGAAGACGCTCCGGCATGCAACCTACCCCATATGGGATTAATCCAAAACCGATGAAGAATTCTGAGTTTATCTTTACATGTGACCTGTTTAACCAAATAGGCTTTGACAGCTGCGGTAATTACATTTCGTTAAAGTCAGCTCTATTTACGTGGCAGCAATGGACGGACTTAATAAACATCACTTTTTCGCTGCTAAAAACATGTTTACATGAAATGAAACGGCCTCCCTGCGAGATACTGTCAGGAAACATTTGTGTGAGCGACTGCGTCTTTAAAATGATACAAACCAGGTACAACGAAGTGGAACAAAGTGGCAATAGATGAGTGTTTTATTCTATTTTATTTTTATATTTCATTGCAGAGATCAGTTTCTTTTTGATGGCAGAAGAGAAGCAAATCGAAGCAACACATTAATTTCCGTTACTTACTGACGTGGAAAGCTATCAGACTCCTCGACGTGCTATAACAGCAAAAGAAAACAACAACGAAAAAAAACAACGCGGCAACAATTTTATTACATTTTATGGAAATGAAAACAATAAAAAGGCATCTTTTCTTTATATCAAACTGTTGCAAAGCAAAAACATATATAAATAAATATATATATATGTATCTTTTACATTTCATTATATGTATTGCAAAAAAAGCCTTGGAGCAATCAGCGGTGAAGAGAGAGAGTTTCAGATGAAACATAACAAACCGCCGGACAACGCCGGGAAAAGATAAATAAATAACGTGGATGGCTTTGTTTTTCATCAGGCGGAAACAAATGAACAGGGCAGTTAAAATAAGCAGTAAATGAAGTATATATCCATTTGAATGCAGGCAGGGCGACTTGAAGAGTTTAAAGACATTGCTATTCCGGCTGTAATGTGTCTCGATGTGTTTTAGATTGAAAGGTTTTGATTCCATAAGAATCGCAGCTGTAATCGAGAGGAAGGAATGGATGGATCCTGTTACAGAAATCACTCATTTCTAATTTTGTTTTGACATGTTTTGTTTTAGATTAGACTTCACATGGCTTTGGTGTTTTGAGACCTGGAGAGGCGCAGTCACATGGGCAATGTCACCGTATTTTTGGCTTGACATTGTCCAGTGCTTGTCTTGGCTTTGGAGATGGAAGCTGTTTGGTGACACATCAGTGTAACCAGGCGTCCTTTCATTCTTACTTGTATCTATTTGGCTGCCGGGCGATTATTCGCCGATCAAGAAAAACCAATAAACCAGAGAAGAAGCTGGTTTCCTCTCATGATTCGTCACCTCTATGTCACTGGTTGAAGACCATTGGGTGCAGAAATACACAGATCACAGAGTTTCAGGACGAATGTATCATTTGAATACAGAAATAAAAAAGTTAACAAAGCAGATCTTTTTTGTGCCGGAGGCACACAGGGTTATTCAGAGAGCACGACACATGCAATTGCCACTGAGGAAGTCATAGGGTTTGCACACCCAGACGAAACGCGTTCGGCCAGTTCACCTATATTTTGTTTTTATTTGTTTTAATTATGGTTTATTAAACCTTTTTGTTTTTACCATTTGGTTCATATCTTGTTTTTCACTGCAAGGAACCAGCAGGGCTTTCTTAGGAGTTGTGCCAAATTGAAACCCCCTCATACATTAGAGCCATAGTGGCTCTGGAACACGTGAGTGGTTTGAGTTATTTTTATACAGCTCTTGATATCTCCGTGCTGATTTACACTATGTTATTCCTTCTGCTTTCTTTCTGATCATCTATTGGAGCCTGAAACTGATGAATACGGCCAGTGGGGGGGCCTATATGAATTCCACGCATAGGCGAACATCACTAGAGCCAGGCTAGGCTCTTTAAAGTATGAGTGAATGTCCACTATATGATACAATTTAATTTATGTCAAACAAAATCACACTATATTGTTTTAATCTTGTTTTTTTGAGGTACTGCTCTGCAATTCAACTATATGAGCTATGTTAACTGTAAAATCGCAACAGATCATTGAGTATTGTTTTTATTGAATTTATCTTGCACTGGGAAGCACCACACCCCCCTCCTATCTTGATGTATGTAACAATCTTTGACTACAGGTACATTGGTGGTGGTGACAACTGATGAAAGCCTCTGGGCAGAAGAATGAAACGTCGTTATTGGGAAAGAGAAACATTGCAAACGATAAAGTATAACGTACTTCAAGTATATACAGTGTGCTATGGTCATGCTTTATTCTTTTTTTTTAATGAACGTGGCATTTAGTTTCCATATCTCTGAAAATTCTGTAATACTCACTACATATAAGGCCAAACTATCATATATATATATATATATAAATCTTTAAACACGTAAAAATTAAACAGCTGTATGACATTGCCCTTGAAGCAGACATTCACTTGGATTGCATTGTAAATGTTCTGTTGATATAAATAAAGTGACATTGTTACAAGGATAAAAACGGAATGTTCAGAACATTTCTGGCTTGAGCAAGTTAAGGGTCGGGAGAGGCTATGATCACAGATTTAGGGTGGGTAAAGTTTTGGAAGTACCTTTGGGTAATGAGGGGATTTAGTCTAGTTTTAGAGTAGCTTTAGGTTAGTCGTTACATATGATTAACCCCTTTTACTACGGTGTTCTTTACATATGATCGGCGATAGCAGACACAGCAGCCTGAGATTCAGGATTATTCAGAGAGAGCAGATCTGACCCTGAAATGTCACCGAACAGGGAATTTCCCTGTACGGGGACATTTCGGGGCCTTTTGGCTATTCAGAGAGCAGGCAGTTCTCCACATACGGTGCCTGTTCGACAGCAATGAAATCCCCATAGAGAAGCAATGGTTAATCTATTCACAGACACCGAACAGCAGTGAAAAGTTGCCGAAATGCCCTGCTGTTTAGTGGTTTCATTCGGCAGGTTTAATCAGGTGAATCCAATAGGCTTCAATGTTAAAAATATTCCCGTTTTATTCAATATCTAATAAACCGTTTATTATTTTAATCTGCAGCAAGAAGTCTCTTTATTTACTGATTATTTAGGATTATTCGGGATCTGTTTGCCAAGTTTTTTCTTTTCATTTTTTTAATAGCTAGGTTTTTTTTCTCTGTAACAGACCGTTTTATTATCATTCGTAGGATTTTATATGTAAATTCCAGGCGTTTTCATTCATTAGTTTTTTTGAAAACAGCGTTTCAATTTTCACACTTTCAATCATATCGTTGGTATTTTTTTTTTACCCTGTTCATCAGCTTGTTGGCTTTTTCCAGCAGCTGGTCTGCGCTGTGATCAGCGGCTTGTCGTTTTTTTCCTACGTGTTTGGTGTTTTTTTTGCAGTGGTTCCAGTGGGCGTTCGGCGTTTGCGACAGGTTTTCACTGAACTCCGGGGACGCTGCGATGAATGCTGAATTGAGGGGAGCTTTGATTCCTCGAATCTGCAGCAAAAAGTATTTTTATTTATCAATTTTTTTTAGGATCTGTTTTTCAAGATTTTTTCGTCAAAGTTATTTTTCCATTCTTTTTTAAAGCATTTTTTTCTTTTTTCTATAACAGACCTTTATATTAGTAGGATCTTATATGTAAATTCCAGGCATTTTCAGGTTAATATTTTTTTTTTGCGAACAGTGTTTTAATTTTCCCACTTTCAAATTTTTATTTTTTTCTGTCCACCAAATAATACACAGTATCAGTGCTCTGCTCGGCAGCGAGTCTGAAACCTGGGTGAAGTTATTCAAAATGGCCGCCCGTTTTCAGTCTTCAAGAAAAGCCGGGGTTATTGTGCGACTTTCTTCCAGCTGTTTAGGGTGATTTTACTGTGACAAACCCAGACATTAATTAACAGCCTCGATAAGATGCAGGGGAACGAAATGATACGTTCAAGGTTTCGTACAATTACTTTCTTTCAGTTTTATTCTGAGAGGGAAGAAGAAAAAAAAATCAGACGAGGGGAATTTTCATGTATGTTTAATTCCATCTTTGATTGGTGTCTGATAGTTATCATCTTACTCTTTTTTTTGGTCCCTCTCCTCCCTTTCTTTGGGTACCAGATGCTATCATTGTAAGCAAATAAATAAATAACAGTTTGAAATATTTGGCTTAGACGTAAAGTGTATTAATGCCATTTTTTCCCTGTTTTAAAGAGAAAAAAAAATCTTAAATCCCGTTGAGCTCAGTACGGATCAGCGAGGGAAGAAAAGGAATATTAACTGAAAGGACGTATCAGCCCTGTTTTATTGAAGAGCTATTTGCACGAAAATGAAACTTTTAATACCCTGGCAGCTTGCTTTGCAGTTTCCCGCGGCAGATTGCAGAGCTCTTCAGCAATTTTATTCTCAGCTCTCAAAAACTTTTTTTTTTTCCTATTTTAATCAAAACTATATTGAAGCGTTTTACCCCGTGGATAATGTGAAATTGTCAACTGAGAGAAAGTTTCTTAAATGAGACAGATAGTTATTAGCAAGTTCTAAAAGCTGCGTCTAATGTTGTAAACATTTAATAGTGTCCAACGGACTGTAACAGAAAGTGCACAGCCGGGGGAGGTGGGGGGACGACGACACAGACAGACCTTAGTGTATTCATAGAGTGTGCAGGACCCAAAGTGCCATAGAGAGACTGTAGGACATAATACTAGAGTGTGCAGGGCTATAGTGCTGTAAAGAGTCTATACGACACAATACTAGACTGCACAGGGCTATAGCACCATAACGAGACTATAGGAAATAATACTAGAGTGTGCAGGGCTATAGCGCTATAAAGAGACTAAAGGACATAATACTAGAGGGTGCAGGGCTATAGCACCATAACGAGACTATAGGACATAATACTAGAGTGTGCAGGGCTATAGCACCATAACAAGTCTATAGGACATAATACTAGAGTGTGCAGGGCTATAGTGCCATACAGAGACTATAGGACATAATACTAGAGTGTGCAGGGCTATAGCACCATAACGAGTCTATAGGACATAATACTAGAGGGTGCAGGGCTATAGCGCCATAACGAGTCTATAGAACATAATACTAAAGTGTGCAGGGCTATAGCACCATAACGAGTCTATAGGACATAATACTAGAGTGTGCAGGGCTATAGTGCCATACAGAGACTATAGGATATAATACTAGAGTGTGCAGGGCTATAGCACCATAACGAGTCTATAGGACATAATACTAAAGTGTGCAGGGCTATAGCACCATAACGAGTCTATAGGACATAATACTAGAGTGTGCAGGGCTATAGTGCCATACAGAGACTATAGGACATAATACTAGAGTGTGCAGGGCTATAGCACCATAACGAGTCTATAGGACATAATACTAGAGTGTGCAAGGCTATAGTGCCATACAGAGACTATAGGACATAATACTAGAGTGTGCAGGGCTATAGTGCCATACAGAGACTATAGGACATAATACTAGAGTGTGCAGGGCTATAGCACCATAACGAGTCTATAGGACATAATACTAGAGTGTGCAGGGCTATAGTGCCATACAGAGACTATAGGACAAGAAAAAAGGTGTCATCTCTGTTTGTTTCTATCCAATTCCATGTGCAACAAAACACAATTAGAGGTTTTAGTCTCCTTGAATGGCCATTGAAGTGTAAGCTCACCAGTTAAGTAATTTTTGCTGTTGTTCCTTTTCCATGTTTTATTTTCAACCCCAAATGGGAAGTGCTTGGTGCGTGTATAAATAAAACCCACCATTTTTCTGCCTCTTAGCTGAAAAGCAGCGAGACAACGTGCAGCTACTCAGAGGAACAGTTTTTGGTTACATTGGTTAGGTACTCACTCTACCAAGAGGTGACGTGATGGGGCGAGTGAGTTTACGCTTCAATGGCCATTTGAGCAAACTAAAACCTCTAATTGTGCTTTGTTGCACATGGAATTGAATAGAAATGAGCGTAGATGACACCTTTTTTTCTTGCTATATTTTATACACGAACTGGGGTGTTGGAGCCGCTCTGGAGAGCATGGATGCGACATCGCCTTTTCTGTATGTGTATAATATTTAATAAGTGGGTAAAAGCTGCTCGATCCAGTGAGAAATCTGACGCCATCTGGGGGTAAGAAGGAATTTTTTCCCAGTATGTTGTATATTGGTGAGCGCTTAAGACTGGGGTACTATTAAAAAAATCCCACTAAAGCGGGACTAGGGATGAGCGTTCGGTTCGGATCTGTTCGGAGTTTGATTCGAACATCGCCCGTTCGGCTGTTCGTCGAACTCAAACATTTCCGCATGTTCGCTGCATGTTCGCCCACACTGCCAGGCTATCAGGGACAGTGTATATCAATGAGTTGTAGGAGATTTCTTGGAATTTGAATCTGCGTTGGCACTGCCAGGCTATCAGGGACAGTGTATCAGTGAGTTCTACCAGAGTTCAGCAAATTCGAATCTGTCTTGGCACAGCCTGTTACCAGTGTGTATCAGTGAGTTATACCACAGTTCAGTTAATTTGAATCTGTTGCCCTTCAACAGGTTGCCCTTCATCCAGCGTGCTTTCTAAAAGGACTTTCAGTGCCGGAGGTTTTGTCACAGACAAAAGAGTGCGTCCGTCCACCAATTCTGTAGACGATTGACATTTATAAAAATGAATCAGTCCTGGATCAGCAGCTATTAATCCCCTGATGCTGACGTAACTGAATAGATCGGGGATCTCTTCTGCATTCACAAAACCTCCACCACTGCACTCTTCCACAATACCACAGAGGGGTTACTGTGTGAAGGCACTTACTGCCACCAAAGGCACAATATTTGGTGCACTGACGCCTGTACCAGATTCATATAATTTTAATATTTGACTGCAGGGTCCAACCCTGTACTCTTCCACAATACCACAGAGGGGTTACGGTGTGACGGTACTGTTGCCGACACTAAAGGCCAAATTTTAAAGCACCTATTGTTACTTTCATCCAAAGCCTGCATAAATTTCACCATAATCTAGCCCAAAAAATCACTAAACTTGTTCTGCGTGTCCTAAAACGTCTCCTCTTTTCATACAGGCTGCCGCCCCAAGCAGTTGTTTATGAATAGATTAAAGGAAAACCGTTTACTGTCATTTGAAATGTAATTTTTTTGTTTTAAAATGTTTCTATACATCCTACAAATCCGCCACTTCACGGGCAGGTTATGGGGACCTCCAAGGCACGAAATTTGAAGGAATTATTCGTTTTTATTCTTAACTTTTATTTCATGGAAAACTCACTGTTCCTTTACTACCCGGACCCCCATACATCTTTTATGGCAAATATCTTGCATATATGCCCTCTTGGAGGCCACTCTTAAAATCGAACGTTCGGGTCCCATTAAATTACATTGAGTTCGGATCGTGTTCGAGTTCTAACTCAAACTTTTGAAATTGTTCAAGTTCGAAGTCGAACCGAACACGGGGGCGTCCGGCTCATCCCTAGCGGTGACACTAAGGTGGATTATGTGCGCCTGCAGGTTTTCCCTTAGCATCCCTGTAGTAGCGGGATATTACGGTGCAGGCGCAAATTCAGCAGCCAACACCGAAACCCTGCACTAAGACGCGGGATGCTCGTGGTAGCGCTAAGCACTGCCGTGAGCATCCCCTCCATGGAGTCCATAGGACTCCATTGAGTTTCTGCTCTGCCGGTCACATGACCTGCAGGATCTCGCCTCGTGAGATCCGGCAGGTCGGTGTAGTGATCCGCAGAGGGAGACTGAGGGACTTTTTCCCGCAGTCTCTCTCTGCTCCCGGCGGCAAGAAGAGGTGGTTGGAGCTGCCGTTCTCGCAGGAGGATTAGAGGTGAGTATGTGATTTTGTTTTAGGGGGATTTTCTGCGGGTGCTGACGGATTCCGTAGTAACTATGTAATATATATGTATGTTTTGGTATTAGAGAGGCATTTAAACGGTTTGCTGCTCTCTATTTGTAAACGATGCACTTGATTATGGGGATTCTGATCCCTGTGACATACCTGTTATTGATCATTTAATTTAGAAAGGAAGGAATGAAAAAAACTGGCGTGCGGAAAAATTCAAATATTCATCACCATTATAATTTTTTTTTATGCTTTGCAGACTTTTATTCTTCTGCAAAGTTATACCATCTGTCTTCTCGACGTCTTTTAAAGACGTAAAGTCTTTGTTTTGATTTTCTACATATTTTAACGCAGCCAACTGTTCATTATAACATATAAAAAAAATCCGTATCACGTCCGATATTTGTTTTGTGTTTTTATTTATGTAAGTATTTTTAAAAGAGCAGCGCTGGCTAGAGGTGACAACGAGTGCTTAGCTTACATACGACGCGCTCGTGACCTTGTCAAGCTCGCAGATATTTCCATTACCCTTAAAACCCCGTGTAAAATAAATAAATATATATTATAATAATATTAAAAAAAAAATCATCTAGAAAACGGTCGTATTTTAACCTCAATTATCCGCAATGTGTTGACAGCTCTCCTTGTGATTGTTTATTTAGAAACAGAACGCCTGCGTTTTCCAAACTTCCTTGGCCGAGGTCTGGCTGGGATCCGCAGCCTCGTTTCGCTGCACAGTAAATGTCAAATTAACGGTTGACGTACACTCAGTTCCTCCGTCTTTTGTTTAACATTTTCTGACCTTTTCCTATGTTTGGATATCTTCACAAATCTTCAGGCGGCGACTGCAGCTTAAACCGGAACGCCAGGCCCGTAGGTGCCCTGAAACTTTCTGTAATAAACCGATCTGCAGTGTGGCGTATCCTCACATTTCCTCTTCACTTTTCAGACAGATTTTCCATTTTATTTAACCTTTTCTTTCTGTAGCAACGAGTAATTCTTTTTCTAAGGACCCTGCGATGATCCGTGCTTCGCCTAGATATTGTAATTTCACTAGATTGGTTCATTATGAGGTTTATTAACCCTCTTAACTACCAAGATACCAACAATAACCAATCCACCAGGCACCTGCTGCCGCCCTGATACCGAGTATGCAGTTACAGTTGCAAGTATTTTTAAAGCACTTACAAGTTCCGTAGCGCTGTGCAATGGGTGAGACAGAATAACAAATATACATACACGTTACACACACACAGAGCAGTAGGAAAGGGGACCCTGCCTGAGAGCTTACAATCTAAGAGGAGAGAGGACCCTGCTCCAGAGCTTACAATCTAAGAGGAGAGGGGACCCTGCTCCAGAGCTTACAATCTAAGAGGAGAGGGGACCCTGCTCCAGAGCTTACAATCTAAGAGGAGAGGGGACCCTGCTCCAGAGCTTACAATCTAAGAGGAGAGGGGACCCTGCTCCAGAGCTTACAATCTAAGAGGAGAGGGGACCCTGCTCCAGAGCTTACAATCTAAGAGGAGAGGGGACCCTGCTCCAGAGCTTACAATCTAAGGAGAGGGGACCCTGCCCCAGAGCTTACAATCTAAGAGGAGAGGGGACCCTGCTCCAGAGCTTACAATCTAAGAGGAGAGGGGACCCTGCTCCAGAGTTTACAATCTAAGAGGAGAGGAGACCCTGCTCCAGAGCTTACAATCTAAGAGGAGAGGGGACCCTTCTCCAGAGCTTACAATCTAAGAGGAGAGGGGACCCTGCTCCAGAGTTTACAATCTAAGAGGAGAGGGGACCCTGCTCCAGAGCTTACAATCTAAGAGGAGAGGGGACCCTGCTCCAGAGCTTACAATCTAAGAGGAGATGAGACCCTGCTCCAGAGCTTACAATCTAAGAGGAGAGGGGACCCTGCCCCAGAGCTTACAATCTAAGAGGAGAGGGGACCCTGCTCCAGAGCTTACAATCTAAGAGGAGAGGGGACCCTGCTCCAGAGTTTACAATCTAAGAGGAGAGGGGACCCTGCTCCAGAGCTTACAATCTAAGAGGAGAGGGGACCCTGCTCCAGAGCTTACAATCTAAGAGGAGATGAGACCCTGCTCCAGAGCTTACAATCTAAGAGGAGAGGGGACCCTGCCCCAGAGCTTACAATCTAAGAGGAGAGGGGACCCTGCTCCAGAGCTTACAATCTAAGAGGAGAGGGGACCCTGCTCCAGAGTTTACAATCTAAGAGGAGAGGGGACCTGCTCCAGAGCTTACAATCTAAGAGGAGAGAGGACCCTGCTCCAGAGCTTACAATCTAAGAGGAGAGGGGACCCTGCTCCAGAGCTTACAATCTAAGAGGAGAGGGGACCCTGCTCCAGAGCTTACAATCTAAGAGGAGAGGGGACCCTGCTCCAGAGCTTACAATCTAAGAGGAGAGGGGACCCTGCTCCAGAGCTTACAATCTAAGGAGAGGGGACCCTGCCCCAGAGCTTACAATCTAAGAGGAGAGGGGACCCTGCTCCAGAGCTTACAATCTAAGAGGAGGGGGGACCCTGCTCCAGAGCTTACAATCTAAGAGGAGAGGGGACCCTGCTCCAGAGTTTACAATCTAAGAGGAGAGGGGACCCTGCTCCAGAGCTTACAATCTAAGAGGAGGGGGGACCCTGCTCCAGAGCTTACAATCTAAGAGGAGAGGGGACCCTGCTCCAGAGTTTACAATCTAAGAGGAGAGGGGACCCTGCCCCAGAGCTTACAATCTAAGAGGAGGGGGGACCCTGCTCCAGAGCTTACAATCTAAGAGGAGAGGGGACCCTGCTCCAGAGTTTACAATCTAAGAGGAGAGGGGACCCTGCTCCAGAGCTTACAATCTAAGAGGAGAGGGGACCCTGCTCCAGAGCTTACAATCTAAGAGGAGATGAGACCCTGCTCCAGAGCTTACAATCTAAGAGGAGAGGGGACCCTGCCCCAGAGCTTACAATCTAAGAGGAGAGGGGACCCTGCTCCAGAGCTTACAATCTAAGAGGAGAGGGGACCCTGCTCCAGAGCTTACAATCTAAGAGGAGATGAGACCCTGCTCCAGAGCTTACAATCTAAGAGGAGAGGGGACCCTGCCCCAGAGCTTACAATCTAAGAGGAGAGGGGACCCTGCTCCAGAGCTTACAATCTAAGAGGAGAGGGGACCCTGCTCCAGAGTTTACAATCTAAGAGGAGAGGGGACCCTGCTCAAGAGCTTACAATCTAAGAGGAGAGAGGACCCTGCTCCAGAGCTTACAATCTAAGAGGAGAGGGGACCCTGCTCCAGAGCTTACAATCTAAGAGGAGAGGGGACCCTGCCCCAGAGCTTACAATCTAAGAGGAGAGGGGACCCTGCTCCAGAGCTTACAATCTAAGAGGAGAGGGAACCCTGCCCCAGAGCTTACAATCTAAGAAGAGAGGGGACCCTGCTCCAGAGTTTACAATCTAAGAGGAGAGGGGACCCTGCTCCAGAGCTTACAATCTAAGAGGAGAGGGGACCCTGCTCCAGAGCTTACAATCTAAGAGGAGAGGGGACCCTGCCCCAGAGCTTACAATCTAAGAGGAGAGGGGACCCTGCTCCAGAGCTTACAATCTAAGAGGAGATGGGACCCTGCTCCAGAGCTTACAATCTAAGAGGAGAGGGGACCCTGCCCCAGAGCTTACAATCTAAGAGGAGAGGGGACCCTGCTCCAGAGCTTACAATCTAAGAGGAGAGGGGACCCTGCTCCAGAGTTTACAATCTAAGAGGAGAGGGGACCCTGCTCAAGAGCTTACAATCTAAGAGGAGAGAGGACCCTGCTCCAGAGCTTACAATCTAAGAGGAGAGGGGACCCTGCTCCAGAGTTTACATCTAAGAGGAGAGGGGACCCTGCTCAGAGCTTACAATCTAAGAGGAGAGGGGACCCTGCTCCAGAGCTTACAATCTGAGAGGAGAGAGGACCCTGCCCCAGAGCTTACAATCTAAGAGGAGAGGGGACCCTGCTCCAGAGCTTACAATCTAAGAGGAGAGGGGACCCTGCCCCAGAGCTTACAATCTAAGAGGAGAGGGGACCCTGCTCCAGAGCTTACAATCTAAGAGGAGAGGGGACCCTGCTCCAGAGCTTACAATCTAAGTATAGAGAGGACCCTGCTCCAGAGTTTACAATCTAAGAGGAGAGGGGACCCTGCTCAAGAGCTTACAATCTAAGAGGAGAGGGGACCCTGCCCCAGAGCTTACAATCTAAGAGGAGAGGGGACCCTGCTCCAGAGTTTACAATCTAAGAGGAGAGGGGACCCTGCTCAAGAGCTTACA
This sequence comes from Leptobrachium leishanense, assembly GCA_009667805.1. Lineage (NCBI taxonomy): Eukaryota > Metazoa > Chordata > Amphibia > Anura > Megophryidae > Leptobrachium > Leptobrachium leishanense. Next base: position 13,157,937 of record CM019068.1, read on the forward strand.
ATCTAAGAGGAGAGGGGACCCTGCTCAAGAGCTTACAATCTAAGAGGAGAGGGGACCCTTCCCCAGAGCTTACAATCTAAGAGGAGAGAGGACCCTGCCCCAGAGCTTACAATCTAAGAGGAGAGGGGACCCTGCTCAAGAGCTTACAATCTAAGAGGAGAGGGGACCCTGCTCCAGAGTTTACAATCTGAGACGGGACTCTGCTCCAGAGTTTACAATCTAAGAGGAGAGAGGACCCTGCTCCAGAGCATACAATCTGAAAGGAGAGGGGACCCTGCACCAGAGCTTACAATCTAAGAGGAGAGGGGACCCTGCTCCAGAGCTTACAATCTAAGAGGAGAGGGGACCCTGCTCCAGAGCTTACAATCTAAGTATAGAGAGGACCCTGCCCCAGAGCTTACAATCTAAGAGGAGAGGGGACCCTGCTCCAGAGTTTACAATCTAAGAGGAGAGGGGACCCTGCTCAAGAGCTTACAATCTAAGAGGAGAGGGGACCCTGCTCAAGAGCTTACAATCTAAGAGGAGAGGGGACCCTGCCCCAGAGCTTACAATCTAAGAGGAGAGAGGACCCTGCCCCAGAGCTTACAATCTAAGAGGAGAGGGGACCCTGCTCAAGAGCTTACAATCTAAGAGGAGAGGGGACCCTGCCCCAGAGCTTACAATCTAAGAGGAGAGGGGACCCTGCTCCAGAGCTTACAATCTTTACAAGAGGAGAGGGGACACACTAGGTGAGGGTACATAGAGAACCTGAAGTATCACCACCCATGTGGGCTCGGTGGGAAGATGGCGCAAGAAATACACAGCTGGGGAATCATGGAGTGAGCCGATATTTGATGCTATGTTTGAAGCACAATATCCCATTTGTGAAAATACATCTCACCCTGTGACAATACATTGCATCCCGTGACAATATATCGCGTCCCGTGACAATATATCGCATCCCGTGACAATATATTGCATCCCGTGCCAGGCGTCATGTAACCATATAATTCAACTAGGCAGTGGTTATGACTAGGGATGGGCTGCCGGTTCAAATCGGTTCAAAGTTCAATTCGAACATCGGCTGTTCGAAAATTTGCGAACTTCAAACTTTTCGGGACGTTCGCAAAAAGTTTGCGAAAAAAAAGTTTTCAAAAAATGCTTAAAAGATCCTAAAAAATCTACAGATAAAGTAACTCTTTACTGCAGAATATAATAATAAATGGTTTATTAGATATTGAATTAAAATGGGAATATTTTTGACATTGAAGCCTATGGGATTCATAAACATTTCCCACACCTTGTTGGTCAAATTTCCCATGGCTTCAAATTGCTTTTAAACATGAGTAAAAGCGGTAAAAATTAGCTCAGCGCACACTGGTGAAATGGCTCAGCAGTGAAAGGGTTAAAAACCTTTTTAACCCTTTCGCTGCTGAGGCTTTTCCCGCCCCTGTGCTGAGGTCATTTTTTACCTGTTTTGCGCATCATGTTTAAACGTGTTTTTAAGGCTTATTTTAGTATATGACATCGACATATTATATATCGTTCTTTCCGTCAGACTCGGTAGATTCATAATATGTCATTATTATATGTATACGTTATGTCATGTTTGTATATTATAACAAAAAATGCAATAAAATATGTATTTTCAATAATTTACAGCGTGTAAAGTGTTTTTTTCCACATTTTAACATGCGAGCAATTGCGGTTATATTTTGTATGGGGTGCGCTTGTTAAAAAAATTAGAGATGGGGTCTCGTTACATTTTTTTTTGGGGAAAATGACACCATTTTTAACAAACGCACCGCATACAAAAATCGTTAATGCAGCATCATTGTTCACATTATAATTGAAATGGGAACAATATTGCTGCATTAACAAAACAAAAAAAAAAAAAAAAGTGTTTATTTTTTTTTTGTTTTTATTTTTTTTTTTTAATTTTTTTTTATTTTTATTTTTATTTTTATTTTTTTTTTTTATTTTTTTTTTTTACAATTTTTTTTACTTTCATGTTTGGTATCGTTGGAACGGCCATGCTCTGGCCGATCCAACGATATCAAAATTTAACCCCTAACTGCCACGGATCGGGAGATAGGGAGTTCATTGGAACTCCCTATCTCCACAGTTCGTGGCAGTTAGGGGTTAATGCTAGGACTGGCGTCATCGTGCTACGCACGATGACGCCAGTCCTCTGGGGGAGTTCCCGGAAGCTTGGCCGACATCCAAGATGTCGGCCAGCTCCCGGGAAGGATCGCAAATCGGCGCTTTTCAGCGCCGATTTGCGATCCAGCTCCCCAGGGGTTAATGCCAGGCATCATTTGGAAGGGCAGGCTGTGCCCTTCCAAATGATGCCTGGGTTAAGCCCCTGTGAGCCGCCGATCGGGAGGGAGAGAGGTCCGAAGGACCTCCCCCCCCTCCCTTTCAGGCGCCTCCTCCGCACATGCGGGGGGGGCGCCTGAATTATGTGTCATCGCGGGGGCGCGATGACACATAATAATGGCGGCCACTGCTCCGGATGCCGGGCTGACATCCAGGATGTCAGCCCGCACCGGAGGGGCCAGCGATCGGCCGGAACCCGGCCGAACGCTGACCCCAATGCGAGGACGCGCTCAGCGCGTCCTCCGCATACCAGCGGCAATGCTGAGGACGCGCTGAGCGCGTCCTTAGCATTGAAGTGGTTAAAAAGAAAATTAAAAAAAAAATGTTTTTCATTGTTTCCTGTCCCCAGGGCACTACCCAGACCCCCATACACCTTTTATGGCCAATATCTTGCATATATGCCCTCTGGAGGGGACCGTAATTTTCTACCTTTCGAGTCCCATTGACTTGCATTGCGTTCGAATCGGTTTCAAGTTCACAGACAAACTTTTTCGGAGGTTCGAGTTCGAATGCGAACTGAACACGGGGTTTTCGGCCCATCACTAGTTATAATGTTGTGGCTGATAGGGATGAGCTGTTTGGTTCGATCAGTTCAGAGTTCGATTTGAACTTTGGCCGTAGCAAGTTCGCGAATTCAAACTTTTTGGCGTGTTCGGTTCGAGTTCGAAAAAAAATAAAAATTGAAAAAAGTATAAAAAATGCTTAAAAAAAATACTAAATAAATCTAGAAATAAAGAGACTCTTTACTGCAGAATATTATAAGCAACGGTTTATTAGATATTGAATTAAAAACTAATGTCTAGGTGCAAAGATTCTCACCTCTAAATGACCTGTGCTCTCAAACGGCGTAAACAACAGGTGTTTAATTAGTGTTTGGAAATAAGATGTGCTTCTAATTAGTCGTCTCATGAATTTGATACATTGTATGCAGACTGGGGGTGCCAGGTGTCATTTGTGGGTCTGTGATGGCGATGTTTCCATACATCCTACAAATCCGCCACTTCACAGGCAGGTTATAGGGACCTCCTAGGCACGATATTTGAAGGAATTTTTCGTTTTTATTTTTAACCCTTATTTTATGGAAAAATCACTGTTTCTTTAACCCTTTCACTGCTGAGGCATTTCACCGCTGTGTGCTGAGCTAATTTTTACCGCTTTCGCTCACCATGTTTAATCGCAATTTGAAGCCACATTTTATTATACGACCCAGACATATTATATATCGTTCTTTCCGGCAGACTCGACAGATTCATAATATATCATTGTTATACGTATACGTCATGTTCTGCGTGTATATTATAACAAAAAATGCAATAAAAGTTGAATTTTTAATCAACTGCAGCGTGTAAAGTGTTTTTTTTCACCTTTTATCACATGAACATTTGCGGTTATATTTTCTATGGGGTGCGCTTGTACAAAAATTAGAAATGGGGACTTTTAAATTTAAATTTTTTGGGGGGAATTATGTGATTTTTAGCAAATGTACACCATAGAAAAAAAATCATTAGTGCAGCATCATTGTTCACATTATAATTGAAATGTGAACAATATTGCTGCATTAATAAAAATAACACACAAAAAAATACATGTTTTTTTTTATTTAATTTTTTTACTTTATTTACTTTATTTACTTTACTTTTTTTACTGGTTATGTTGGGTATCATGCTCAGGCCTTTCGATTGACACCCTCCTTGACCCCCTAGCTGCCACAGTTCTGGAGATATCGTGGTTCAAATGAACCCCCTATCTCCACCAGGGGATTCCGGGCAGCTAGGGGTTCCCCGGCTATCTGACGTCATCACGCTATGCGTGAGGATGTCAGGCAGTGAGGGGGGACCCGGGGGTGGAGCCGCCATCCAAGATGGAGGCCCCCACCAGAGCTAGGCCGCACTTTGGCCCCCGCAAGGCGCTGAAGTGCGACCCGGTGCCTAAGGGGTTAAAGCCAGGCACCGCTTAAAAGGGGAGACTCTCCCCTTTTAAGCGGTGCCTGGCTTTTTTGTGGGACCTTCCGATCGGGAGGGAGAGGGATCCGAACGGATCCCCCCTCCCTTCCAGGCAATCTCCCGGCCATTGCCAGGGCAGAGCCGGCGCTAGCGTAAGGCGGCACAGGCGGCCGCCTTACTATCTGGCTTCCTGCCAGTTTGTGGGGGCAGAATTCCCCGGCCCCGAGCGCCGCCATGTTGGTCGGCTGGGGAGACCCGGCGCAGCGCTAGGGGCCGAACCACCTGACCAGCGCCACGCTCGATCTCGCGAGAACGCGGCTGCGCTGGTCATGTGATTCCCGCCCAGCGAGCGGCAAAGCTGTATCATGTCAGCGGCCGCTCGCCACCGTGAGGAACACTGGCGGAGCCTGGCAGCAGGTGAGAGCTGGGGGCAGATATATCCATATCAGCTGGAGCAATATATACCCATGTAATCTGGGGGCAAATATATATATATATCCATGAGCTGGGGGCAAATATATCCATGAGCTGGGGCAAATATATCCACATGTGATCTGGGGGCAAATATATCCATGAGCTGGGGGCAAATATATCCACATGTGATCTGGGGGCAAATATATCCATGAATTGGGGGCAAATATATCCATGAGTTGGGGGCAAATATACCCATATGAGCTGCGGCAAATATCTCCATATGAGCTGGGGCAATATATGCCCATATGAGCAGGGGGCAAATATACTTACAGTTGTGTTCAAAATTATTCAACCCCCACTGAAATTGAGTGTTTTGGCCTGTGTGACATTGATTTTGATCATTCAGTCATCTTGCTTACAATTAAATCAAAGAGGCACGTGTAGGTCAGACAAATATAACATAACATTTATAATGAAATAACCACAAATGTATTTTCTGTGCTCACATCATTATCAGTTTTATTCAACTCCCAAGTGACATTCAATCTTAGTACTTAGTACAACATCCTTTTACAGTTATAACAGCTTTTAAACGTGAAGCATAGCTTGACACAAGTGTCTTGCAGCCATCTACGGGTATCTTCGCCCATTCGTCATGGGCAAAAGCCTCCAGTTCAGTCACATTCTTAGGCTTGCGCACTGCTACTGCTTTCTTTAAGTCCCACCAGAGGTTCTCAATCGGATTTAAGTCAGGTGACTGCGATGGCCACTCCAAAATGTTCCAGCCTTTAATCTGCAACCATGCTCTAGTGGACTTGGAGGTATGCTTGGGATCATTGTCCTGTTGAAAGGTCCAACGTCTCCCAAGCCTCAGGTTTGTGACGGACTGCATCACATTGTCATCCAATATCTCCTGGTACTGAAGAGAATTCATGGTACCTTGCACACGCTGAAGCTTCGCTGTACCTGCAGAAGCAAAACAGCCCCAAAGCATGATTGACCCCCGCCATGCTTCCAGGGCCGGATTAACGTAGGGGCGGATGGAGCGGTCGCTCCAGGCCCCGTTCTGAAAATAGGCCCCCAGCAAGCTGTCCAAAGACAAGCCTGCTAGTGCCACACATCGTACTCCGGACAATACGGCCTGGCAGACACTCGAGTGTGGTGGCAGCTAACAGGCCGTGCATGGAGCGGAGGCAACCAGCACCAACTCATTCAATTACAAAGGGAGGGGGGAAGGAATGCAAACAGTGCCGGCGTGCGGATGAATCCGCTCAGCCTGCACTGTCCTGCCCCGTGCCACCCTCACCCTGTTGGGATCAGGCTCAGCAGGCCACAGACACAGCATGCCAGCCCAGGCCACCAGCGTACGAGGAGCAGAGCTGTCTTTAGCACGGGCAGCTGCTCCTTGAGCCCACAAAAATCATGGCCTCGTAGGCCTCCTCCCCTCTGTGTTGACAGAGGCCTGTTCAATACCTCAGCCGCTGCAAGTGCTAAGTTAGCAACTTGCATTGAACGCCGTTCAACCGCTCAGCGCTCAGCAGTGCTAACCTAGCACTTGCAGCGACCCGAGGAGATGCTTCGTGTGACGTATTAAAGATGGCCGCCGCATGAAGCCAGTAACAATGCCCTACAGCAAGATGGCCGCCGCCTCGAAGCAAGTAATAATTCCCTACAGCAATGTTAATTTTGAGGTTTTTGTTCACCAAAGCACAAAATATTTATTTATTATTTCCTCCTGCACATAGACAATATATAAATTGAACTGTAATATATGTTTCAGAAGTAAACATAACTTTTATTCATTAAAAACTATCATTTGTGGTGTGTGCATACAAAACGGAATTGTGCTGACTGCTTCTCTTTATTATTTTTTGTCCGAGTGATCCGAAAAACAATCTGAATTTTTCATTAAGAAATTGTCGGCCATTTTGGATTCAAAATTCGCATCCAAAGGGTTCAACGACACTGCTGCAGCAAACTGAATTGCTGCGCTGCAGCAATTCAGCAGCTGCTGAGGTATTGAACAGGCCTCAGGTGACCGCAGAGATGATGAGGTATCTTGGGAGCTGCGTTTGGCTCCTCCCCCTCCTCCACACCATGCAGTTCCCTCGCACTACAGGATTCAGGAAGCAGTCAGTGCTACTGCTCAGCTCTGCCCTGCCAGCCTGTCTGAGAGAGACAGTCTCTACAGCATGAAGCAGGGCTCTGCTTAAAAGACCCCCTGCTACTTCCCCACCCCTCCCTCCATTTTCCTCTAGCTTGTCTCTGGCACAAGTTCATTTGTGAGTAAATGTTTATATATGAAGTGTGTGATGTGTATATTATTATATGTATATATGAAGTGTGTGACGTGTCTATTATGTGTATATATATGATGTGGGCGATGTGTATATGGTGTATATATGATGTGGAAATGTGTGTGACATGTATATTAGGTGTAAGTGAATATAATGTGGAAATGTGTATATGATGTATAATGTGTACATGTACAGTATGTAGAATGTGTACAAAGGATGTATATACAATAGTACGTGTATATTTATGTACACACAGATAGTGTTTTTCTCACAGTACGTGTATATAGGATGTGCAATTGTAAAAAAATTATAAAATAAATAGGCTTGTCTCATAAAACTAAATCTATGTGTGTTTTTTTTTTTTAAGGATGCTGGGGTGGAGAGCAAAATTCCATGGGGGGGGCCCAAGAAAATGTTTGCCCAGGGCCTGACGAGGAGTATTGGAAAGAAGTTGCTCAGAGTCCAGCAGGCACTGCCAGTCTGCCAGGCCAGCGTTGCCAGCCCAGCCTGTCTCTCATCAGTGTGCCCAGCCCTCAGGCGGCAAGATCAGTGCCACACACAGCCAGCTGAGAGCTTACCACCATTGAGGTTAGTTAGGTGGAGCCAACTTTTCATGCCAATAAAAAGTTTTTATTGCATATGTGCTCTGCCCTGGAGAAGGGGCTCTGTAGAGAATCTTTTATCCCCTTTGCTGCTGTGCCATGCAACACCCCTGTGAGTTGAACTCATTTTCACCATTTTGTGCCTGTCATGCTTAACCCCTTCACTGCTGAGCCATTTCACCCAGTGTGCTGAGCTAATTTTTTACCATTTTGTGCTCTTCATGTTTAAACGCAATTTAAAGTCCTGTTTTATTGTAGGACTGAGTAGGACCCAGACATATTATATATCTTTATTTAAGCAGACTTGGCAGATTCATAATATATATTTTATGTAAACGTCATGTCCTGTCAGAATGCTGTAACAAAAAATGTAAAAACATGTGAATTTCCATTTATGTACAGCATGTAAAATATTTTGTTTCCCATTTTATCATCCAAGCCTTTGCGGTTATATATTCTATGTTGTACACTTGTTAAAAAAAATAGAAATGGGAACCTGTTGCTGTATTTTTCAAAGAAAATACGCAATATTAGCTAAACGGAAAAAACTAAATTTTTTCGCTAGTGCAGCATCATTGTTCACATTATAATTGAAAAGTGAACAATAGTGCTGCATTAATAAAAAAAATGTAATTTTTTTACACTTAATGTGGTCATGTTTGGTATCATTGGAAAGGCAATGCTTTTGACTTTCCAATGCTACCAAACGTGACCCTGTGCCACAGATCTGGAGCTACAGTATATGCATCCAAAGGACGTTATCTCCAAAGGTGTCAGCCACCTCTAGGAGAAGTCTGCGATCCGGTGCCGGATCACGGACTGGCACCTACAGGGTTAAAGAGAGGCATCGCTGGAAAGGTCAGATTGACCTTTCCAGCAATGCCTCTCTTTTTTCTCTCTCACTTCTCCGTAGGACCCCATCCTCCCTTTCAGGAGCCTGATGTCATCTCGCCAGGAGGGGTTTAAAAGCTGGGTCTGACCTTTTCATTTTATTTCTATAAATAGGCCCACCAAAATCCTCAGCACCAGGCCCATGATACTCTTAATCCGGCCCTGCATGCTTCACAGTAGGCAAGGTGTTCTTTTCTTCATAGGCCTTGTTCTTCTTCCTCCAAACATAGCGTTGATCCATGGGCCCAAACAGTTCTAATTTTGTTTCATCAGTCCACAGAACACTATCCCAAAACTTCTGTGGTTTGTCCACATGACTTTTGGCATACTGCAGTCAACTCTTCTTATTCTTTGGAGACAGCAAGGGGGTGCGCCTGCGAGTTCTGGCATGGAGGCCTTCATTACGCAGTGTACGCCATATTGTCTGAGCTGAAACTTCAGTACCCACATCTGACAAATCTTTTCTCAGTTCCTCAGCAGTCACACGGGGACTTTTTTCCACTCTACGCTTCAGGTAGCGCACAGCAGTCGAAGTCAGCATCTTCTTTCTGCCACGACCAGGTAGCGTTTCAACAGTGCCCTTTGCCTTGAATTTGCGAATGATGCTTCCTATGGTCTCTCTTGGTATGTTTAACATCTTTGCAATCTTCTTATAGCCATTGCCCTTCCTGTGAAGAGTAATCACCTCTGCTCTTGTCTTCCTGGACCATTCTCTTGACTTCACCATGTTTGTAACCACACCAGTAAATGTCTAGAAGGAGCTGAGTATCACAGTCATTTTAAAGCTGCCTAATTGGTGCTTATTATGCTTTATTGCTGCTCCGTGACATCCACAGGTGTTTTCAATACCTGATTGAAAACACTTGAATGAACCTCTGTTCTTCAGAGTGGTAGTCTTTAAGGGTTGAATAATTGTGTCAATGAAGAATTCACAAAAGAAACATTTACTACTGTATTACAAAACCAATTGATGTCATTTTAGTTGCATATGGTTCTTTAAAAAGTCCTTGTAGGATTTCATTCTGAATACAATTACAAATGTCACTAAATTCCCTAAAACCCTTTACAGCATTGGGGGTTGAATAATTTTGAACACAACTGTATATGAGCAACCCTAGTGTGTGTATATATATGTGTATATATATATAGAGATTATCATGGCACCTCTATCCTGATTGGCTTGACATGACACGGATGGGGGGGGCACCAAAATGCACCTTCGCCTGACTAGATAAAAATGCTTTCACCGGCCCTGGCCGGGGGTCGCCTGGAAATGACGTCATCGTGCATGGCGCGATGACGTCATTTACGTCGGGAGGAGCTTGACTTCAGTGTCTGAGGACGCTGAAGTCAGAATGCCGCGGGACCCCGGACAGAGAGGTGAGTATCTCTGCCGGGGGTCCCGCAAACCTGATGACATGTGGGACACGTCCTCCTCAGCATACAGCGGGAGTAACTGAGGACGTGCCCCAGACGTCGTCAGCAGTGAAGGGGTTAAAAATGTCTTTTTTTTTTACTTTTTGTCCTTGTTTCCTGTCCCCCAGGGCACTACCCGGACCCGGACATTGTTTTTAAATGTTTCTATACATCCTAGAAATCCGCCACTTCACGGGCAGGTTATGGGGACTTCCTAGGCACGATATTTGAAGGAATTTTTTGTTTTTATTCTTAACCTTTATTTCATGGAAAACTCACTGGTCCTTTAAAAACTTTTTTTTTTACTTTTTGTCCTTGTTTCCTGCCCCCCAGGGCACTACCCGGACCCCCATACACCTTTTATGGCAAATATGTAACATATATGCCCTCTTGGAGGACACTCTAAAAATCAAATTTTGAGTCCCATTGACTTGTATTGAGTTCGAATGCGAACTGAACTCGGGGGTGTTCGGCTCATCCCTAGTGGCTGATCGTTCATATCATTGCTACTGTTGTCTGCTCTTGCGCAAAGGATAAAGTTGTGTTAAAACCCAATTTGATTTGACGTTTTAGCATTAATCATTATTATTAGTCCTCCCTTACTTGGATTAAAGCGATTTCGTTTTCTCTTCCATTTGTGGCTCATCGTGTTTCTGATAAAATAAAACTTCTCTTAAGAGTTAGAACATTTCACAATATGTTAACACCTTCTGACAAATTCAAGCTTGCATCTGTTATTGTCTGTTTCCAACTTATATAAGTGTATATGAGATGCAAATAGTGGAGAAATGTCCCGTTACGTCCCCCGGGGCTTCAGAAATATTATACTGCACTTTCACAGAAAAAAAAAATAGAACCAAATGCCCTAAATTCATTTAATAGAAATGTGATAAAAATGTTACGTTGGGAGCTGCGTGAAGCTGGCCCCCCTACAACAAGCCCGGTTTCGTGACTTTTGGGTGTTGTAGGGGAGCTGCGTGACCTTTGGTGACCTTTATTAAATGGTTAATAACTCAGAACGGAGATTTCAATAGCACGAACCGGCACAAACCTAACACTAACCTACAAGCCCGGTTTCGTGACTTTTGGGGGTTGTAGGGGGGCTGAGTAACCCTTGGTGACCTTTATTCAGTCTCATTGTCTGGAAAAAACAATTGCTAATATCTCAAAAATAAAAGCAGCACAAATGTTAATTTTTCCACCACAAAACAGCACAAACGTAGCACTAACCAAACACAGTGGATTTTTTATTTGTGCCGATTGTAGGGGGGGGGGGCGCAGCTTCACACAGCTTATGTTGGATTCTCTGTGAACTTCCGAAACCCCCATTGATACAGACGTGAAACAATCAGGGTTATTCAAAGAGATCCGAATTGTGGCCGAAAGGTAACCAAACGCTGAAATTCTGGGTATGGTTACCTTTCCTGGCCATTCGGCTATTCAGATGGCAGGCAGTTTTCCAAATCCTGGCGAATTGCCTGCACATACGGTGCCTGTTCGAGGGCAGTGAAATCCCCATAGAGAAGTAATGCTTCGTCTATTCAGAGAACACAAACCAGCAGTGAAAAGTTGCCGAATTGCTCTGCCATTCGGTGGTTTAATTCGGCAGGTTTATTCAGGCAAATCCCATAGGCTTCAATGTTAAAAATATTCCCGTTTTCATACAATATCTAATAAACCATTTATTATTTTATTCTGCAGCAAAAAGTCTCTTTTTTTTTAGGATCTTTTAGGCATTTTTTGGGAATTTTTTGCAAACATTGTTTTTCTCTTTTTTTTTTTAAATCTTTTTTTCTGTATCAGCCCTTTTTATTATCATTCATTGGATTTTATATGTAAATTCCAGACATTTTCGTTCTGTAGTTTCTTTGCAAACAGCGTTTCACGTTTCAAACATTCAAGCGTACGTTTTTTTTTTTCCTCTCTCCATTCGTCTGCGGTGTTGGGTTTTTTCAGCGGCCGCTCTGCGCTGTGATCGGCTCCTGCTTGGGTTTCTCCGGCGTGTTCGGCGGGGTTAATCCAGATGTTTTTGCGGGTTTCTGTGTGCATTCGCCTGGGTTTTGCGTGAGGTTTGCGGCGGCTTTTCCCTGCACTAAGACAGCCCTGTGGTGTTTGCTGAATACACAGCAGGGTCGCCGAAATGGGATCGCCGAATCGAACCGAATTGAAGAGAACGAAAAGTCACCGAACGTGCGTTGACTTTTCGATTCTCTTTGAATAACCCTGAATGTATTTATGTCTTTGGCAGAGATATGTTCCACTGCTTTTACCTGAGCTCTGTTTACGTAAAGATAGGGGATCACAAAAGGTGTAACTGTCCTTATTTCCTTGAAAAAATTCAGATACTCAGAAAAACTATAAGCAACAAATGTGTAGCCGTATTCCAAGCCAGACTGAGAAAATAGGACACAATGATTGTTTGTACACGTTCCATCTGTGTAGAGTAAGAAGAACTAAGCAACAGATTGTATCAAAACCTTTACAGGTGCAAAAGGATACATTTGTGACAATGTTTTTCCAATTGTTTCTGCATCATTTTCCACTAAGCAAAGCAGAACAACAGGAACACGAAACCGCTCTGGAAGTTATTTACTAACTTCCAAATTGCACCAAAAGGTGAATTTCACTGAGTCTGCAACTTCAGGGCAATCCGTCTATTAACAAGGCTTTAATTAAGCAAATACAGGCGACATTCGGCAACACAAAAATGGTCCCTTTGAAAACTATGGATTCGTCTACTCACAGAACGCCGAATTGCACTGAAATGTTTGGGCTATAAGCCATGATTTCTGTGTTTACGATTCGACAGGTTTAAAACAGGTGAATCCAATAGGTTTCAAAGTATTCCAAATTTTGAAAATAAATGGAATATATTTTTTATTTACTATTTTAACCCATTCACTACTGATATCGAGATAGCTCGAGCTTCAAAAGCACCATTTGGTGCCCCGGTATCGAGATATCTTGGTATGCTGATCTGTGGCCCAAAACCAAATGAATTTTGTTTGTTATTGGGCTGCAGAAGGTGCCCCCAAAGTTTATGAATAAAATATTTAATAAAAACAGGGAATATTTTTTACATCAAAAACTATGGGATTATTTTGTACGGCTGGTATTTTCATTTTATTGTAGTAGTAGAATTAATTAATTCTTTTCACTTTCCGAAATAACTAATAAAAAACAAAATAACTCATTAAAATGAAATACGAAGCAATCCGTTATACAAAACACCATTCGTCCAAAAATACGAATAGTTTAAAAATACGAATCATGGTAACATAATGAACGAACCAGAACGAAAAAAAAGGGACTAAACGATCTGAAAGAAATTTTCGAAACTAAACGAAAATTTTGGCTGTGTACATGTCTACTGTACAGGGATTTTCACTCATAACCCCCTGAACCTTATCCCTGTAAAGCAGTAGGGATGAGCCGAACACCCGAGTTAGGTTCGCATTTGAACTCGAACTTTCCAAATGTTCGAATTCGAACTCGAACTCAATGTAAGTCAATGGAACCCGAACGGTCGATTTTTAGAGTGTCCTCCAAGAGGGCATATATGCTAGATATTTGCCATAAAAGGTGTATGGGGGTCCGGGTAGTGCCCTGGGGGACAGGAAACAAGGACAAAAAGTTTTAAAAAAAACTTTTTAAAGGGACAGTGAGTTTTCCATGAAATAAGGGTTAAAAATAAAAAGGAAAAATTCCTTCAAATATCGTGCCTAGGAGCTCCCCATAACCTGCTCGTGAAGTGGCGGATTTGTAGGATGTATAGAAATATGTAAAAACCAAAAAATGACGTTTCAAATGACGGTAAATGCTTTTCCTTTAATCTTTCCATAAACAACTGCTTGGGGCGGCAGTCTGTATGAAAAGAGGAGACATTTTTGGACACGCAGAAAAAGTTTAGTGATGTTTGGGCTAAATTATGGTGAAACTTATGCAGGCTTTGGATGAAAGTAACAATAGGTGCTTTAAAATTGAACCTTTAGCGTCGGCAACAGTGCCGTCACACCGTAACCCCTCTGAGGATATGAATCTGATACAGGCGTCAGTGGCAGTGCACCCAGATATTGTGCCTTTAGTGCCAGGCATGCAAGTACTATCATACAGTAACCCCTCTGTGGTATTGTGGAAGAGTGCAGGGGTGGACCATGCGGTCAGGGCTGGTGCTAGACTATTTTGCACCCTAGGCAAGACCAGCTACTTGCACCCCCCCAAAAAAACAAAAAAACGACACAACATGAAACTGCTAAATTTCTTTTATTTAAGAATAAAGTTTGAAAAGCACCAATAGTAAAAGGTAAAATAAATATAAATAAACTGTATTAAACCATTTTAAATTAACTGTATTGAACAAATATAAATTAACGAAAAAAAAAAAGAGTTGTCACGTAAGTTTCAATTTCAGACACATCAAAATTTCACTTTGCGTGCCTTACCCTTTGCAAATTTTCATCATGCGTATATACAGTGTATATATATATATATATATATATATATATATTCCCATGCCAGCTCACATCATGCGTATATATATTGCCCAGGCCAGCTCACAACATGCTCACAGTCACAGATGCGCCATCATCATAGGCGTGCGCAGCCTATTGCATTAGGGTGTGCACACAAAAGCTCAACACATGAGAAAAAAAAAATATATATAATATAATATAATATATATATACACACACACACGCACCCTTATGCATACATACACACGCACACACTCACACATTTAGCCTAAATATATCATTACAATCAGGGTAATTCAAAGAGAATCGAAAAGTCACCGCACGTTCGGTGACTTTTCGTTCTCTTCAATTCGGTTTGTTTTGACGATGCCCAGTTCGGCGACCCTGCGGTATATTCAGCAAGCACCACAGGGTCCCCGAATTGCAGGGAAAGGTCGCCGCAAACCCACCGAAAACTAACCACAAAACCCGGCGAATGCACGCCAAAAACCCGCAAAAACATCTAGATTAACCCAACCCGCTGGAAAAGCCGAGCAGAAGACGGTCACACGCAGCGAAGCCGCCAGAAAAAGCCGACACCGCAGGCGAATGGAGTGAATAAATTAGCAAAACAGTTTGCTTGAATGTTTGAAAAGTGAAACGCTGTTTGCAAAGAAACTACTGAGCGAAAATGTCTGAAATTTACATATAAAATCCAATGAATGATAATAAAAAGGCTGTTACAGAAAAAATAAGTAAAAAAAATTCTAAAAAAAATCTATAAATAAAGAGACTCTTTACTGCAGAATATTATAATGAACGGTTTATTAGATATTGAATTAAAACGGGAATATTTTTAACATTGAAGCCTATGGGATTCGTCTGAATAAACTTGCCGAATTAAACCACCGAACAGCAGGGCATTAGGGGAACCTTTCACTGCTGGTTTGTGTTCTCTGAATAGCCGAAGCAGTGCTTTTTTATGGGGATTTCACTGCCCTCGAACAGGCACCGAACAGGCACCGTATGTGCAGGCAATTCGCCAGGATTTGGTGAATTGCCTGCTCTCTGAATAGCCGAATGGCCAGGAAAGGTAACCGAATGCAGAAAATCAGCGTTCGGTTACCTTTCTCCAGCCATTCGGATCTCTTTGGATAACCTTGTATGTTTATAATTCAGAGGTGCAGCAACCTTGGCCATCCAGTTGTTTTTGAACTACATTTCCCATGAGTCTCGACTAACCCAATTAGTGGCTGAGTATTGTGGCCGATTGTGTTTTATGACTATCATAGTTATTCAGAGAGAGGTGAAACTCAGGAGAATGACTGGAGAAGTGAAAATTATAGGTCAAAATAGCCAAACAAGAAAAATTCTCCCATTTATCTCACTTTCCAAATCGGCTATTTGGTCCAGATTGTTCTCTTTTCCTGCCATTCTCTTGGTTTTCACCTTTCTCTGAACAACCCTTCAAGAGGTGAAAGACAGGAGAACTGGCAGGAGAAGAGAACAATCTAGACCAAATAGCCGATTTGGAAAGTGAGATAAATGGGAGAATTTTTATGGTTTGGCTATTTTGACCTAGAATTTTCACTTCTCCAGTTATTCTCCTGCTTTTCACCGAAAACATTCTGAATAACCCTGTGAATGTTTAATCCCGAGGTGAGAAATAACATTGCTTTAGATGTTAAAAGTGGGCAATGAGGAAATTTTGTATTTTTTCTACATGATCGTGTTTGGTCTCATTAGAAAGGCCAGACTCTGACCTCTCCAATGACACCTAACTTAACATTGTGGAGTGTAAAGAGAGTTCCATGGCAGTGGATTCTGTGATATGCCTATATCCACCACACATTACTGGGAGTTTCATGGCAGTGGATTCTGTGATACGCTTATATGCACCGCACATTACTGGGAGTTTCATGGCAGTGGATTCTGTGATATGCTTATATCATTATATGCACCGCACATTACAGAATCCACTGCCATGAAACTCCCAGTAATGTGCGGTGCATATAAGCGTATCACAGACTCCACTACCATCAAATAAAATTGTAATATTTAAAAATACTGTATATAAAAGTTGACTCCTCTCCTGCTTACCTTTTTTCTTGCAGGGAGGAGGATGAACATGTCCATTGGCAGAGGAGGGGACCGCTTCATCCAGCCTGTACTTGTCACGGTTCCCGGATCCCACCATGCAGTCCTTAAAGCCCAACACTCCACAGAGCCCAAAGGCTACAGGGTAGCCGTAGAAGAATCCCTAACTGTCTGGTCCTTAGAATTGGCCAGGTATACTAGCTAGACAGAAAGGGTTAATCAAAGACAATGTCATAATACAAAACCAGGTCAGCAACACGGGGGTAGTCAGACGAGCCAGAATCAGGAATACAGAGTATAGAATAGTCAAATGGAATAGCTGGGTCGATATCAGTGCAGAAGCGTAGTACAAGAAAATAGTCTAGGGCAACGGAAGGCAGAATAGTCAGAAAACAAGCAGAGGTCAATAACAGGTTAAATCACGAGAGAATTCAGGTACAAGGAGCTCAGGTATGGATAACCACGATCTGGCATTGCTTAGAAGGAACTGTTGGTTTTTAAAAGACCTTCAACAGACAGCGCCCCCCCCCTCTCAAGCCGCACCTCATGCAGCCACCTCCCTGCCTGTTTCAATTTAAACCGGGTGTTGGTGAGCGAGCAGCATCAGACATGCTGCCCTCAAGCACACCGGAAAGGCTGGAAGCCCCCAACGTTACAGTACTTCCCTGGTGGTCCAGTGGCTGTGGGCTCTGCAATGCGATCTGTGCTTCATGCACAGAACGCAGAGCACGTCCCACACTGGACCCGTGCACCGGCGATCCTCTGATGACCTTTCACCTGACTGCCGGCGCTCTCTGACATAGTCAGTGTGCGCCGGCGATCAGTTGACAGGTCAGAGGATCGCTAGCTCTTGGGTCCTGTGTGGGACGTGCTCTGCCTTCTGATCGCATTGCAGAGCCCACAGCCACCGGACCACCGGGGAAGTACAGGCTTGCAAAGGCAAAGGGTCCCGGAGGCTATCCGTGGGATGCAGCCAGCCGGGACCCATAGTGTGCCGCGGGTGGGATTAGGGTGTGCCTAGGCACACCTGGCACACCCCGTGGGCACGCCTATGGCCATCATGTGTATATATATTGCCCAGGCCAGCTCACATCATGCGTATATATATTGCCCAGGCCAATCCCCTGGTGGAGATAGGGGGTTCATTTGAACCCCGATATCTCCAGGCATCTAGTGGGTCATGGAGGGTGTCAATCGAAAGGCCTGAGCATGGCCTTTTCGAATGATACCCAACATGACCAGGTATAAAGTAAAAAAAAAAAAAAATGTATTTTTTTTGTGTGTTATTTTTATTAATGCAGCAATATTGTTCACATTTCAATTATAATGTGAATGATGATGCACTAATGATTTTTTTCTATGGGGTGGGTTTGCTATAAATCACGTAATTCCCCCCACAAAATGTAACAAGTCCCCATTTCTAATTTTTGTACAAGCGCACCCCATAGAAAACATAGCCGCAAATGCTCATGTGCTAAAATGTGAAAAAAAACACTTTACACACTGCAGATGATTAAAAATTCAATTTTTATTGCATTTTTTTCATAATATACAGCCAGGACAGGACGTATACATATAAAAATGATATACTATGAATCTGCGGAGTCTGCCGGAAAGAACGATATCTAACATGTCGGTCATTTAATAAGATGTGGCTTCAAAATCACGTTTAAACATGATGAGCGAAAGCGGTAAAAATTAGCTGAGCACACAGCGGTGAAATACAGCATATTAGAAGACGTTTTAGGAGATAAATTAACACTTCTCAATCAGAAGCAGACACCACCCCACCCCCTCAGTATAGTCTACATACATATAATGTATCAAATTCATTGAAAAACACAGGTCATTTAGAGGTGAGAATCTTTGCACGTACACATTAGTTTTTAATTCAATATCTAATAAACCATTGCTTATAATATTCTGCAGTAAAGAGTCTCTTTATTTCTAGATTTTTTTGTATTTTTTAAGCATTTTTTTATACTTTTTTCAAAATTTCCTTTTTACTGAACTCGAACCGAACACACCCAAAAAGTTCGAAGTTCGCAAACTTGCGAACGGCCAAAGTTCGAATCGAACTCCAAACTGATCGAACCGAATAGCTCATCCCTACGTGCTACAAGTCAAAAAACTATCACTGGCAAAATTCATAACATGGGGCTGTATTTAACCCCTTAAGGACGGGAGTAATTTTACGACTTTGGCGCTCTTTCGGAAGTGAAGTTTGCTGATGTTTTTGCTCATCATGTTTAAACGCGGTTTTAAGTAACGTATTATTATAACACCCAGACAAATTATATATCGTTCTTTCCGGCAGACTCGGCAGATTAATAATATATCATAATTATATATATACGTCATGTCCTGCCAGAATGCTATAACAAAAGATGTAAAAAAATGTGAATTTTCAATAAAATTTCAATCATCCACAGTGTGTAAAGTGTTTTTTTTTTCACATTTCATTATCCGATCCTTTGCGGTTATATTCTATGGGGTAGACTTGGGAACCCATTTTTTTTTTTTTGGGGGGGGGATTACGTGATTTTAGCTAAACCCCCCCCAAAAAAAATCATTGGTGAAGCATCATTGTTCACATTATAATTGAAATGTGAACAATAGTGCTGCATCAAAAAAAAAAAAGCACGTTTTTATTTTTTTATTAATTAATTAATTGTTTTTTAATTTTTATTTTTTACACTTTTATTTTACTTTTTTCATTGTCATGTTTGATATCGTTGGAAAGGCCATGCTCAGACCTTTCCATCGATATCAGGCATGACCCCTAGCTGCCACCGATCAGGAGATAGGGGGGTTCTTTGAACCCCTCTGTCTCCTGCAAGGGATTTCCATAGGAAATCCCTTTGCAGCTAGGGGCTTCCCCAGTTAACTGACATCATCGCGCATGGCGCGATGAGTCAGTTGACGCGGGGGGGACCCAGAGGTGGGGGCTGCCATCCAAGATGGCGGCCCCCACCGGAAATAGGCCGCGATCGGGCACAAATTAGTGCCCGGTCGCGACCTGGCAACTCATGGGTTAACCCCCATACATCGCTGGAAAGGTCAGGCTGTGACCCTTCCAGCGATGCTGGCCACAGCCTTGTAGCACCCGGCGATGGGGAGATAGAGGGATCCGAAGGATCCCTCTCCTCCCCTCCAGGCGCTTCCCCATGCTCCGGCGGGGGGGGGCGCCTGAAACTGACGTCATCGCGCCAGCGCGATGACGTCAGTGCGCCGGGAGGCTTGAAAATACGCAGATCAGGCTTCATCGAAGCCAGATCAGCGTGGGAGCCGCCGGGGAGGTAAGTATTACCGCCGGCTGGGCTCCTAATGCCGAGGACGTTCCATGCCGTCCTGTGGCATTAAAGCCCGCCAAATGCAGGACGGCATGGAACGTCCTGCGGCGTTAAGGGGTTAATACTGCCGGCAGATATTTTAAAGCAATATGTATATCGGCAGGATTCAACTGATATCTTATAGGAATGGTGGCTGATTCTAATGAAAAAAAAATAGTCTGTAGAGTAATTCACATATATACAAATATAACGTATCTGGTAAGCCCAAAATAAATTTGCTATGGAGTCCGGGTGTCTCACACAGGTCCGTGGCACAACATGTGATTTGAAAGAGAAGCAAATGAAAAAATCATGGTGCAATATTGCAATATATATATTGGATGTTATACTATGTATGAATTCATATTCATATTCATACATAGTATAACATCCAATATACATATTGCAATATTGCACCATGATTTTTTCATTTGCTTCTCTTTCAAATCACATGTTGTGCCACGGACCTGTGTGAGACAACCGGACTCCATAGCAAATTTATTTTGCTCTTACCAGATACGTTATATTTGTTTATATTCTATGGTGTGGGGGAAACCACTAATACTGGTGTAGCATTGGAGTCAAGGTGGTTACGACGTGTTGTGTGGCGCTTACCATTTGCTTCATGTTAATTCACATATATGACCACAATGAAAATGTCAAAACGTATGTGTAACGATAGCTATATCACTTACCCAAGAGTAGCCGAGTTGGGATCTTTGAGGACAGAAGTATCTGCTTGAATCATACAAAAAGGTTTATAAACTACAGACTGTAACAAGGAGACACAAGGACTAACTGAATTGTCTCTAAGCTCTGAAGGTTGAGACCAACAGATTACCTAGGACACATTCAGAAACAGCAGACGTGGAATGACAGTCCGTGAAGTATTCAAGGTGCAGGGCAGTCAGAGATGCAGAAAACATAAAACAGAAATAAACAATAGATTGTTATCGTGGTCTTAGCAAAACCATAAACATAAGTTGTAACCTGGGAAAAAGGACCCCGGAGGGTTGCAAACGATACCCCTAAACGTGAAGGGATAGAACCCAAAACAGCGAGTGATCAACCCAGCAACCAGCAGGGGGTTAAATCACTAAAACAAGTGATACAGCGTAATAAACACAATAGAGAGAGAGTAGTCTAAGCCAAGCCGGGTCAAATAACAGGAGAAGGGATCTCATACAAGCAGGGTCGTCAACAGTAAAGTCAAATAGATATTGGCAGTAGCGGTGCGTGAAATAACTCCACAACAGGGCGATGAGGCCATTCCTAGAGCCCTGTTTTAAAGCCTGTGGCTCCTGGTAACCACACCTGACCCCGCCCCCTCAGATTCCGATCTGCCAGCAGAAAGTGTTGGCACCCGACCAGCCAGCGGTCCCCCTTCTTGCCCAGACCCTCCAGGGGGCACAGCGGGGGCTGAGTATGTAACAGTATGATTAATCAAATTAATCATAGCTAGCAAGTCTAACCCTAAAAAATAACTCCAACAGCCAAACAGAACCCAGACCCGAACCCTAAAAATGACTATGGGTAGGGTTACTTTAAGCGTTAGGGGTATTTCTAGGGTTTGGGTTATTTTTAGTATTGGGGTTATTTTTACGGTTATGATTATTTTTTAGCGTTGGGGTTATTTTTAGCGTTAGGGTTATTTTTAGGGTTTGGGTTATTTTTAGGGTTTGGGGTAATTTTTAGGGTTATGATTATTTTTTAGCGTTGGGGTTATTTTTAGCGTTGGGTTAATTTTAGGGTTTGGGTTATTTTTAGGGTTTGGGTTATTTTTTAGCATTGGGGTTATTTTTGGGTTAGGGTTATTTTTTAGCATTGGGTTATTTTTAGGGTTTGGGTTATTTTTAGCATTGGGGTTATTTTTGGGTTTGGGTTATTTTTAGCATTGGAGTTATTTTTGGGTTTGGGTTATTTTTAGCATTGGAGTTATTTTTAGGGTTAGGGTTATTTTTAAGCATTGGGGTTATTTTTAAGGTTTGAGTATTTTTAGCATTGGGTTTATTTTTAGGGTTTGGGTTATTTTAGGGTTAGGGTTACTTTTAGCTTTGGGGTTTAGTTTTAGCGTTGGGGTTATTTTTAGGGTTAGAGTTATTTTTAGCATGGGGATATTTTTAAGCATTGGAGTAATTTTTAGAGGTTTTTTTTTAGCATTGGGGTTATATTTAGGGTTAGGGTTATTTTTAGCATTGGAGTTACTTTTAGTGGTTATTTTTAGCATTGGAGTTACTTTTAGTGTTGTTTTTATTGCATTGGGGCTATATTTAGGGTTAGGGTTATTTTTCGCATTGGGCAATTTTAGGGTTAGGGTTATTTTTTAGCATTTGGGTTATTTTTAGGCTGGTGTCAGACGAGCATAGTGTTCACGTCCGTGATTGCGCCTAAAAGTACGTCCGTGATAGCATGACAGAAAGCCCATTGGTGCCCGACACATGAAGTACGTCCGCACTGAACTGCGGACGCACAACGGCCGCGGCCCACGGACGCAAGAAAGGCAAGAACGTACAACTCCTAGAACGGCCGCACAAAGTGCGCTGCGTCCGCAACGTCCGCATAGCTTTGTGTGTGAGTGATGGAACGTGGTCAGACGGACTGCATTTATACGTCCAGCATTTTTCACGAACAAAATGGCTTTGCTTTCTATTTTATTTTCTCTCCTACATCCGTCAAAATACATACGTCAGTGATAAACGGACTGTGTGGCCACTACTGCATCTTCCATACTGACGTACGCCAGTGTGCACGGACGTACAGTCTGTAGAAATCACGCTCGTCTGACCCTAGCCTTAGGGTTTGGGGTTTAGTTTTAGGGTTAGGGTTATTTTTAGAATTGCGGCTATTTTTAGGGTTGCAGTTGTTTTTAGGGTTTGGGTTATTTTTAGCATTGGGTTTATTATTAGGGTTATTTTAAGCATTGGGGTTATTTTTAGGGTTTGCTTTATTTTTAGCGTTGGGGTTATTTTTAGGGTTTGGGTTATTTTTAGTGTTGGGGTTATTTTTAGGGTTTGGGTTATTTTTAGGGTTTGGGTTATTTTTTGCATTGGGGTTATTTTTAGGGTTTGGGTTATTTTTAGTGTTGGGGTTATTTTTAGGGTTTGGGTTATTTTTAGGGTTTGGGTTATTTTTAGGGTTGGGTTAGGTTTTAATTCGTGGATCAAAACTTTTGAGGGTATACAGTGTGATTTCAGAGGTATTTTCCATCTTGCCCTGCAGAAGATCCATTTAGTAACATGTTTCAGTAATTGATATATCTTTGGTGAAATCGACTCACTAATAAACTCGAATCACATCACTAAACCCAATATTTTCATTAAAAATTATAGCTGTGAAAGATAATATTTGAGACAATTGTTTTTGGTGAATCGAAATGCTGGCAAAGCCGAATTCTAATCTCCTTAAAGCAAAAGTGGTCGAAATGTGGCCGACCATCGGGCTGAATTAAATCGAGCTCTTGATCTTGACTCTTTCAGAATCAACTACGTGTCAGGTGTGGGAATTTTCTGTCTCTGAACATGTTAATTTATAAGGACCCTCTACTTATCCCGACCACTTTATTATTGTAAAGCGTTCAAGAAGTTAGGAGTTCCCCTCTTCTCCCACTTCTCCCAGCTTCCCCAATCTGGTTAAAACACTGGGTGAAGTGGAGACGTTTCCTCCACCCCATCTTGCATCACCATCAGCTGGGATTTGTGAATTTCACCAGATCAGTCACTAGTGATGTCACACACAGTGGCTGACGTCACCCTCTGAGACCATTCGCTGCAGCGAACGTTCTCAGAGAGACAGCCAATGGATCAGATCTGTGCATGCGCGTGCAGCTCCGATCCATCGCTCTGCGCAGGCGCTACGGAACTTGCGTACATATTACCTTGGAATAGCCTGCTCGTCAGAGCGGAGGTTGAAATTAACGCCTCCTGTACTAAGTATAAAAGATATTAATTTACAGTAATCAAGAGCAAGGAAGAGCAATACTTGAACCGCAAGTCCAGTTTGCGCCAGGAGTTGAATAGAGTTTCCAGGTGATAAGACAACTTCTCAAGATTTTATGTGTAACCTCTAGAGAAGGTATCTTATCACCAACCTTGGACTAGAGCTCAATAAGTCTTGTAACACTGTTTGTTAGATGATATGAAATCGTCCCCTAACATAATGAATGCTTCAAAATCCAAAACAATTAGTTAATTTAATCCCGGCACACTTTGCTCATGTCACGGCTCACGTCACCACCACAGGAAGGCCCAAACTGGTGCTGCTCTTCCATGAAACATCATGGTAGCACCTTTCCTGGAATGTTGTACCTTCTCCTGCGAGTAGGATCCAGCTCTAGATCTTTCAACTGTGTACCCATCCAGATCCTTCAACCATGTACCCATCCAGAACCTTCAGTCATGTACCCATCCTGATCCTCTAGCTGTGTACCCATCCAGATCCTTCAACTGTGTACCCATCCAGATCCTTCAACTGTGTACCCATCCAGATCCTCCAGCTGTGTACCGATCCAGATCCTTCAACTGTGTATCCATCCAGATTCTCAAGCCATGTACCCATCTAGATCCTTCAACTGTGTACCCATCCAGATCCTCCAGTCATGTACACATCCAGATCCTCCAGCCGTGTACCCAACCAGATCTTTCAACTGTGTACCCATCCAGAACCGTCAGTCATGTACCCATCCAGATCCTCCAGCCATGTACCTGTCTAGATCCTTCAACTGTGTACCCATCCAGATCCTCTAGCTGTGTACCCATCCAGATCCTTCAACTGTGTACCCATCCAGATCCTCAACTGTGTACCCATCCAGATCCTCCAGCTGTGTACCGATCCAGATCCTTCAACTGTGTACCATCCAGATTCTCCAGCCATGTACACATCTAGATCCTTCAACGGTGTACCCATCCAGATCCTCCAGTCATGTACACATCCAGATCCTCCAGCCGTGTACCCAACCAGATCTTTCAACTGTGTACCCATCCAGAACCGTCAGCCGTGTACCCATCCAGATCCTCTAGCCATGTACCTGTCTAGATCCTTCAACTGTGTACCCATCCAGATCCTCTAGCTGTGTACCCATCCAGATCCTTCAACTGTGTACCCATCCAGATCCTTCAACTGTTTACCCATCCAGATCCTTCAACCGTGTACCCATCCAGATCCTTCAACTTGTACCCATCCAGAACCTTCTGTCGTGTACAAATCGAGATCCTCCAACTGTGTATCCATCCAGACATGTACCCATCCTGAATCTTCAGCTGTGTATCCATCCAGATCCTCCAGCTTTGCCCTCTGCTCTCAGTGATCCTGCCTGCTCCCTGTCAGCCCTTTTCCTGTCCCTCCTGGTGTGTTAGCCTCTGTGTCACTGTCTTATTACCCCATCCTGTTGTAATACTCCTCCTCTCTGTCTTTCCTCCTTGTCTTGTGTTTTTAGCCCTTTTCCTGCCCTACCCCTCCCCCTTACTCTGGAGGTGCAGTCATTCCATCCTGTCTCTGTATTTGGATTTATTCCAATAAACCCCGGTTTAAACGCCACCTGCGTTTCCTGTGTGTCACTGCATCCCGCGGGCTCATTCTCTCGCACCCCCCTTGGTTCACCTGCGCCTGGCAGCTCGCTTTCATATAAAATACTTGAAATATCACCGACGTAAAATACTTTCTAAATAAAGAATATATAGATTTAGATTTAATAGGATTCTGCCTGTTTTCTTTACTCGCTAAGTTCACGGTTAATTATTCCAAAGTGAGAAATTACACTTATTGCAACATTCTGTAAATGTTTGCCGTTTATATATCGCAACATTTCTGCAAATTACCCAAATCAATGTAATACAGGAAAAACAAATTATTATTTTTATCTGGAACTCCCACTCCCGCGTTACAAATAGAACGTAGACTGGGGTTTATGTTTATTCCTTTTTTTTTTATGCTGTATGTGGGAAGTGATCTGATTGGTCTAGACTGGAGAATCTTCTTTATGCAAATAGGAAACGTTACCAGCAGGAAGCCTTCAAGTCTCATAAAACAATTTCTTACTTGTGAAAAGTGCCAAAGTCGCCATATTTTACTTTTCTGATAATCTCATCTATCCAGATTGATGAAGAGTTTGTTATAAATTGCTTAAAGGCACAGTATCCCCCACAAAACATGTAACTTTTAATTATTAATTAAATAATTATTATGCTTACATATTTATTTTCTGGGTTAATCTGTATATTTGTGTCTTTTAATATCTTGCACTTATTACTTTGTATTTCTGTAACGACTGTAACAATTTAATGTTCTTGAACCCAGGACGTACTGAAAACCAGAGAAATCTCAATGTATCCTTCCTGCTAAAATCCTTTATATATAAATAAATAAATAAATCCACAGGTCTATTCAAAGAAAGGTGAAACTCAGGAGAAGCGAAAATTCTAGGTCAAAATAGCCAAACCAGAAAAATTCTCCCATTTATCTCACTTTCCAAATCGGCTATTTGGTCTAGCTTGTTCTCTTCTCCTGCCAGTTCTCCAGAGTTTCACCTTTCTCTGAATAACCCTGCCAGTGTTTGTTTTAAAGGGACACTACTCATCTTGACCACTTCATTGTTTTAAAGTGGTCAGTATGTGAGGAGTGTCCCCCTTCCCCCTTGCCCCTGCCCCAATCTGCAGATACTGTTGGGTGAAGCGGAGAAGTTTCCTCCACCCCACCCAGCGTCACCAGCAGCCAGGATTTTGAAATGAGTACTTGAGCCGTAGAGGAGGAGCAGCGGGCGGCGAGGGACAAAAGGTGAGTAAATTCACCCCAAAAAAGGAAAAAAAAAGAAATGGGCAGAGGATGTCAGCAGGATCTGTCCAATTATTTAAGGGATAAAAAAGGAAACTTTGTTTTTCAATAGAGTAAATAAATAAATAATAATAATAATAATAATTAATAATTAATAATTAAAATCTCTAAGGTAGAATCAGAAACCAATTAGCCTATAGGCGAAAAGTGGTCAAATGTCAGTCGCCATGGAGGAGTAGCTCAGTTGGGCCATGCTCCCTCATTCTTGAACAGAGTCCATTTTTTAGTAGAATTTATTCAGAGGGAGACGATCTGGCCCCGAAATGGCACCGAACAGTGAATTTCCCCGTACAGTGACATTTCGGGGCCATTCGACTATTCTGAGAGCAGGCAGTGCGGTGCCTGTTCAATATCAGTGAAATCCCCCATAGAAAAGCAATGGTTAATCTATTCATAGACACCGAACAACAGAGAAAATTTGTCGAAATGCCCTGATGTTCAGTGGTTTCATTCGGCAGGTTTATTCAGACGAATCCCATAGGTTTCAATGTTAAAAATAATCCCGTTTTAATTCATTATCTAATAAACCGTTTATTATTTTAATCTGCAGCAAAAAGTCTATTTATTTTATTGAATTTTTTTAGGGTCTTTCAGCCATTTTTCAGGATTTTTTCGGCAAAATGTTTTCTGTTTTTTTTTAAAGCGTTTTTTCTTTTTTTCTGTAACAGCGCTTTTTATTATCATTCATAGGATCTTTATATGTAAATTCCAGACATTTTCATCCAGTAGGTTTTTTACAAACAGTGTTTCAATTTTGACACTTTCAGGCTAGGGTCAGAGTGGGGCAGTCGGAACGCGCGTGCAGGCGCACTAAATCACGGCGGCAGTAGCAGCACATAACGGCCAATGACGGCCAATATACGCAGTACGTGCGTACAAAAGTGCGCCGACACCACGCAACCGGCAAATGAACGCATTTTTCTCAGAACGTGAAACCGCTGCTACAGATGTACAGAGTGCGCTGCGTCCGCATAGCAGCGTGTGTGCGTGATTAGGAGACGTCAGACGCTGCTAGTGTGCGGCCAACATAACGTTCAAACAGCCGGATTTCCCTAGAATTGCGTTGGTGAGTACCTGCGACTGTGCGACTGTGGTCGTCTGACCACTTAAGCGTATTCCGTGAAAAAATGCGTGCGCACGCATCGACGTACATTTTGACGGTGGCCGCAGAAAATGCGCTCATCTGTCCCTAGCCTCAAGCGTATTGCTTTTTGTTTTTTTTACCCCGTTCGTCAGCTTGTCGGCTTTTTCCAGAGGCAGCTCTGCGCTGTGGTCGGCTTTTTCCAGCGTGTTCGGTATGTTCTTTGCAGCGGCTCCAGCGTGTTTTCGGCGGTTGTTCTGCAGGATTGAGGTGGGTTTGCGGCGGGTTTTTTCCCTGCACTTCGGGGAACCTGCAGTCAATGCTGAATTCCTCGCAGGGTGGGAACTTTGATTCCCCGAAGTGCAGGGAAGTGCAGGGAACGAGAGAGCACCGACATGTTCGGCGACATTTCGATGCTCTTTGAATAACCCCCTATATTAAATGGAATGTGAAAGAAATGACTGAATGTGAACTTAAAATAATATTGGTTTAAACTCAGAACATTTCTTATAAATTTATATTATACACATTTATTGTGTGTTTTAGTGATACGGTTTGTACACTAAGGCTAGGGTCAGACTGAGGCAGTGCGAACGCGCGTGCAGCCGCACTTAATCACGGTCGCACTAGCAGCAGATGCCGGGCAATGACGGCCAATATACGAAGTACGGTCGCACAAAAGTCGGCTGCGCAACGCAAGTGGAAATGAACGCATTTTTTCGAGAACGTGAAACCGCAGGTACTGACGTACAGAGTGCGCTGCGTCCGCTAGCGGCGTGTGTGCGTGATTAGGAGACGTCAGACGCTGCTAATGTCCGGCCAACATAACGTCCAGACACAAAAATAGTTTTATTGATGATCCGTACAAAATCATGGACGAAAATGCGCATAGTATGACCGCTATCACGTATTCTGTGAAAAAATGCGTCCATTCGTTCGAACGCACTTTTTCACAGACAACATAAAAATGCGTTCGTCTGACCCTAGCCTTAAATATGTAAATATAAAGTGCAGCTCATGTTCCTCTAAGCCAGGGATCTCAAACTCCGCCCCCAAAGATTTTTCTGAACTCCAGCTCCCATGATTCTCTGGCCATTTACTGCAGTCAAAGAATTCTGGGAATTGTAGGCCATCAATATATCTGGGGACCAGAGTTTGACAGCCCTGCTCCAAAGGGGTTTGTTAGAAAACACCGAAATTTCAGTGAAATTTTCAGCCCGTCGACTGTCTAACAGACCGCGAATGCCGATGAAAATAACCGACGATCCGCCGAATGCCACCAATCAGCCGCCGAACGTTGCCAATAAAAGCTGAATGCCACCAAACTGGAAAAGGTGTCTAAAAAAATAAAATTGCACGGAAATAATGAAAAGTTCCTATAAAACAATTATAATTGATCTGTTAGAGAATTTTAAAAAATGGGAATCAAAAATTTTGCAAAAAACAAATCTAAAAAAAAATACCTAAAAAAAATCTTAAAAAATAATAAATAAAAAAGCTTTTTGCTGCAAATGAAAATAATAAATGGTTGATTTAAAAAAAAATAATATGCAAATATTTTTTCACATTGAATCCTATGGGATTTGCCTTTTTAAACCCGTGGAACTGAATCACTGAAAATCAGGGCATTTCACTGACATTTCGATGCAGTTCGGCGTTCTATGAATAGATTAACCATTACATCTCTGTAAGACAATTTCACTGCCGCTGATGCTCGTCGAACTGTGGCAATCTGAGGCAAACTGCACCGTATTTTTCTGTCAGGAGGAGACTCAACCCTCTTCCACTGCCTCCGACTTCCATCAGACGACTTTGTGCGACTACATCAGACTGGTGATCTTTCCCATTTGAATGGGATTTGTCTGATGAAGACTAACAACCTGGTACAGAAATCATGAAAAAAATGCCCAGATTTTAGGTGGTTCAGTTCGACAGGTAAAAGAAGGCGAATCCCATAGGATCAAATGTAAAATAATATTTTTGTTTTCATTTTTTTTTTCTTTTATCAAACCGTTTTTTTTCTTTTCATTTTCAGCAAAAAGTATTTTTTTATTTATTTTTCTGAACATGTTTTTGTATTTTTTTGTTGTTTTTTTATTAAAAAAGTTTGATTCCTGAATAAATATATATATTTTTTAAAGGCGTTTTATTTTTTCCCTACAGTCCGGAGATTTTTTTATTTGTTATTATTTTTTTCATCAGTCCGGCAGAACTGTAAAGTTCTTTCAGCACCAGGGACAGCAGCCAGGGCCGGTCCCGGCACTATTCTTTTTTTCTTCAGTCCGGCACTCTTCGGCGGTCTGCCCGTCAGTCGACCTCGGTCGTCCATAGACACTTGCAGTGGATGACCCAGACCATTCAAAGAAGTTTTCCATAGTCGGACGACCAAGTCAGTCGGACCACTGCAGACCCAGAGGACGGTTCAGCTTAAAGTAGAGTTTCCCATCCCTGTCCTCAGACCTGCTTCCACGCCAGGTTTGCAGGATACGTGAAGCACAGCACAGATGATATGATTTGCTGCTCAGTGATTGCAGGAGTCAGTCTGCATTTCCCCAAGGTGATCTGCAAAATCTGACATGTCCGTGGGTCCTGAGTACAGGTTTGGGAAGCACTGGGCTAGTGGGAACTCTTTTCCAGCTCGGCTTGGCCCTTATGGGGGTTATTCAGAGAGATCCGAAATGTGGCCGAAATGTAACCGGACAAGGAAATTCATTTCAGGGCCATTCGGCTGTTCAGAGAGCAGGCAGTTCGCCAAATTCTGGCGAATTGCCTGCACATACAGTGCCTGTTCGAGGGCAGTGAAATTCCCATAGAGAAGCAATGCTTAATCTATTCAGAGACACCGAACAGCAGAGAAATGTCAGTGAAATGCCCTGATGTTCAGTGGTTTCATTCGGCAGCATTAATCAGGCGAATCCCATAGGTTTCAATGTTAAAAATAATCCCGTTTTAATTCAATATCTTATAAACCGTTTATTATTTCATTCTGCAGCAGAAAGTCTCTTTATTTCTGGATCTTCTAGGCATTTTTTAGGAAAATTTTTAATTTTTCCTTAACAGCCCTTTTTATTATCATTCATAGGATCTTATGTGTAAATTCCAGACATTTTCGTTTAGTAGCTTTTTGCAAACAGCGTTTAAATTTCAATCTTTCAAGCGTACTGGATTTTTTTTTCCCATCACGTTCGTATGCCTGTCGGGTTTTTCCGGCGGCTGCTCTGCGCTGTGATAGTCGGCTCGTCGGGTTTTTCCGACGTGGTCGGTGAGGTTTTTTGCGGCGGTTCCTGCGGGTTTTCAGTTAGTGTTCGGCGAGTGTTCTGCGGATTTGCGGTGAGTATTCCCTGCACTACGGTGGTGTAACGGTAGCGGTAACGGCGCTACCCTGGAGTAGCGTTTATTTGGATCCTTTAGGACAGATTCTTGAACACCAACAGCAGGAAAGGCTGTAGTACCTTGATTCCCACACCAGGGAGGTACTACAAGAAACCTATTTATCACCTCAGCTCCAAATGGCTTCGTGGCCAGGAGGTCACTGGGTGGAAACACATGAACTATCTGTGTACAGATACATAGACATGACGTGATACAAAAACATGAACAAGATTGCTGATGCAAGACTTACTTATGAGACATACAGAGGGGGAACACTTGTGTTCATTAGCCTGCAGGGAAGGCCTACAATCTAAGATTGTATATACTGTATGTTGTACTCAGCTATACAGAGGGGGAACACAAAGTTCAATAGCCTGCAGGGAAGGCCTACTATCTGCGATAGGCTTCTGTATAGCAACCAAGGAAACATATACTAGACAAGATACATTATCTAGGAACTCAGGAACATAAACTAGGAACTCAGGAACATAGACTAGGAACTCAGGAACATAAACTAGGAACTCAGGAACATAAACTGGAAAGTAATATAAATGAACTAGTAATAACCAGGACAAAAACCAGACAGACAACATAAACCATACGGCAAAACCATAAACTTGAATCTGACACACACTCAGGCAAAAGTACAATAGGGATATGCGAGAGAATGGTCAATAGGGATATCCCGGTCAAAACGTAACAGGTCCTCAGCCAGAAACAGGTCAATAACAGATCAGCAATAAATCAGGCACTAGACTCCACTCCAATATACTCCCACGACAGTTCAAGGAGCAGCTCCTCTCAGCCTCTTTTAAAGGCTGATGGCTCCTTGCACTTATGCCTAGCTCCGCCCCCTCAGATGCCGTTTTGCCAGCCCTTACTACTGGCCACAGGCTAGCCAGCGATGCCACCTGGCGCCCTGACCCCCCCCAGGAAGCACTGCGGGGGCCAAGGATGTAATAGTTGGCCCTGCGGTGCTTGCTGAATACACCGTAGGGTCGGCGAACTAGAATCGCCGAATTGCCCTGAAGTGCGGGGAACGAAAAGGTCACCGAACGTGTGGTGACTTTACGATTTTTTCTGAATAATCCTGATAGTTTTATATCATGAGCTTGTGCAGTGGGAGGCAATAGGTAGCCTTTAATGTGCATGTAGAATGCTTTCAGACTGAATCGCCTGTGTAAATATACCTTATCACAGCAGGACATGCTTTCTATACTCTCATTCATGGAACAAGTGGTGAAAATAGAAACATATTAGCCTGTGTTCCTGGAAATGTATCAAACGAACCAGCAGAGAAAAGTTTTTTCCAGCAAAGTAATCTGTTCTCTCTGCACAAATATTTTCAGTCGATTACATCCATCAAAGGAAACAAGCAGAAATATTTAATAGAGACCTTGTTTGATTTGATTTCCAAAAGCTCTGGTTACAATAAAAGCTCAGAGAAAAGAACGAAAAGTTAATTGGAAGATAAAAATATTATTTTAAAACAATTAATTGAATTCTATCATCCCCTGCAAGTGATACAACGTGTGCAAATCGTGGCCATCGCTACGCATAGAGATTGGACATTAGGGTGTCCCTGATATTTGAATTAAGGAAAATAATGATCCCTCAGAACCTCTAATATTCTCATTAAAAAGCGAGACCTCGGGCGGCACAACAGGGAAAGAACAAATAACCTGAAATGAGACGTAAGGCATTTAGAAGCAAAGTCATTTCCTGACAGGCATACAGTTTCTAATTTTAAATGATCAGGAGCCAAATTAAAAATGTAGCAGAGAATAACAAGAGAAGCTAATAGTGGAAACCATTTCTATACCAAACGAATTAATGCCAAGGACTTAATGAATACAATAGGCCAAGTTTAGCATGGAGCAGGACTAGGAATGCATATCACACATTTCCGTACTGAACATGATGGACAAACATGTCCGCTGGGAAAATAACTGTTCTCTAGAGAATATAAATATTTAAACTGATCAGTCACAACATAAAACCCCAGTGATATCGTGTTGGTCTCCCACGTGCTGATGCGTCGAGGTATGGACTCCACGAGCCCACTGAACGTGTCCTGTTGGGTTTTTCACCAAGACATTAGCAGCGGATTCTTTAAGTCCTGCACGTTGTGAGGTGGTGCCTCCGTAGATGAGATTAGTTGTTCCAGCATGTGACGTGCGTCATTTGGACTTGTAGTACATGGACCTGGAGATGTATTTGGGAGGTGCAGGTCGGATGTTCTGTGTCATTTTCCCTCTCTTGTGTGCATGTAATCTGAGTTATGTATGAATAATGTTATTGTCTATTGTTTTGGTCCACGTGTATCTGTTTTTTGTTTTTTTGTTTAAGATTTGCACATGAGTGCTTTTATTATATTCTACTAAAGGTTATATTTTAATTAAGGGACAATTAATTCTTCATTAATGGAGAATATTTTGTCATTTGTAGCTGTTTATCTGCTGCATATTTGAAGAGCTGTTAATCTTCTGTGTCAGGCAAACACTGCCTCATTATCTGTTGTTTTAAACTGTAATCTGTTTGTCAATCACGATTGCCATTGTCCTGCCTCTTTAGAAATGTTATGCAATGTGTAATTCACTGCCTGTACCTAATTTTCAGGGTTATTCAGAGACATCCGAAATGTGGCCGAAATGTAACCGGACACCGAATTTCCGCCAGCGGGGCCATATGGCTATTCAGAGAGCAGGCAGTGAGCCAAATTTTGCCAAATTGCCTACACGTACGGTGCCTGTTCGAGGGCAGTGAAATCCCCTATAGAAAAGCAATGGTTCATCTATTCACAAAACACTGAACAGCTGAGGAATGTCAGTGAAATGCCCTGCTCTCGGTGGTTTAATTCAACAGGTTTATTCAGGTGAATCCCATAGGCTTCAATGTTAAAAATATTCCCGTTTTAATTCAAAATCTAATAAACTGTTTATTATTTTATTCTGCTGTAAAAAGTCTCTTTATTTTTAGATTTATTCGGATCTTTTAGGCATTTTTGGGGATTTTTTCCCTTTTTTTGTGAGTGTGGTGAGTGTTCGGTGAGTGTTTGGTGAGTGTTCGGGGAGTGTTCGGGGAGTGTTCAGCGAGTGTTCTGCGGGTTTGCGGTGAGTATTCCCTGCACTAAGGGGACTCTGCAGTGCTTGCTGAATACACCGCAGGGTCGGCGAACTAGAATCGCCAAATCACCCCAAAGTGCGGAGAACGAAAAGTCACCGAATGTGCGGTGACTTTTCGGATCTCTTTGAATAACCCTGTATGTTCCGTATGTCAAGAAGCAGAAGGTACAGAAATACGAGAATTCCTAAAAACATTTCCTAGGGGTGGTCTTGTTTATGTAAACGACCCATATATTTGACCGTATAAATATGTGTGTGTCCCCAATTAAAAGATTTCTATTCTGACCCTGAAACAGCCCAGATCTACAGTCTCGTCTTATTTCTGGGGGTGCTAGAAGGCTCTCTACGTGTCCCGGTCTTTGAGCTTCGCCTGAGGACTGGAGAAAGGCACGAGAGTCTGCTGGGGAGAACAGGAGGGTCAATCACTATTTAGCAACTTACATTCAGCCAGATCTTTTCACCCCTTTTTCTGCTTCAACATATGAAAATCAAGATTTGACTGTTCACTTGCTCCTAATGTATTCTACCCCATGACAGGCGCCATTGTAACCATATAATCAATATGATTCACTGCAGCTTGCATTGGGTTTAATGTTGTGGCTTAGCAGTGTACATATTAAAGGGACAATCTAATCAACCTGACCACTATACAGTTATAAGGTGGTTAGGAAGTTAGTAGGGATGAGCTGAACACCCCCGTGTTCGGTTCGCATTCGAACTCAAACAATTTCAAAGTTCGAGTTCGAACTCGAACCAAACTCAATGCAAGTCAATGGGACTCAAAAGTTTGATTTTTAGAGTGCCCTCCAAGAGGGCATATATGCAAGATATTTGCCATAAAAGGTGTATGGGGGTCCGGGTAGTGCCCTGGGGGACAGAAAACAAGGACAAAATGTTTTTAAAAAAAACGTTTTTAAAGGAACATTTTATTTTCCATAAAATAAGGGTTAAAAATAAAAATGAAAAATTCCTTCAAATATCGTGCCTAGGAGGTCCCCATAACCTGCCCGTGAAGTGGCAGATTTGTAGGATCTATAGAAACCTCGCCATCAGAGACCCACACACAACACCTAACCCCCCTTAAGGGGTTAAAATGCACAGGGACTGGCTACTATCCTGTTAGATGAGGGAATGTACTATATGTATTAAAGCAAGGTATATATAACAATGGATAGTCAGAGACTCTAGGGACTCAGCTTGTACGCTTTATGATAAACATTTCTAACACAATAATAATTGTATGCTCAAATAGGCCCTTCGGGAGAGGTACATGACAAACAAATACTGGAATATTACGTTTAAATCTAAGGAGTGTGATAAAGATTTTATTAAGCCCTTGATGACAAATGACGTAACATCTACATCATTAATGATTGGCTTTACAGAGCTCTGATCCTTAAGGGGTTAAACAGCATATCAGAAGATCATATAGTAGAAATGAACACTTCTTATAATTCAGAACAAGCACAGTGTTTGTTCATACATGTGCAGGCCACACCCAGTCTGCAGGCAATGTATCAAATATGTATCAAATTCATGAGACCAGACTAAATATTAGACGCACATGTTATTTCCAAACACTAATTAAACACCTGTTGTTTATGCCGTTTGAGAGCACAGGTCATTTAGAGGTGAGAATCTTTGCACCTAGACATTAGGTAGTTTTTTATTTCAATATCTAATAAACCGTTTCTTATAATATTCTGCAGTAAAGAGTCTCTTTATTTCTCGATTTTTTAGTATTTTTTAAGTATTTTTTATACTTTTTTAAAATTATTTTTTTCGAACTCGAACCGAACACGCCAAAAAGTTTGATGTTTGCGAACTTTCGAACTGCCAATGTTCGAGTCGAACTCCGAACTGATCGAACTGAACAGCTCATCCCTAGATGTGAGGAGTGTCCCCTTCTCGTCCCAGCTTTCCCTATCGGGAGATATCGGGGTGAAAGAACAGAGTTTCCTCCACCCCACCCAGAGAAATTCCCGGCTGACGGTCGCTAGTGATGTCACACACAGAGATTGGCCGACGTCACCCTGTAAGTCCAATCGCTGTAGCGAGCGTTCTCAGAGAGGCAGTGATTGATCAGATCTGTGCATGCGCGTGCAGCTCCCATCCATCACTCTGCACAGGCGCTACGGAACTTGTGTACGTAAAATGTGTGAGTCCCGTAATGCTGCGCAATTTGCGTAGGAGCTCAAATTGTGCAGAGAACCTGCAGGGACTTTTTTTTTTTTGGAGAAAGGATTTTACCAGGAAGGATACATTGAGATTTCTCTCGTTTTCAAGTATGTCCTGGGTGGTGAGTATGTAAGGTTAGGTGTCTTGCCCAAGGACACTTACTGGAGAGGTTGCTCGCTGGGATCGAGCCCATGTCTCCACAGGCTCTCTCCACACAGAGCAGTGATGTTACCTCTACTCCACCCAGCCGGTACTGGGTACTTCCGGGTATGGGAGTCCCTGATCCGAAGAGGAGAAGCTGCACTCGGCGAGGCACAAAAGTTGAGTAAAATTACTCAAAAATGGAAAATATAACCAAACATAATGGGCAGAGGCTGTCAGCAACCTCTACCAAATTATTTAAGAAAAAAAAGGAAAATCTCGATTTTTAACCTCCCTGGTGGTTTTCCCGAGTGTGGCTCTGGGTTAAATTTCATTGCTGAAAGCGGTAACCCGAGCCACACTTGGGCTGGATACATACCTTTACCTGTGCTCCCTCGCTGTCCTCCTGCAATCGCATTCTCCTCCGTGCAATTGCGTCGTCCTGCTTCCTGGTTCTCTTCTCCCAAGAAGGGAACCCGAAAGCAGGACGCCGCGATCACACAGAGGTGACTGCAGGGGACAGCAAGGGAGCGCAGGGACAGGTATGTATCCAGCCCAAGTGTGGCTCTGGTTACCGCTTTCAGCAATTAAATTTAACCCAAAACCACACTCAGGAAAACCACCAGGGGGCTGGATAATTGCACCAATTCTGACATGTAAAAATGTCAGAATCGGAACGCCAGGGAGGTTACAGTATCCCTTTAATACTTGCCATATATCTGCTTCATTTCCCATGATTCTATTTGTTCTTGACTATAGGTACAAACCATTACTGAAACTGGGAAATTCTGAAACATAGAATATGTTGGCGACATTTAGGTGCTCTCTGTATAACCCCTCTAGAAACACAGAAACATGGAATATCTGCCGGCATATTCTATGTTTCGATGCTTCATAATTTCCCAGTTTCAGTAGTGGTTTGGACCGATAGTCAAGAACAAATAGAATAATGGGAAATGAAGCAGATATATTGCAAGTATTAAAGCGATACTGTATTAAAAAATATGCACTGACTTGAATGTTGGACACCCGGCTGGACAGACAGATCGTCGGATATTTTAGGTGAAATCAAAAAGCTCAGGAGGTGAAAAGTAACTGACAATGAGGAACTTCCTTGAGGTTTTCCTCAGGGTGTAACAATCCTTGCAATCCGCGTACAATGTGTCATCGTTCAGATAACTGAAGGTTCCAGACTAATCTGACAAGATGTCAGGGGTGATGATACGACTGTCGCTATATTTCTTATTTTTGTGCAGCTTCTATGAAATTCATTACTGACTGTTATTGGTCACATACGGAAATTGTCAAAACCTTTAAAGACAAGAGATGTAACAGAATTTCAAATACCACAGTAAAGTGGACCTTTCACCGGACCGTCCTTAACGTAAAACCTCATCCTCTTCATCATTACGGGTTATTTGTTATTGTTGTTTGTAACAATATTATTGATACATATTAGAATCAGTTACTTGTTACAGAGAGATGAAGGACGTGATGTCTAATGATTATATCTGTTTTATTTGTGTACAAATATACAGTATGTTGTGTGCCTTGTAACGCTGGTAAATTTTATTAAATGGGCGCTCTACCCATCCTGACCACTTCATTGTTTTAAAATGTTCATGATATGAGGAGTGCTCCCCCTTCTCCCCTCCCCCAGCTACCCTGAACTGTCAGAAATCACTGGGTAAAGGTGAGGAATTTCCTCTACCCAACAACGTCAACTGCAGCTGGGATTTTTTAATTTCCCGGCTGCCAGTCACCAGATCGGTCACTAGTGATGTCACACACAGAGCAGCTGATGTCACCCTGTGAGACCAATCGCTGTTGCGAGCGTTCTCAGAGAGGCAGCGATGGAGCAGATATGTGCATGCATGTGCAGCTCCGCTCCATCGCTCTGCACAGGCGCTACGGAACTTGCATACGGAAAGTGTGCGCGTCACGTATCGCTACTAAATTTGCTGTTGCTGGGCTACGTAAATTGTATGGAAGCACAAATTGTGCAGAAAAGCTTCACTGCTTACCGGGTTCCAGAGTCCCTGAGCTGAAGATGAGGAGTAGCGCAAGGGATGGGGTGAAAGGTGAATAAAAGCACCCAAAAAAGAGGTAAATAATGTAAAGATAATTGGGTGGAGGCTGCCAGCCGCATGTGTCCAATTAGTTAAGCAAATGTATGTTTTTTCACAGACATGGTTTATAATTAACTCTTTCCCATCTCTTTGCCTTAGAGCATTAAGTAATGCTCTAAACCTCTGGGGTTTTAACTCTTTTTTTTGGCTCTAATGTTTACATCTTTCTGTGTTATTTCTTTCCTCCTTTCTTTCTGATGTCCTCGTGCCTTCATGCATCACCTTCTCCTTCTCCCACATCTCTCCTTCTCCCACATCTCTCCTCTCACATCTCTCCTTCTCCCACATCTCTCCTCTCACATCTCTCCTTCTCCCACATCTCTCCTTCTCTCACATCTCTCCTTCTCCCACATCTCTCCTTCTCTCACATCTCTCCTTCTCTCACATCTCTCCTTCTCTCACATCTCTCCTTCTCCCACATCTCTCCTTCTCCCACATCTTTCCTTCTCCCACATCTCTCCTTCTCTCACATCTCTCCTTCTCTCACATCTCTCCTTCTCTCACATCTCTCCTTCTCTCACATCTCTCCTTCTCCCACATCTTTCCTTCTCCCACATCTCTCCTTCTCTCACATCTCTCCTTCTCTCACATCTCTCCTTCTCTCACATCTCTCCTTCTCTCACATCTCTCCTCTCACATCTCTCCTTCTCCCACATCTCTCCTTCTCTCACATCTCTCCTTCTCTCACATCTCTCCTTCTCTCACATCTCTCCTTCTCCCACATCTTTCCTTCTCCCACACCTCTCCTTCTCTCACATCTCTCCTTCTCCCACATCTCTCCTTCTCCCACATCTCTCCTTCTCTCTCACATCTCTTCTCTTCACATCTCTCCTTCTCTCACATCTCTCCTTCTCTCACATCTCTCCTTCTCCCACATCTCTCCTTCTCCCACATCTCTCCTTCTCCCACATCTTTCCTTCTCCCACACCTCTCCTTCTCTCACATCTCTCCTTCTCCCACATCTCTCCTTCTCTCACATCTCTCCTTCTCCCACATCTCTCCTTCTCCCACATCTCTCCTTCTCTCACATCTCTCCTTCTCTCACATCTCTCCTTCTCTCACATCTCTCCTTCTCT
This sequence comes from Leptobrachium leishanense, assembly GCA_009667805.1. Lineage (NCBI taxonomy): Eukaryota > Metazoa > Chordata > Amphibia > Anura > Megophryidae > Leptobrachium > Leptobrachium leishanense. The sequence continues at coordinate 13,197,665 of CM019068.1, forward strand.
CACATCTCTCCTTCTCCCACATCTCTCCTTCTCCCACATCTCTCCTTCTCCCACATCTTTCCTTCTCCCACACCTCTCCTTCTCTCACATCTCTCCTTCTCCCACATCTCTCCTTCTCTCACATCTCTCCTTCTCCCACATCTCTCCTTCTCACATCTCTCTCCTCTCTCACATCTCTCCTTCTCTCACATCTCTCCTTCTCTCACATCTCTCCTTCTCCCACATCTCTCCTCTCACATCTCTCCTTCTCCCACATCTCTCCTTCTCTCACATCTCTCCTTCTCCCACATCTCTCCTTCTCTCACATCTCTCCTTCTCCCACATCTTTCCTTCTCCCACACCTCTCCTCTCACATCTCTCCTCTCACATCTCTCCTTCTCCTACATCTCTCCTTCTCTCACATCTCTCCTTCTCCCACATCTCTCCTTCTCCCACATCTCTCCTTTTCCCACATCTTTCCATCTCCCACACCTCTCCTCTCACATCTCTCCTTCTCCCACACCTCTCCTTCTCTCACGTCTCTCCTCTTACATCTCTCCTTCTCTCACATCTCTCCTCTCACATCTCTCCTCTCACATCTCTCCTTCTCTCACATCTCTCCTTCTCTCACATCTCTCCTTCTCTCACATCTCTCCTTCTCTCACGTCTCTCCTCTCACATCTCTCCTTCTCTCACATCTCTCCTCTCACATCTCTCCTTCTCTCACATCTCTCCTCTCACATCTCTCCTTCTCTCACATCTCTCCTCTCACATCTCTCCTTCTCTCACATCTCTCCTTCTCTCACATCTCTCCTTCTCCCACATCTTTCCTTCTCCAACACCTCTCCTCTCACATCTCTCCTCTCACATCTCTCCTTCTCTCACATCTCTCCTTCTCTCACATCTCTCCTTCTCCCACATCTTTCCTTCTCCCACACCTCTCCTCTCACATCTCTCCTCTCACATCTCTCCTTCTCCTACAACTCTCCTTCTCTCACATCTCTCCTTCTCTCACATCTCTCCTCTCACATCTCTCCTTCTCTCACATCTCTCCTTCTCCCACATCTCTCCTTCTCCCACATCTCTCCTCTCACATCTCTCCTTCTCTCATATCTCTCCTTCTCTCACATTTCTCCTTCTCCCACATCTCTCCTTCTCCCACATCTCTCCTCTCATATCTCTCCTCTCACATCTCTCCTCTCACATCTCTCCTCTCCCATCTCTCCTTCTCCCACATCTCTCCTTCTCCTACATCTCTCCTTCTCTCACATCTCTCCTCTCACATCTCTCCTTCTCTCACAACTCTCCTCTCATATCTCTCCTCTCACATCTCTCCTCTCACATCTTTCCTTCTCCCACACCTCTCCTCTCACATCTCTCCTCTCACATCTCTCCTTCTCCTACATCTCTCCTTCTCCCACATCTCTCCTCTCATATCTCTCCTCTCACATCTCTCCTCTCACATCTCTCCTTCTCCCACATCTCTCCCCTCACATCTCTCCTTCTCTCACATCACTCCTTCTCTCACATCTCTCCTCTCACATCTCTCCTTCTCTCACAACTCTCCTCTCACATCTCTCCTTCTCCTACATCTCTCCTTCTCTCACATCTCTCCTTCTCTCACATCTCTCCTTCTCCCACATCTTTCCTTCTCCCACACCTCCCCTCTCACATCTCTCCTCTCACATCTCTCCTTCTCCTACATCTCTCCTTCTCCTATATCTCTCCTTCTCTCACATCTCTCCTTCTCTCACATCTCTCCTTCTCTCACATCTCTCCTTCTCTCACATCTCTCCTCTCCCATCTCTCCTTCTCCCACATCTCTCCTTCTCCCACATCTCTCCTTCTCTCACATCTCTCCTTCTCCCACATCTCTCCTCTCACATCTCTCCCCTCACATCTCTCCTTCTCTCACATCTCTCCTTCTCTCACATCTCTCCTTCTCCCACATCTCTCCTTCTCTCACATCTCTCCTTCTCCCACATCTCTCCTTCTCCCACATCTCTCCTCTCATATCTCTCCTCTCACATCTCTCCTCTCACATCTCTCCTCTCACATCTCTCCTTCTCTCACATCTCTCCTTCTCCCACATCTCTCCTTCTCCCACATCTCTCCTTCTCTCACATCTCTCCTTCTCTCACATCTCTCCTTCTCCCACATCTCTCCTTCTCCCACATTTCTCCCTCTCACACTCTCTCCTTCTCCACATCTCTCCTTCTCTCACATCTCTCCTCCACATCTCTCCCTCTCAATCTCTCCCCTCACATCTCTCTTCTCTCACATCTCTCCTTCTCTCACATCTTTCCTTCTCCCACATCTCTCCTTCTCTCACATCTCTCCTTCTCCCACATCTCTCCTTCTCTCACATCTCTCGTTCTCCCACATCTCTCCTTCTCCCACCTCTCCTCTCACATCTCTCCTTCTCCCACATCTCTCCTTCTCCCACATCTCTCCTCTCATATCTCTCCTCTCACATCTCTCCTCTCACATCTCTCCTTCTCCCACATCTCTCCTTCTCCCACATCTCTCCTTCTCTCACATCTCTCCTTCTCTCACATCTCTCCTTCTCTCACATCTCTCCTTCTCCCACATCTCTCCTCTCATATCTCTCCTCTCACATCTCTCCTCTCACATCTCTCCTTCTCCCACATCTCTCCTTCTCCCACATCTCTCCTCTCATATCTCTCCTCTCACATCTCTCCTCTCACATCTTTCCTTCTCCCACACCTCTCCTCTCACATCTCTCCTCTCACATCTCTCCTTCTCCTACATCTCTCCTTCTCCCACATCTCTCCTCTCACATCTCTCCTTCTCCCACATCTCTCCTATCATATCTCTCCTCTCACATCTCTCCTCTCACATCTTTCCTTCTCCCACACCTCTCCTCTCACATCTCTCCTCTCACATCTCTCCTCTCACATCTCTCCTTCTCCTACATCTCTCCATCTCCCACATCTCTCCTCTCACATCTCTCCTTCTCTCACATCTCTCCTTCTCTCACATCTCTCCTTCTCTCACATCTCTCCTTCTTCATATCTCTTCTCTCTCACATCTCTTCTTCTCTCACATCTTCCTCCTTCTCTCATATCTCTCCTTCTCTCAATCTCTCCTTCTCACATCTCTCCTTCTCTCACATCTCTCCTTCTCCCACATCTCTCCTCTCACATCTCTCCCCTCACATCTCTCCTTCTCTCACATCTCTCTTCTCTCACATCTCCCTCACTCAATCCTCTCTCTCAATCTCTCCTTCTTTCACATCTCTCCTCTCACATCTTCCTTCTCCCACATCTCTCTTCTCCCACATCTCTCCTTCTCCCACATCTCTCCTCTCATATCTCTCCTCTTACATCTCTCCTCTCACATCTCTCCTTCTCCCACATCTCTCCTTCTCCCACATCTCTCCTCTCACATCTCTCCTCTCACATCTCTCCTTCTCCCACATCTCTCCCCTCACATCTCTCCTTCTCCTACATCTCTCCTTCTCTCACATCTCTCCTCTCACATCTCTCCTTCTCTCACAACTCTCCTCTCAAATCTCTCCTCTCACATCTCTCCTCTCACATCTTTCCTTCTCCCACACCTCTCCTCTCACATCTCTCCTCTCACATCTCTCCTTCTCCTACATCTCCCCTTCTCCCACATCTCTCCTCTCATATCTCTCCTCTCACATCTCTCCTCTCACATCTTTCCTTCTCCCACACCTCTCCTCTCACATCTCTCCTCTCACATCTCTCCTTCTCCTACATCTCTCCTTCTCCCACATCTCTCCTCTCATATCTCTCTCTCACATCTCTCCTCTCACATCTCTCCTTCTCCCACATCTCTCCCCTCACATCTCTCCTTCTCTCACATCTCTCCTTCTCTCACATCTCTCCTTCTCTCACATCTCTCCTCTCACATCTCTCCTTCTCTCACAACTCTCCTCTCATATCTCTCCTCTCACATCTCTCCTCTCACATCTTTCCTTCTCCCACACCTCTCCTCTCACATCTCTCCTCTCACATCTCTCCTCTCACATCTCTCCTTCTCCTACATCTCTCCTTCTCTCACATCTCTCCTTCTCTCACATCTCTCCTTCTCCCACATCTTTCCTTCTCCCACACTCTCTCCTCTCACATCTCTCCTCTCACATCTTCTCCTTTCTCCTACATCTCTCTTCTCTCACATCTCTCCTTCTCTCAATCTCTCCTCTCACATCTTCCTTCTCTCACATCTCTCCCTCCCACATCTTCCTTCTCCCACATCTCTCCTTCTCCACATCTCTCCTTTCTCACATCTCTCCTTCTCTCACATCTCTCCTTCTCTCACATCTCTCCTTCTCTCACATCTCTCCTCTCCCACATCTCTCCTTCTCCCACATCTCTCCTTCTCCCACATCTCTCCTTCTCTCACATCTCTCCTTCTCTCACATCTCTCCTTCTCCCACATCTCTCCTTCTCCCACATCTCTCCTCTCATATCTCTCCTCTCAGATCTCTCCTCTCACATCTCTCCTCTCACATCTCTCCTTCTCCCACATCTCTCCTTCTCCCACATCTCTCCTTCTCTCACATCTCTCCTTCTCTCACATCTCTCCTTCTCTCACATCTCTCCTTCTCCACAATCTCTCCTCTCATATCTCTCCTCTCACATCTCTCCTCTCACATCTCTCCTTCTCCCACATCTCTCCATCTCTCACATCTCTCCTTCTCCCACATCTCTCCTTCTCCCACATCTCTCCTTCTCCCACATCTCTCCTTCCCTCACATCTCTCCTTCTCCTACATCTCTCCTTCTCTCACATCTCTCCTTCTCTCACATCTCTCCTACTCTCACATCTCTCCTTCTCTCACATCTCTCCTTCTCTCACATCTCTCCTTCTCCCACATCGCTCCTTCTCTCACACCTCTCCTTCTCTCACATCTCTCCTTCTCTCACATCTCTCCTTCTCCCACATCTCTCCTTCTCTCACATCTCTCCTTCTCCCACATCTCTCCTTCTCCCACACCTCTCCTTCTCTCACATCTCTCCTTCTCTCACATCTCTCCTTCTCCCACATCTCTCCTTCTCCCACATCTCTCCTTCTCTCACACCTCCCCTTCTCTCACACCTCCCCTTCTCTCACATCTCTCCTTCTCTCACATCTCTCCTTCTCCACATCTCTCTTCTCCCACATCTCTCCTTCTCCACATCTCTCCTTCTCCCACACCTCTCCTTCTCTCACATCTCTCCTTCTCTCACATTTCTCTTCTCCCACATTCTTCTCCTTCTCCACATCTCTCCTCTCATATCTCTCCTCTCACATCTCTCTTCACATCTCTCCTTCTCTCACATCTCTCCTTCTCCCACATCTCTCCTTCTCCCACATCTCTCCTCTCACATCTCTCCTTCTCCACATCTCTCCTTCTCCCACATCTCTCCTTCTCTCACATCTCTCCTTCTCTCACATCTCTCCTTCTCCCACATCTCTCCTTCTCCCACTCTCCTCTCATATCTCTCCTCTCACATCTCTCCTTCTCTCACATCTCTCCTTCTTCCCACATCTCTCCTTCTCTCACATCTCTCCTTCTCCCACATCTCTCCTTCTCCCACATCTCTCCTCTCATATCTCTCCTCTCACATCTCTCCTCTCACATCTCTCCCCTCACATCTCTCCTTCTCCCACACCTCTCCTTCTCTCCTTCTCCCACATCTCTCCTTCTCTCACATCTCTCCTTCTCCCACATTTCTCCTTCTCCCACATCTCTCCTTCTCTCACATCTCTCCATCTCCCACATCTCTCCTCTCACATCTCTCCTCTCACATCTCTCCTCTCACATCTCTCCTCTCACATATCTTCTTCTCCCACATCTCTTCTTCTCCCACACATTATTTCTTTCCTCCTTTCTTTCTGATGTCCTCGTGCCTTCGTGTATCACACTCTCCTTCTCTCACATCTCTCCTTCTCCTCTCTTTTATTTGTTTCTCTCTCGTTCTTTCACAGCTCTGCATTTGTATTTCCCTGTTCGGTGACGTCTCGGGGTCAGATCGGTTCTCTCTGAATAACCCGTTATTGTCTTCGTTTCTTCCTCTTCGTCTCCCTCCTCTTTTCTTTATCAACAGAGAGCGATAATGTTTGGGATGAGACGTTGACCAGCATATTGAGTAGAGCTCGCGGGGCTATCTGGCGTCCCCCCATGCTCCGGGCTGTGCATTTTTCTATCAGTCTAATAACTCCTCAGAAATCTATGCAAATAAACATGATTTGCAGATAATAAAGTTCTGTTTTGCAGGTAATCAATAATTTAATAGAGGTTTATCTTACTCCATCTGCAAATTACTCCGTTCAGTCCTTGGGAATGATTTTCTGATGGCCTCGGCGTGCGCGCGACTTTAGCTGCATGAGAAATCATTTCGCTGGGAAATTCATACTGTGTGTGAACGCATAGCAGGCTGTGTCCATGGAAGGAGCAAGTGCTAAAAATCACACTGATTCAGGCTTTTAACCCATTCAATACCAGGCACTTCTTGTTGAAAAAAAATAAAATCTTGATATTTATTTGAAACATGGCATGTGAAGTTAACATTTATACATAGATTAAAGTAGAAATTGTTGTCCTGACATAAATGATGTAAATAATGTAAATACTGTAAATTTGCTTATTTTAAATTTTTCATGTGTTGGTTTATTCTTTACAGAAATATCACTGGGATGGAAGGTTTTAAACGCTAGACGATGTCCTTTATCAGGCACAATGTCACATCGGGTCTGCATTATCAGCATACAGGCAAAATAGTGTATCACCTCGGTGGTAAAATAGATAATACATATCTCTGTATACTCGTAACAACACCTCCTCCTCCGGGCGTCTTCAGTAACAATGGGCTACATTACATTGTCCGCGCCAAAACGGGGATGCAAAGGAAAAAATCCTGTGCCTGCAGATAATGTGCGCCTGCAGGTTTCTCCTTTCCGCCCCTGTTTTTGCGCAGAATTACAATGCAGGCACTAGTAAAGCTGCCTGCATTGTTAAGGGGCGCTAAGCCCCGGGATGCGTGTGGCAGCATTAAGCGCGCCGCGCACATTCTCTCCGTGGAGTCCATAGGACTCCATTGAGGCAGACCCTGGAGGTCACATGACCTGCCGGATCTCGCAAGGCGAGATCTGGCAGGTCAGTGTAGTGATCCACGGGGGAGACTGGGGGACTTTTCCCCCAGTCTCTCCCTGCTCTCGCAGATGGTGCCGCGGTCCTCCCGTGGGATAGTAGGTGAGTATCTGAATTTTTTGGGGGGGTTTCTGCTGGTGCTGACGGATTCTGCAGCAGCGGAATCCATTAGCACCAAGTCCAGGCTGTGGCTAACTTTTTGTTAACCGCAGCCGGACGTTAATCAGCATTAGGACTTTGTAATACTAACGCTGATTAACACTTTGCGCTCCCTATACTTAACATGGGGAGCGCAGAGTACAGTAACCTCGCGCTGAGAAGCACAAGGTACCAAACGGTAAGGGGTTACTTAACCCGTTAGCATTGGATTGTAATATGCGGTGGCTAGTGCTACCTGGGCTAATGTTAATGCTCCCTCAGGTGAGCGCTAACGTTAGCACCAAGTATGTAATGTGGCCCGATATGTATCAGAAAAATTAAAGAGGTTACTCAGAGAGCACCGAAATATCAACAACATTTCGGTGCTCTCTCATTCCCTGCACTTCAGGGAATCAAAGTTCCCCACCCTGCGGTGAATTCAGCATTCATCGCGGGGTCCCTGGACTGCAGGGAAAACTCGCCTCAAACCCACTGAAAATTCACCTAAAACCCGCCAGAACAGCTGCAAAAAACACGCCAAACCCATTGGAAAAAGCCAACAAGCTGCCGATCACAGTGCAGACCAGCCGCCGGAAAGAACTGCAAGCTGACGAACGGGGTTAAAAAAAAAAAAAAACGGTTGAAAGTGTCAAAATTGAAACGCCGTTTGAAAACAACTACTGAACGAAAATGCCTGGAATTAACATATAAAATCCTATAAACGATCATAAAAAGGTTACAGAAAAAAGAAAAAACGATTAAAAAACAGAAACGGAAAAAAAAATTGCTGAAAAAATCCTGAAAAATGCCTAAAAGATCCTAAAAAAATCAATAAAGAGACTTTTTGCTGCAGATTAAAATAATAAACAGTTGAATAAATATTTAATAAAAACGGGAATATTTTTAACATTGAAACCTATGGGATTCGCCTGATTAAACCTGTCAAATGAAACCACTGAACATCAGGGCACTTCACTGACATTTCTCTGCTGTTCAATGTGAATAGATTAACCATTGCTTCTCTATGGGGGATTTCACTGCCCTCGAACAGGCACCGTACACCGTACAAAATTTGGTGAACTGCCTGTTCTCTGAATAGCCGAATGGCCCCGAAATGTCACTGTGCGGAGAATTTCCATGTTTGGTGACATTTCGGGGCCAGATCTGCTCTCCTTTTAAGAGTATATTTCTAGGAGATACAAAAGTAATAGTACATAGCGTAAGTCAGTTTAACAATCAATAAAACGTACTAGCCCCTTTAGAAAACACTCACTGGATGCAAAACGTGTACATGAAAAATTAAAAATGAGCAAATTTACATTATTTACAGTTTTTAATCTCAGAACAACAATCTATGTGCAAAATTTCTATTATACTGTATATTTAAGAGTTAACTTTGCATCACATGTTTCAAATAATTGATACGTTAAAAGAAATTTAAACAAAAATTACTCTGTAGTGAAGGGGTTAAGGTGCTACATGGTAATCAAAAATAAAGAAAAATCAGGAAAAGCAAAAAGCCTGTGTTTGGTTTGAAATGTTGCGAGTTACATTGTTTCCAAAGTTCATCAACAAAACATAGTTTCCTCTCATTTCTGTTTTTTTCCTCCAGAGTTCCCATTCAGCCGCTATTCCGCTCGTCTGATGCGTTTTATATATAGCGGGGAATGCACTTGATTCAGGCGTCTGGCTTAATGTAAAAGAGGATGGAAAGGCAGAGGTCGAGGGAGGCACTTTATGTTCTCATGTCGGCTGAGCACTAATGCTTTTACCTACAGGTAGACGACTTTCTCCAGAAAGGACACGGAACGGGCAGATATTGAAAGCTGTGAAAGCTGGTGCTGAGACGTGTATGGATAAAAATATATCTGACGTCTCATCATTATCAGCTGATTATAGGGGTTATTCAAGCAGCCGATCTGCCCCGAAATGACACCGAACAGGGAATTTCACCATACATTTCGGGGCCATTCGGCTAATCAGTGAGCAGGCAGTTCACCAAATATTGGCCAATTGCCAGTGAAATACGGTGCCTGTTCGGCGGCAGTGAAATCCCCCATAGAGAAGCAATGGTTAATCTATTCACATTGAACAGCAGAGAAATGTCAGTGAAATGCCTCGCTGTTCGGTGTTTTCATTCGACAGGTTTATTCAGGCGAATCCCATAGGCTTCAATGTTAAAAATATTCCAGTTTTAATATAATATCTAATAAACTGTTTATTATTTTAATCTGCAGCAAAAAGTCTCTTTATTTATTGATTGTTTTAGGATCTTTTAGGCATTTTTCGGGATTTTTTTCAGCAAACTTTGTTTTCTGGTTTTTTTAATCGTTTTTTCTTTTTTCTGTAACAGTCCTTTTTATTATCATTCATAGGATCTTATATGTAAATTCCAGACATTTTCTGTTTTTTTGCAAACAGTGTTTAAATTTTGACACTTTCAACCGTATTTTTTTTTTTACACCGTTCGCCAGCTTGTTGGCGTTTTCTGGCGACTGGCCTGCTCTGGGCTACGATCGGTGGCATGTCGGGTTTTTCCTGTGTATTCGGTGTGTTTTTTGTGGAGGTTCCGGCGGTATTGCGGCAGGTTTGCGGTGGGTTTGCTGTGGGTTTTCGCTGCGAGGAACGAGAGAGCACCGAAATGTTTGCGACATTTTGGTGCTCTCTGAATGACCCCTTTTGTCTTATGGGTTAGTGAATAAAAATTTATTGCTGCCGGTATTTGTTGACAAACTTTCCTTGATTTTCTGCCATTGTTACAACTTTATCATTGAACCATTCGTGTCTCTTTGAGCGTTATCTAGAATGGTGCTAGAGATATCCATATCATGTGTGCTGTGTGTCAAGAAGCTTCTGGACGGATTTTAAGATTTTTAACCCTTTAAATACCGAAACCAAGTAAGTTTGATTTTGCATTGTAATAGATTGAAATTTCAATTCGGCTCCATATCAGGCAGCATTTGCATATATATATTTTAAGGCAGGATTAGTGTGCCCCCTGTAGAAAAAACGAAATCCACACTCTAGTCTAATCTCTCTCCTTTTTCCTTTCATCTTACTGTAAACCAGCTACAAGGAGCAGCTCTCACAATTATTGTTTACAAACAGCTCAACAAACTTTACTGCAGCATTCCAGCAGCCAGGGATTTGTCAGAATACAGGGAGAGCTGTGGGGTCAGTCGCTGCTGTATAGGGATGAGCTGTTCGGTTCGATCAGTTCGGAGTTCAATTCGAACTTTGGCCATTCGCAAGGTCGCGAACTTCAAACTTTTTGGGTGTGTTCGGTTCGAGTTCGCAAAAAAAAGAAATTTTGAAAAAAGTATAAAAAAAGCTTAAAAAATACTAAAAAATCTAGAAATAAAGAGACTCTTTACTGCAGAATATTATAAGCAACGGTTTATTAGATATTGAATTAAAAACTAATGTGTACGTGGAAAGATTCTCACCTCTAAATGACCTGTGTTTTTCAAACGGCATAACAACAGGTGTTTTTAGTCTGGTCTAATGAATTTGATACATTGTATGTATGTATGTATGTAGACTATACTGAGGGGGTGGGGTGGTGTCTGCTTCTGAGTGAGAAGTGTTAATTTCCCTCCTAAAACTTCTTCTAATATGCTGCATTTCACCGCTGTGTGCTCATGCTCAGCTCATTTTTACCGCTTTCGCTCATCATGTATAAACGCGATTTTGAAGCCACATCTTATTAAATGACCGACATGTTAGATATTGTTCTTTCCGGCAGACTCCGCAGATTCATAATATATCATTTCTATATGTATACGTCATGTCCTGCCTGTATATTATGAAAAAAATGCTATAAACGCACCCCATAGAAAAAAATCATTAGTGCATCATCGTTCACATTATAATTGAAATGTGAACAATATTGCTGCATTAATAAAAATAACACACAAAAAAAATACATGTTTTTATTTATTTTTACTTTATACCTGGTCATGTTGGGTATCATTCGAAAGGCCATGCTCAGGCCTTTCGATTGACACCCTCCATGACCCACTAGATGCCTGGAGATATCTGGGTTCAAATGAACCCCCTATCTCCACCAGGGGATTGGCCTGGGCAATATATATATATACGCATGATGTGAGCTGGCCTGGGCAATATATATACGTATGATGCCCATAGGAGTGCGCACGGGGTGTGCCGGGTGTGCCTAGGCACACCCTAATCCCACCCGCGGCACACTATGGGTCCCGGCTGGCCGCATCCCACGGATAGCCGCCGGGACCCTTTGCCTCTGCAAGCCTGTACTTCCCTGGTGGTCCGGTGGCTGTGGGCTCTGCAATGCGATCAGAACACAGAGCACGTCCCACACAGGACCCGTGCGCTAGTGATCCTCTGATGACCGGTCACCTGATCGCAGGCGCACACTGACTATGTATATCAGAGGATCACCGGTGCACGGGTCCTGTGTGGGACGTGCTCTGTGTTTTGTGCACGAAGCACAGATCGCATTGCAGAGCCCACAGCCACCGGACCACCAGGGAAGTACAGGCTGGATTTAAGCTGGATGAAGCGGTCCCCTCCTCTACCAACGGACATGTTCACCCCCTCCCTGCAAGAAAAAAGGTAAGCAGGAAAGGAGTCAACTTTTATACACAGTATTTTTAAATATTACAATTTTATTTGATGGCAGTGGATTCTGGGATATGCTTATATGCACCGCACATTACTGGGAGTTTCATGGCAGTGGATTCTGTAATGTGCGGTGCATATAATGATATAAGCATATCACAGAATCCACTGCCATGAAACTCCCAGTAATGTGCGGTGCATATAAGCATATCACAGAATCCACTGCCATGAAACTCCCAGTAATGTGCGGTGCATATAAGCATATCACAGAATCCACTGCCATGAAACTCCCAGTAATGTGCGGTGCATATAGGCGTATCACAGAATCCACTGCCATGAAACTCCCAGTAATGCGGTGCATATAAGCATATCCCAGAATCCACTGCCATGAAACTCCCAGTAATGTGTGGTGCATATAAGCATATCACAGAATCCACTGCCATGAAACTCTCTGTAATGTGCGGTGCATATAAGCGTATCACAGAATCCACTGCCATGAAACTCCCAGTAATGTGCGGTGCATATAAGCATATCACAGAATCCACTGCCATGAAACTCTCTGTAATGTGCGGTGCATATAAGCATATCACAGAATCCACTGCCATGAAACTCCCAGCAATGTGTGGTGCATATAAGCGTATCACAGAATCCACTGCCATGAAACTCTCTGTAATGTGCGGTGCATATAAGCGTATCACAGAATCCACTGCCATGAAACTCTCTGTAATGTGCGGTGCATATAAGAGTATCACAGAATCCACTGCCATGAAACTCTCTGTAATGTGCGGTGCATATAAGAGTATCACAGAATCCACTGCCATGAAACTCTCTGTAATGTGCGGTGCATATAAGCGTATCACAGAATCCACTGCCATGAAACTCCCAGTAATGTGTGGTGCATATAAGAGTATCACAGAATCCACTGCCATGAAACTCCCAGTAATGTGCGGTGCATATAAGCGTATCACAGAATCCACTGCCATGAAACTCCCAGTAATGTGCGGTGCATATAAGCGTATCACAGAATCCACTGCCATGAAACTCCCAGTAATGTGCGGTGCATATAAACGTATCACAGAATCCACTGCCATGAAACTCTCTGTAATGTGCGGTGCATATAAGAGTATCACAGAATCCACTGCCATGAAACTCCCAGCAATGTGTGGTGCATATAAGCGTATCACAGAATCCACTGCCATGAAACTCTCTGTAATGTGCGGTGCATATAAGCGTATCACAGAATCCACTGCCATGAAACTCTCTGTAATGTGCGGTGCATATAAGAGTATCACAGAATCCACTGCCATGAAACTCTCTGTAATGTGCGGTGCATATAAGAGTATCACAGAATCCACTGCCATGAAACTCTCTGTAATGTGCGGTGCATATAAGCGTATCACAGAATCCACTGCCATGAAACTCCCAGTAATGTGTGGTGCATATAAGAGTATCACAGAATCCACTGCCATGAAACTCCCAGTAATGTGGTGCATATAAGCGTATCACAGAATCCACTGCCATGAAACTCCCAGTAATGTGCGGTGCATATAAGCGTATCACAGAATCCACTGCCATGAAACTCCCAGTAATGTGCGGTGCATATAAACGTATCACAGAATCCACTGCCATGAAACTCTCTGTAATGTGCGGTGCATATAAGAGTATCACAGAATCCACTGCCATGAAACTCCCAGTAATGTGCGGTGCATATAAGAATATCACAGAATCCACTGCCATGAAACTCTCTGTAATGTGGTGCATATAAGAATATCACAGAATCCACTGCCATGAAACTCCCAGTAATGTGCGGTGCATATAGGCATATCACAGAATCCACTGCCATGAAACTCCCAGTAATGTGCGGTGCATATAAGCGTATCACAGAATCCACTGCCATGAAACTCCCAGTAATGTGCGGTGCATATAAGCGTATCACAGAATCCACTGCCATGAAACTCTCTGTAATGTGCGGTGCATATAAGAGTATCACAGAATCCACTGCCATGAAACTCCCTGTAATGTGCGGTGCATATAGGCGTATCACAGAATCCACTGCCATGAAACTCCAGTAATGTGCGGTGCATATAAGAGTATCACAGAATCCACTGCCATGAAACTCTCTGTAATGTGCGGTGCATATAGAGTATCACAGAATCCACTGCCATGAAACTCTCTGTAATGTGCGGTGCATATAAGCGTATCACAGAATCCACTGCCATGAAACTCCAGTAATGTGCAATGCATATAGGCATATCACAGAATCACTGCCATGAAACTCCCAGTAATTGTGCGGTGCATATAAGAGTATCACAGAATCCACTGCCATGAAACTCTCTGTAATGTGCGGTGCATATAAGCATATCACAGAATCCACTGCCATGAAACTCTCTGTAATGTGCGGTGCATATAAGCGTATCACAGAATCCACTGCCATGAAACTCCCAGTAATGTGCGGTGCATATAAGAGTATCACAGAATCCACTGCCATGAAACTCCAGTAATGTGTGGTGCATATAAGCGTATCACAGAATCCACTGCCATGAAACTCTCTGTAATGTGCGGTGCATATAAGAGTATCACAGAATCCACTGCCATGAAACTCCCAGTAATGTGCGGTGCATATAAGCGTATCACAGAATCCACTGCCATGAAACTCCCAGTAATGTGCGGTGCATATAAGCGTATCACAGAATCCACTGCCATGAAAATCCCAGTAATGTGCGGTGCATATAAGCGTATCACAGAATCCACTGCCATGAAACTCTCTGTAATGTGGTGCATATAAGAATATCACAGAATCCACTGCCATGAAACTCTCTGTAATGTGGTGCATATAAGAGTATCACAGAATCCACTGCCATGAAACTCCCAGTAATGTGCGGTGCATATAAGTGTATCACAGAATCCACTGCCATGAAACTCCCAGTAATGTGCGGTGCATATAAGAATATCACAGAATCCACTGCCATGAAACTCTCTGTAATGTGGTGCATATAAGAGTATCACAGAATCCACTGCCATGAAACTCCCAGTAATGTGCGGTGCATATAAGCGTATCACAGAATCCACTGCCATGAAACTCCCAGTAATGTGCGTTGCATATAGGCGTATCACAGAATCCACTGCCATGAAACTCCCAGTAATGTGCGGTGCATATAGGCATATCACAGAATCCACTGCCATGAAACTCCCAGTAATGTGCGGTGCATATAAGCGTATCACAGAATCCACTGCCATGAAACTCTCTGTAATGTGCGGTGCATATAAGAGTATCACAGAATCCACTGCCATGAAACTCTCTGTAATGTGCGGTGCATATAAGAGTATCACAGAATCCACTGCCATGAAACTCCCAGTAATGTGCGGTGCATATAGGCGTATCACAGAATCCACTGCCATGAAACTCCCAGTAATGTGCGGTGCATATAGCGTATCACAGAATCCACTGCCATGAACCTCTGTAATGTGCGGTGCATATAAGCGTATCACAGAATCCACTGCCATGAAACTCCAGTAATGTGCGGTGCATATAAGAGTATCACAGAATCACTGCCATGAAACTCTCTGTAATGTGCGGTGCATATAAGAGTATCACAGAATCCACTGCCATGAAACTCTCTGTAATGTGCGGTGCATATAAGCGTATCACAGAATCCACTGCCATGAAACTCCCAGTAATGTGCAATGCATATAGGCATATCACAGAATCCACTGCCATGAAACTCCCAGTAATGTGCGGTGCATATAAGAGTATCACAGAATCCACTGCCATGAAACTCTCTGTAATGTGCGGTGCATATAAGCATATCACAGAATCCACTGCCATGAAACTCTCTGTAATGTGCGGTGCATATAAGCGTATCACAGAATCCACTGCCATGAAACTCCCAGTAATGTGCGGTGCATATAAGCATATCACAGAATCCACTGCCATGAAACTCTCTGTAATGTGCGGTGCATATAAGAGTATCACAGAATCCACTGCCATGAAACTCCCAGTAATGTGTGGTGCATATAAGCGTATCACAGAATCCACTGCCATGAAACTCTCTGTAATGTGCGGTGCACTATAAGAGTATCACAGAATCCACTGCCATGAAACTCTCTGTAATGTGCGGTGCATATAAGAGTCATCACAATCCACTGCCATGAAACTCCAGTAATGTGCGGTGCATATAAGCGTATCACAGAATCCACTGCCATGAAACTCCCAGTAATGTGCGGTGCATATAAGAGTATCACAGAATCCACTGCCATGAAACTCTCTGTAATGTGCGGTGCATATAAGCATATCACAGAATCCACTGCCATGAAAATCCAGTAATGTGCGGTGCATATAAGCGTATCACAGAATCCACTGCCATGAAACTCTCTGTAGTGTGGTGCATATAAGAATATCACAGAATCCACTGCCATGAAACTCTCTGTAATGTGGTGCATATATAAGAGTATCACAGAATCCACTGCCATGAAACTCCAGTAATGTGCGGTGCATATAAGTGTGTATCACAAATCCACTGCCTGAATCCCAGTATCTATGTAATGTGCGGTGCATATCAGAATATCAACAGAATCCACTGCCATGGAAACTCTCTGTAATGTGGTGCATATAAGAGTATCACAGAATCCACCATGCCATGAAACTCCAGTAATGTGCGGTGCATATAAGCGTATCACAGAATCCACTGCATGAACTCCCAGTAATGTGCGTTGCATATAGGCGTATCACAGAATCCACTGCCATGGAAACTCCCAGTAATGTGCGGTGCATATAGGCATATCCAGACATCACTGCCATGAACTCCCAGTATGTGCCGGTCAATATCCGTATCATACAAATCCACTGCCATGAAACTCTCTGTAATGTGTGCGGTGCATATAAGAGTATCACAGAATCCACTGCCATGAAACTCCCTGTGAATAGGTGGGTGTGCGGCGTATCACAGAATCCACTGCCACTGCCATGAAACTCTCTGTAATGTGCGCGGTGCATATAAGAGTATCACAGAATCCACTGCCATGAAACTCTCTGTAATGTGCGGTGCATATAAGAGTATCACAGAATCCACTGCCATGAAACTCCCTGTAATGTGCGGTGCATATAAGCGTATCACAGAATCCACTGCCATGAAACTCCCAGTAATATGTGCGGTGCATATAAGCGTATCACAGAATCCACTGCCATGAAACTCCCAGTAATGTGCGCTGTGAATATAGGGTATCACAGATCCATGCCAATGAACTCCCTGACCTCAGTAATGTGCGGTGCATATAAGAATATCACAGAATCCACTGCATGAAACTCCCAGTAATGTGCGGTGCATATAAGAGTATCACAGAATCCACTGCCATGAAAATCCAGTAATGTGCGGTGCATATAGGCGTATCACAGAATCCACTGCCATGAAACTCCCATGTAATGGTGCGTGCATATAGCGTATCACAGGAATCCACTGCCATGAAACTCCCAGTAATGTGCGGTGCATATAGGCGTATCACAGAATCCACTGCCATGAAACTCCCAGTAATGTGCGGTGCATATAAGAGTATCACAGAATCCACTGCCATGAAACTCCAGTAATGTGCGGTGCATATAAGCGTATCACAAACTCCCACTGCCATGAAACTCTGTACTGTAATGTGTCATATATAAGCGTATAACACAGAATCCACTGCCATGAAACTCCAGTAATGTGCGGTGCATATAAGCGTATCACAGAATCCACTGCCAT
Source organism: Leptobrachium leishanense (assembly GCA_009667805.1). Taxonomy (NCBI): domain Eukaryota; kingdom Metazoa; phylum Chordata; class Amphibia; order Anura; family Megophryidae; genus Leptobrachium; species Leptobrachium leishanense. The sequence goes on from CM019068.1 coordinate 13,215,235, forward strand.
GAAACTCCCAGCAATGTGTGGTGCATATAAGAGTATCACAGAATCCACTGCCATGAAACTCTCTGTAATGTGCGGTGCATATAAGCGTATCACAGAATCCACTGCCATGAAACTCTCTGTAATGTGCGGTGCATATAAGAGTATCACAGAATCCACTGCCATGAAACTCCCAGTAATGTGCGGTGCATATAAGAGTATCACAGAATCCACTGCCATGAAACTCCCAGTAATGTGCGGTGCATATAAGCGTATCACAAAATCCACTGCCATGAAACTCTCTGTAATGTGTGGTGCATATAAGCGTATCACAGAATCCACTGCCATGAAACTCCCAGTAATGTGCGGTGCATATAAGCGTATCACAGAATCCACTGCCATGAAACTCTCTGTAATGTGTGGTGCATATAAGAGTATCACAGAATCCACTGCCATGAAACTCCCAGTAATGTGCGGTGCATATAAGCGTATCACAGAATCCACTGCCATGAAACTCTCTGTAATGTGTGGTGCATATAAGCGTATCACAGAATCCACTGCCATGAAACTCTCTGTAATGTGCGGTGCATATAAGCGTATCACAGAATCCACTGCCATGAAACTCTCTGTAATGTGTGGTGCATATAAGCGTATCACAGAATCCACTGCCATGAAACTCCCAGTAATGTGCGGTGCATATAAGCATATCACAGAATCCACTGCCATGAAACTCTCTGTAATGTGTGGTGCATATAAGCGTATCACAGAATCCACTGCCATGAAACTCCCAGTAATGTGCGGTGCATATAGGCGTATCACAGAATCCACTGCCATGAAACTCCCAGTAATGTGTGGTGCATATAAGCGTATCACAGAAACCACTGCCATGGAACTCTCTTTACACTCCACAATGTTAAGTTAGGTGTCATTGGAGAGGTCAGAGCCCGACCTTTCTAATGAGACCAAACACGATCATGTAGAAAAAATACAAAATTTCCTCATTGCCCGCTTTTAACATCTAAAGCAATTTATGGTTATTCAGAGAGCGGTGAAAAGCAGGAGAATAACTGGAGAAGTGAAAATTCTAGGTCAAAATAGCCAAACCATAAAAATTCTCCCATTTATCTCACTTTCCAAATCGGCTATTTGGTCCAGATTGTTCTCTTTTCCTGCCATTCTCCTGGCTTTCACCTTTCTCAGAACAACCCTTAAAGAGAGGTGAAAGCCAGGAGAACTGCCAGGAGAAGAGAACAAACTAGACCAAATAGCCGATTTGGAAAGTGAGATAAATGGGAGAATTTGGGTTAGTCGAGACTCATGGGAAATGTAGTAGAAAACAACTGGATGGCCAAGGTTGCTGCACCTCTGAATTATAAACATACAGGGTTATCCAAAGAGATCCGAATGGCTGGAGAAAGGTAACCGAACGCTGAAAATCAGCGTTCGGTTACCTTTCCTGGCCATTCGGCTTTCCAGAGAGTAGGCAATTCACCAAATCCTGGCGAATTGCCTGCACATACGGTGCCTGTTCAGTGCCTGTTCGAGGGCAGTGAAATCCCCATGAAAAAGCACTGCTTCGGCTATTCAGAGAACACAAACCAGCAGTGAAAGGTTCCCCTAATGCCCTGCTGTTCGGTGGTTTAATTCGGCAAGTTTATTCAGGAGAATCCCATAGGCTTCAATGTTAAAACTATTCCCGTTTTAATTCAATATCTAATAAACCGTTCATTATAATATTCTGCAGTAAAGAGTCTCTTTATTTATAGATTTTTTAGGATACTTTAAGCATTTTTCTTAATTTTAATTTTTTTTTAAAAGTCCGATTTTATATATATTTTTTTACTTCTTTTTTCTGTAACAGCCCTTTTTATTCTCATTCATTGGATTTTATATGTAAATTTCAGACATTTTCGCTCAGTAGTTTCTTTGCAAGCAGCGTTTCACTTTTCAAACATTCAAGCAAACTGTTTTTCTTTTTTTTCACTCCATTCGTCTGCGGTGTCGGGTTTTTTCGGCAGCTTCGCTGCGTGTGATCGTCTCCTGCTCGGCTTTTTCCAGCGGGTTGGGTTAATCTAGATGTTTTTGCGGGTTTTTGGCGTGCATTCGCCGGGTTTTGCGGTTAGTTTTCGGCGGGTTTGCGGTGACCTTTCCCTGCAATTCGGGGACCCTGTGGTGTTTGCTGAATACACCGCAGGGTCGCGGAACTGGGAATCGTCAAAACAAACCAAATTGAAGAGAACGAAAAGTCACTGAACGTGCGGTGACTTTTCGATTGTCTTTGAATTACCCTGATTGTAATGATATATTTAGGCTGAATGTGTGAGAGTGTGTGCGTGTGTATGTATGCATAAGTATATATATAACATAATTTTCTTTTCATGTGTTTGAGCTTTTGGGTGCACACCCTAATGCAATAGTCTGCGCACGCCTATGATGATGGCACATATGTGACTGCCTGTGAGCATGATGTGAGCTGGCCTGGACCTGGGCAATATACAGTTGTGTTCAAAATTATTCAACCCCCACTGAAATTGAGTGTTTTGGCCAGTTTGACATTGATTTTGATCATTCAGTCATCTTGCTTACAATTAAATCAAAGAGGCACGTGTAGGTCAGACAAATATAACATAAGATTTATAATGAAATAACCACAAATGTCTTTTCTGTGCTCACATCATTATCAGTTTTATTCAACCCCCATGTGACATTCAATCTTAGTACTTAGTACAACATCCTTTTACAGTTATAACAGCTTTTAAACGTGAAGCATAGCTTGACACAAGTGTCTTGCAGCGATCTACGGGTATCTTCGCCCATTCGTCATGGGCAAAAGCCTCCAGTTCAGTCACATTCTTAGGCTTGCGCACTGCAACTGCTTTCTTTAAGTCCCACCAGAGGTTCTCAATCGGATTTAAGTCAGGTGACTGCGATGGCCACTCCAAAATGTTCCAGCCTTTAATCTGCAACCATGCTCTAGTGGACTTGGAGGTATGCTTGGGATCATTGTCCTGTTGAAAGGTCCAACGTCTCCCAAGCCTCAGGTTTGTGACGGACTGCATCACATTGTCATCCAATATCTCCTGGTACTGAAGAGAATTCATGGTACCTTGCACATGCTGAAGCTTCCCTGTACCTGCAGAAGCAAAACAGCCCCAAAGCATGATTGACCCCCCACCATGCTTCACAGTAGGCAAGGTGTTCTTTTCTTCATAGCGTTGATCCATGGGCCCAAACAGTTCTCTTGACTTCACCATGTTTGTAACCACACCAGTAAATGTCTAGAAGGAGCTGAGTATCACAGTCATTTTAAAGCTGCCTAATTGGTGCTTATTATGCTTTATTGCTGCTCCGTGACATCCACAGGTGTTTTCAATACCTGATTGAAAACACTTGAATGAGCCTCTGTTCTTCAGAGTGGTAGTCTTTAAGGGGTTGAATAATTGTGTCAATGAAGAATTCACAAAAGAAACATTTACTACTGTATTGCAAAACCAATTGATGTCATTTTAGTTGCATATGGTTCTTTAAAAAGTCCTTGTAGGATTTCATTCTGAATACAATTACAAATGTCACTAAATTCCCTAAAACCCTTAACAGCATTGGGGGTTGAATAATTTTGAACACAACTGTATATTCGCATGATGTGAGCTAGCCTTGGCAATATATATATATATATACGCATGATGTGGGCTGGCCTAGGCAATATATATATACGCATGATGAAAATTTGCAAACGGTAAGGCACGCAAAGTTAAATTTTGATGTGTCTGAAATTGAAACTTACGTGACAACTCTTTTTTTTTTCGTTAATTTATATTTGTTCAATACAGTTAATTTTAATTTGTTTAATAGAGTTAATTTAAAATGGTTTAATACAGTTTATTTATATTTATTTTACCTTTACTATTGGTGCTTTTCAAACTTTATTCTTAAATAAAAAGAAATTTAGCAGTTTCATGTTGTGTCGTTTTTTTTTTTTGGGGGGGGGTGCAAGTAGCTGGTCTTGCCTAGGGCTCAAAATAGTCTAGCACCGGCTCTGACCGCATGGTCCACCCCTGCACTCTTCCACAATACCACAGAGGGGTTACTGTATGATGGCACTTGCTGGCCTGGCACCAAAGGCACAATATCTGGGTGCACTGCCACTGACGCCTGTATCAGATTCATATCCTCAGAGGGGTTACGGTGTGACAGCACTGTTGCCGACGCTAAAGGCACAATTTTAAAGCACCTATTGTTACTTTCATCCAAAGCCTGCATAAGTTTCACAATAATTTAGCCAAAAAATCACTAAACTTGTTCTGCGTGTCCGAAAATGTCTCCTCTTTTCATACAGGCTGCCACCCCAAGCAGTTGTTTATGAATAGATTAAAGGAAAAGCATTTACCGTCATTTGAAATGTCATTTTTTGGTTCTTACATATTTCTATACATCCTAGAAATCCGCCACTTCACGGACAGGTTATGGGGACCTCCTAGGCACGATATTTGAAGGAATTTTTCATTTTTATTTTTAACCCTTATTTCATGGAAAACTCACTGTCCCTTTAAAAACGTTTTTTAATAAACTTTTTGTCCTTGTTTCCTGTCCCCCAGGGCACTACCCGGACCCCCATACACCTTTTATGGCAAATATCTAGCATATATGCCCTCTTGGAGGGCACTCTAAAAACCGAATTTTCAGCCCTATTGACTTGTATTGAGTTCGAGTTCGAATTCGAACATTTGGAAAGTTCGAGTTCGAATGCGAACCGAACTCGGGGGTGTTCGGCTCATCCCTAGTAACACGGTGCCGGTTAACGTATGATTTGATTATTCCACAGATTCAGGTCTATTATTAGGGATATTAGCCTGTTTGACATTTTATATGATACCTGCTTTATTTTTATACATAAATTGCTCATATTTCTATCACAAAGCTCTTTGTGTCTATGGTAACAGGCTCTTCATATTCATATCTCAATATTTATAATCCATTAAAATAATGAACAGTCTTACGCAGTAAGCAGCAATTCTTCTGCTCTCTAAATGTGGATGGAAGATTCCGGAGCTGCCGGTTACATAGTTCGCTAAATATTAGTCAGGGAGTCTCCTAGAAGGTTTGCCTTGATGGTACGACAGGGTAGCATAACAAATTTTGGCCAGAAAATGTATCTAAAGACCTTGGTTTATTATATCATGTAGGAATAGAGCGCTGGTACTTTGTTACCCTTCTGTTTGCTGGATATTGTCTAGGAGACATATAACAAAATTTATGGCCTTCTACAAATGAGTAATTGCGATCATCTGGAGGAGCTGGGATCGCAAATTCGCAATAACTCAAGGCGTGATTCCAACCGATCCACAAGCTTTCCTTGGGACTGCTAACTGGATATAGAGACTATGAGCCGTTACTTTGAGGCTAGCCAATGAAGAATGGGCTATTCCAATGTAGCTCAATCTTTTTGGCTCAAGCTGGTATTCAGAAATGAATACCAGCTCTGAATCTCTGGTGGTAGACAATCACTCGTCTCAGGGAAGGTTCTTCTCTTCCCTGGAGAGCGTTTCTGGAACTTGTCCACTGATTTTATGACATACACCTACTGACGGGACACTACAGGCAGTGTGAACAGGCTGTCCTTCTTGCCTAGGTTATGATTAGGGATTGGCTGCCGGTTCGAATCGTTTCAAAGTTCGATTTGAACATCGACTGTTCGAAAGATCGTGAACTTCGAACTTATCAGAACGTTCGCAGAATGTTCGAGAAAAAATAAGTTTTTCAAAAAAATGCTTAAAAGATCCTAAAAAATCTGAGAATAAAGAGACTCTTTACTGCAGAATATTATAATAAACGGTTTATTAGATATTGAATTAAAATGGGAATATTTTTAACATTGAAGCCTATGGGATTCATAGACATTTCCCACTCCTTGTAGGTCAGACATTTCCCACTCCTTGTAGGTCAAACATTTCCCACTCCTTGTAGGTCAAACATTTCCCACTCCTTGTTGGTCAAATATTTCACACTCCTTATTGGTAAAACATTTCCCACTCCTTGGTCAAACATTTCCCACTCCTTGGTCAAACATTTCTCACTCCTTTGTTGGTCAAACATTTCCCACTCATTGTTGGTCAAATATTTCCCACTCCTTGCTGGTCAAACATTTCCCACTCCTTGTAGGTCAAACATTTCCCACTCCTTATTGGTAAAACATTTCCCACTCCTTATTGGTAAAACATTTCCCACTCCTTGGTCAAACACTTCTCACTCCTTTGTTGGTCAAACATTTCCCACTCATTGTTGGTCAAATATTTCCCACTCCTTGTTGGTCAAACATTTCCCACTCCTTGTTGGTCAAATATTTCCCACTCCTTGCTGGTCAAACATTTCCCTCTCATTGTTGGTCAAACTTTTCCCATGGCTTCAAATCACATTTAAATATGAGCAAAAGTGGTAAACATGAGCTCAGCGCACAGCGGTGAAATGGCTGAGCACTCAGCAGTGAAAGGGTTAAAAATGTTTGTTTTTTTAAAATCATTGTTTCCTGTCCCTCAGGGCAGTACCCGGCCCCCATACACTTTTAAGGTCAATATCTTGCATATATGCCCTCTTGGAGGGGACCTTCATTTTTGAACGTTCGAGCCCCATTGACTTGCATGGTGTTCAAATTGTGTTTGAGTTTGCGGTCAAACTTTTTTGGGTGTTCGAGTTCGAATGCGAACTGAACACAGGGGTGTTCGGCCCATCACTAGTTATGATATCCAAAGTGCCTCTGCTTGGCCAGTTCTTCCAGCTTCAACAATTGGCATCTATAATCCCTTCACACTGACTTTTAAGGAGGATGCATATGTTTTCTCGATTGTCCATTGAGTGCACGGTTACAAAAGGCAGCCAAATAATATATGTTGGTCAACTTCCCATTCCTTTCATAGACTGTAGGGGTTATTCATTCAGAGAGAGACGATCTGGCCCCAAAATGTCACCAAACAGGGAATTTCCCCGTATGGTTACATTTTGGGGACACTCGACTATTCAGAGAGCAGGCAGTTCGCCCAAATTTTGGCGAACTGCCAGGGGTACCGTGCCTGTTCGAAGGCAGTGACATCCCCCATAGCGAAGTAATGGTTAATCTATTCACAGACACCGAACAGCAGTGAAAGTTGCCGAAGTGAGCTGCTGTTCGGTGCTTTCATTCCACAGGTTTATTCAGGAGAACCCCATAGGCTTCATTGTTAAAAATATTCCTGTTTTTATCCAATATTTAATAAACCATTTATTTAATATCTGCAGCAAAAAGTCTCTTTAGTCATCAGTTTTTTTAATACCTTTTAGGCATTTTTCGGAAGCTTTTTTTTTTTTTTTTTAAGCGTTTTTTCTTTCTTCTGTAATAGACCTTTTTATTATCATTCATTGAATCTTATGTGTAATTTCCAGGCATTTTCATTCACTAGTTTTTTTTTTTTTAATTTTGATACTTTCAATCATATTGTTTTTTTGGTTGTTTTTAACCCCAATCGTCAGCTTGTCGGCTTTTTTCCAGCGGCTGATAGTCAGCTCATCGGCTTTTTCTGGCGTGTTCGGCAAGTTTTTTGTGGCGGGTCCGGTGGGTTGGTTTTCGGTGGGTTTTCAGTAGGTTTGCAGCGGGTTTTTCCTGCACTCTGGGGACTCTGCGGTGAATGCTGAATTTACTGCAAGATGGGGAACTTTGATTTCCCGAAGTGCAGGGAAGTGATGAGAATGAGAGAGCACCGAATGTTGCCGACATTTCGGCGCTCTCTGAATAACCCCCTGTGTGTTAGAAACATAGTATATATTTCTATGTCTGAAGATAAAAACCTTTCGGTCCATCTAGTCTTCCCAAGTTAGAGCCCAAATCTGGAGTCAAAGTTGTCAAAGGCCTCCATGGGGGCCACAAGAAGTGTCACCTGTTGGGTTGACACATCTTGGTCTGGACTGAGCTCCATGGAAGCAAACGATCTGTAAAGTCGAGTTGATGTTTGTTTATAAAGTTAATGTGTCTCGTGAAGTTTTAAGTCATTATCTTTATAATGGGGAGCACATGGGGGGGGTCTGTAATGAACATGTGCTCATTAGACAGCTGCAGCATCCTCTTTTTCTAATCACTTTGCTGACTGTTCAGTTGATAAAATATGGCGTAAATTGAGAATTTCTCAAAAAAGAACTTTTAGTGTTATTTTAGCAGACTTTGGGTACATTGTGTCCGTTTAATGCACCCCCTCTGCAGACTTTGCATGCACATCCATGAACACGAAACTCCAGCACCCAATATCTAGGTTGCGAGCTCAGGGTTGACTTGCCCTACTTTTTTTGGAATCTATCACGGCTCATCTGCCTGGCTCTCCCTGTGCTTCCGCGCACGTGAATAATGTACAATATCTCAGCATTCTGTCCCGGTGCACAGGCACGCGTCGATCATCGCTCTCCGTGCTGAGAAACGCCTTCTGCCGTTACACAGCTTTCCAAAAGTGTGCGCGTTAACCCGATGCCTAATTAAACGAGAGGCATGACAGATGTGTCGTAGCAGACGCATCTCCATCTGGAAAAATATGTCTACCATAGACAAGATAGATCGGGGGGAAGTAACCGTGTCTGATAAAACACAAGTCAGCGCTTAAACGATTATCACATGTAGACGGCTGGAGATGGATATTACCAAACTGGGCTTGAACGTGCACCTGCGGCCGCGGGTTAACTACGCACCCAGGTGTAATTTACGTACTGCGGCGAAGAGCACAATTTTAATTGCTTCTGTAACAATGCGACTGCAAGACACGACCAAGGTCCTCTCGCTGAAGGGTAGAGAAAATATCAGGCGTTTACGCCGAGCAGATGGTACTTTCAGAAACATTAGGCTAAAGGGGAAAGAACTAAAGTGAAATCATAAAAAAAGGAAACATTTAACTCTCTGCATTATCACTCCGGAATTTATAAAAACAGGAAGTTGGAGCAACATTCAGTTTGAGGATTTATCCCTTTAAAGTGACACCGTCATGACCAACAAAAGTTGAGCTAGTTTGACAGGGAATCACTCCTTTTATATATGTTGGCATTTTTTTGCTGCCATCTATAATTGGAAAACTTCTTATCAACGTTTGGCTGCCCCCACATCCCTGTGGCACGCCATGAGAGGAGGGATTGACTGTTTTGAGCAAAGAGTCATCCTACATGATGGTCTTCTGCTCAGTCTTTGCACACTATTGGCTGCCGACTCAGAGGGCCATTGACGAATCACTGTTTGACAGCTCCCAGTTAGCTCTCCCCGTGAAGGGCAAAACTTTGCGGTAACCGGCCGTAAGGTCAAGATGAGTATGAACTGCGATCAAGGGATGAGACAATGCTTTGATCTTTAAGACCACTCCATCTCCTGATGGGGTACCTCATGGAACGTGCACCTGGGCAGAACCTTTCCAGACGCGACCAAACTCTTTTCATTCTTTCATTACATTTCTTATGGCAATTTTAAGCGTATCATATAGAAAGAGAGACAGATCGACGTGTAGACAGGTTGACTGAGAATATTAATGTTGCCCCAGACTTGTGAGCAAAAGTTCTAAAAGTGGTGCAACTGCTGTGGAAAGTAATGTGATACTACGTCTGCCTGGCCTGGGGCCCGATCAAAATATGGGCTCAAAGCACAGCGTTCGAGCCATACAGCATAACGTACAGCATAACGTACAGCATAACGGCTCGATCTCTGTGCTTCATTTTACAACATCCTATTTCATCTGAAACGCAACCGGAGGTTGTATCTTAGATGTTGCGCCAAGTTACTGTACTTTAGCGTCTCCTATAGTTTGTGGCCTCAGCAGATGGAGAACGAGCTATTCCAACTATCCTGTTCTCCATCTGCAGGTTTGATGAACATCTTTCAGACCCTGGTGTTGAGTGATTGTGATGAAGCGAAATCCCTTAACACATCAATTATAACCCAGATAAAATGTCATACTCCCCTCACATCCCTCGGTGGCGAGAGTGGCACAATCCCCCACTTCCTCATTCTGCAGGCAGAGGAACACTGAGATCAAATACAGTAGTTCCCAATGTTCTTCTGCATTTTCCTCCACTGCCCCAGCTGGATCTCCTTTGTCTCCATGAAGCTCTATGGTCTCCTGGAGCTGATAAAGCTGCAGCCCTTAGCCCAACAAGTGAGGCGTTGATTGGGAAAGTGAGTGGATGGGTGGAACCCACCTATTGTCGAACTCTATGGTCCACAAAGGTAGAGGTACTGTTGTCCACACTCTACATTCTTGCACTCACAGACTGCAGCGGAGAGGTTAAATCAGAGGAGGTCAAACAGCCTCCCTGTTATTTAACCCCCACTTGCTAGCCATGGGGTGGAACTATGAGTGAAGGGAGCTTGGGAGCCCACCCAATGACCCCACCCAATGACTACACAAATCATACTTGTGAGTTCTTTGACACAAACGGAATCACGCAAACACAATTATTCCAGAGCTATTTGTCGTTGTGGTGGATTTTTGTTGGTTTCATGCTTTATATGAAATGAATAATTGCCCCAAAAAATGGATGCGCTATTATTAATTTATGCACATGATTAATATGGAAATCTTTTATAAGATTAGAACAAATCAAGGAACATGTTAACGCTATAATATAAAAATAATTCATAAAACAGAAACCCATGAGAGAGAAACGACAATGTTCACACGATAAAAAATATTAAAAGGTTCACAAAAAGACTGCGTTGATGGTCTTTCTAATTGAAACGTGGCGGAAATATTCACAGAGAACTGAATGGAATTATCTGCTTTGATAGAAAATGATAAATACACAGCAAGAAACTTACACTATTATATCTGTGGGGAGATCATGGAAAGGAAATTCACAGCATGAATCCAACAAATACCGCCATTAATGGAGCATGTTTAGGAAATGAGCATTAGAGGGCACAGAAATACTGATTCTATAGAAAAAGTTATGGCACGGAACCCACTTTTCAAGTATTACCATGGAGAGACGATGATGGGAAAATTCATGGCTGCAAACTTAGAATCGTCTACAAGGATTGATGATTTGGAGAAATTCATGCGTGGGACCTAGAGTCTGTCATGGGGTCTGGAGAATGGAACAGAAGGGCCCGGGCAGAAAAAAGTCCAGAACAAGGTACAAAAGGATGAGGCGAAAGAGTGGTCAAATAACGGTCTGGGTCCGAGCAGGCGGCAAGGAACGGTAGTCAAAAACAAGCAGAGGAATACGGGTACACAAGAAGGAATATAGGAGTTTATAGAGACACACTGCAAGAAGTGGAAACGACGCTGTATCAAAGTGCAGTGACCTTGTGAACATATCTATAGGCAGGTGAACCAGTCACACCTGCGGCCAGGCACACCCCAACTCTTCATTGGTGACTACCTGAGGGGAGGAAGCCCTGCCCTCAGCCCCAGAAAATCCCCTGCCTACATAAGACACACTCCCAGATGGATCATAGGGGATCCCAAGCCCCGACTCCAACTTGGTTCCACACCCCCAGCAAAGCAGGGCTACGCCATATCCAGGAAGCCCGGCCACAGAGGAAGGATCCGGCGGTCAGGATTAGGGATGGGCCGAACACCCCCATGTTCGGTTCGCATTCGAACTCGAACATTTGAAAAAGTTCGAACACGATTCGAACGCAATGCAAGTCAATGGGGCTCGAACGTTCGAAAATTAAGGTGCCCTCCAAGAGGGCATATATGCAAGCTATTGGTCATAAAAGGTGTATGGGGGTCCGGGTACTGCCCTGGGGGACAGAAAACAATAAAAAACAAATTAAAAAAAAAAGGGGTTTTAACCCAAAAAAAACTTTTGAGCCATTTCACTGCTGTGCGCTGAGCTCATTTTTACCACTTTTGCTCATGTTTAAACGGGATTTGAAGCCATGGGAAATGTTTGACCAACAACGAGTGGGAAAAATTACGCTCTTAATGCAAACGTTAACGCTCACTTGCGTAAGCATTAACAGTGGCTGCAGCGTTCAACGCATATTTGTAACGATTCCCCAGGACAGGTCTGGTAACAGACCTCTAACCCTCCGATCCTTAGGATGGTCGGGACCACTAAACCTAACCTCTAGCAGCCACACAGGCCAGAGAGACAGCACCAACAATATACACCACAGACTGAGATCAATATACGTTTGTACTGCGCTATAGTGTATGGCAGGATGGAAGTGCACCAGCAGTAACAAGCAGCGGAATATACCAGACAGGGGCGCAGAGCGAGAGTAGTTGTTATAACAAAACCTGGTAAGCAACATTTAGGCACTTGTACTGCGCTACTGTATATGCTGAGAATCTTCGTACACCAGTAGCAACAGGAGGCAAACAGAACAGGCAGGGAGTACACTGAGAGAATAGTCAAATGGCAGGCAAAGCCGGCAACAGATCGGGTTCCTCAGGACAAGTAACAAACTGATTTGGTAAGCTAGTGATGCAGGAATGAAACTCCACGGCAAGGCAAGGTGTACAGCGCGCGCTCCTGATTTGAAGGTCCCGGCGACTCTGCGTCATCACGCCACGCCTTGCCCTGCCCCTGATCACTCATAGCTGCGCTGGGTGCCGTCGGAGCTCCTGGCATTCGGCCAGCTGGCAGCACCATGCGTCTGGGGCCCCCCGATCGCCACTCGGGGCCCTGGGTGTCACAATATTACAATCCAAACGCAAACGGGTTAAGTAACCAAATTTGTAAGAAGTATAATTAATGCAGCATATGAATCCGCACACTGCCGGGCAGCACCTCTACAGTATAATAATGCAGCATATGAATCCACACACTGCCGGGAAGCACCTCTACAGTATAATAATGCAGCATATGAATCCTCACACTGCCGGACAGCACCTCTCTGCGGTATAATTAATGCAGCATATGAATCCACACACTGCTGGGAAGCGCCTCTCTGCGGTATAATTAATGCAGCATATGAATCCACACACTGCTGGGAAGCGCCTCTCTGCAGTATAATTAATGCAGCATATGAATCCACACACTGCCGGACAGCACCTCTCTGCGGTATAATTAATGCAGCATATGAATCCACACACTGCTGGGAAGCACCTCTCTGCAGTATAATTAATGCAGCATATGAATCCACACACTGCCGGGAAGCACCTCTACAGTATAATAATGCAGCATATGAATCCTCACACTGCCGGACAGCACCTCTCTGCGGTATAATTAATGCAGCATATGAATCCACACACTGCTGGGCAGCGCCTCTCTGCAGTATAATTAATGCAGCATATGAATCCACACACTGCTGGGAAGCGCCTCTCTGCGGTATAATTAATGCAGCATATGAATCCACACACTGCTGGGAAGCACCTCTCTGCAGTATAATTAATGCAGCATATGAATCCACACACTGCTGGGAAGCACCTCTCTGCAGTATAATTAATGCAGAATATGAATCCACACACTGCTGGGAAGCACCTCTCTGCGGTATAATTAATGTAGTATATGAATCCACACACTGCTGGGAAGCGCCTCTCTGCAGTATAATTAATGTAGTATATGAATCCACACACTGCTGGGAAGCGCCTCTCTGCGGTATAATTAATGCAGCATATGAATCCACACACTGCTGGGAAGCGCCTCTCTGCGGTATAATTAATGCAGCATATGAATCCACACACCGCTGGGAAGTGCCTCTCTCCAGTATAATTAATGCAGCATATGAATCCACACACTGCTGGGAAGCGTCTCTCTGCAGTATAATTAATGCAGTATATGAATCCACACACTGCTCTGAAGCACCTCTCTGCAGTATAATTAATGCAGCATATGAATTCACACACTGCTGGGAAGCACCTCTCTGCGGTATAATTAATGCAGCATATGAATCCACACACTGCTGGCAAGCGCCTCTCTGCAGTATATTAATGCAGCATATGATCCACACACTGCTGGGAAGCGTCTCTCTGCAGTATAATTAATGCAGCATATGAATCCACACACTGCCGGGAAGCGCCTCTCTGCAGTATAATTAATGCAGCATATGAATCCACACACTGCTGGAAGCGCCTCTCTGCAGTATAATTAATGCAGCATATGAATCCACACACTGCTGGAAGCACCTCTCTGCGGTATAATTAATGCAGCATATGAAACCACACACTGCTGGGAAGCGCCTCTCTGCGGTATAATTAATGCAGCATATGAATCCACACACTGCTGGGAAGCACCTCTCTGCGGTATAATTAATGCAGCATATGAATCCACACACTGCAGGGAAGCGTCTCTCTGCAGTATAATTAATGAGGCATATGAATCCACACACTGTTGGGAGCGCCTCTCTGCGGTATAATTAATGCAGCATATGAATCCACACACTGCAGGAAGCGCCTCTCTGCAGTATAATTAATGAGGCATATGAATCCACACACTGCTGGGAAGCGCCTCTCTGCAGTATAATTAATGCAGCATATGAATCCACACACTGTTGGAAGCGCCTCTCTGCAGTATAATTAATGCAGCATATAAATCCACACACTGCTGGAAGCGCCTCTCTGCAGTATAATTAATGCAGCATATGAATCCACACACTGCTGGGAAGCGCCTCTCTGCAGTATAATTAATGCAGCATATGAATCCACACACTGCTGGGAAGCACCTCTCTGCAGTATAATTAATGCAGCATATGAATCCACACACTGTTGGGAAGCGCCTCTCTGCAGTATAATTAATGCAGCATATGAATCCACACACTGCTGGGAAGCGCCTCTCTGCAGTATAATTAATGCAGCATATGAATCCACACACTGCCGGGAAGCGCCTCTCTGCGTTATAATTAATGCTGCATATGAATCCACACGCTGTGGGGAAGCGCCTCTCTGCAGTATAATTAATGCAGCATATGAATCCACACACTGCTGGGAAGCGCCTCTCTGCGGTATAATTAATGCAGCATATGAATCCACACACTGCTGGGAAGCGCCTCTCTGCGGTATAATTAATGCAGCATATGAATCCACACACTGCTGGGAAGCGCCTCTCTGCAGTATAATTAATGCAGCATATGAATCCTCACACTGCCGGGAAGCGCCTCTACAGTATAATTAATGCAGCATATGAATCCACACACTGCCGGGAAGCACCTCTACAGTATAATTAATGCAGCATATGAATCCACACACTGCCGGGCAGCACCTCTACAGTCTGACGCTAGCTTTAACCGGCGCGCTGTGTGCAGCTTCTGAGAAGATACGCTATTAGTGTAGCGAGGAAGCCGGCTGCGCAGTTTGCATCGCTCCCTCTACACTAATAGCGTATCTTCTCAGAAGCTGCACACAGCGCGCCAGTGTATGCAGCTTCTAACAGCGTGGGAGACGGGAGGCTGCGCTTGTTGGTGGATCCAGGAATCAGGGGAGTATTAGTAAGAAAAAAAATCAAAGTTTTAATTTATGTTCTCGGGGACATTTAAAAATGTCCTCAGATTTAATTTTTTTTAGAAATGTGTCGCCTTACCTTAGCCTGGTGGTCAGTCATTTGCGGCTCACTGGATCCAGGTTGTGGGGGGGGTCTGCCGTGGCCACAGGTGCAGTGGCTCCCTCCCTGCGTCGCCTCTCAGCCACATGCACCGGCCAGCCCGCACAGTCACAGCTCTGTCATCTGGCTGCCGCATTCTCCTCAAGGGATCCTTGGGAGGCCCCGACGGGCTGCCCTCTACAGTACCTGATTAGAGGGACTCGTCTGCCTGATGTTTTAGCAACAAGATTGTTTTATCCCATTGGCTTCAATGTTAAAAATATTACCGTTTTAATTCAATATTTAATAAATTGTTGCTTATAATATTCTGCAGTAAAGAGTCACTTTATCTTTAGATTTTTTAGGATTTTTAAAGCATTTTTTTAAAAAAAATTAAAACAAATTCTTTTAGAACTTTTTGCGAACGGCCTGAAAAGTTTGAAGCTCGCGAACTTTCGAACAGCCGATGTTCGATGCGAACATCGAACCAATTCGAAACAGCAGCCCATCCCTAGTCAGGATCACAGAACAGAACCACCAATGCCAACCAGGAAGGAGGCACCAAGCAACACCAGGACCCGCAGACTAGACATGTGCACAGCACAAAATTTAGTTTTGAACTAATGGATTAGTCCTAAAATGCAATTTATTTAGTTGCTAAAAAAATTCGTTTTCAGTTCTTTAGTATGAAAACTAATTCCATTCATCCAAAAACCAGTGGATACAATTACTATTGTAGTGGCTCCTCAGAGGACTGAGATCGCTGCTTGTTACAGTATCTCTCACTCTCAGCACACTATGGGCCATATTACATAGTTGGTGCTAACTTAACCAGAGCTGTTGTAAACTTCCCAGAGCTATTATAGCCTATGGAGGTTTTCAGTTTACAACAGCTCTGGTTAAGTTAGCACCAACATTGTAATACTGCCCCGTGTCAGGCAAAGCTGTTACAGTAACTGACTGCTGCTCATCACAGCGCTCAGAGTTTCAGTAAAACTAGTAAATAATTTTTTTATATATAAGAGGTTACAACAATATTATTTCCTTGTTTAACTGAAACTCTGAGCACTGTGATGAGCAGCAGTCAGTTACTGTAACAGCTGAACCTGATACATTGTACTGAAAGAAAATATAACAAGCAGCCGATCTCAGCGCTCACAGCCACTGGATTTAAAGGGCTAAAAAGAAAAAAGGCTCCTCTCTGCATAATGTTTAGAACATCCTCCTGCATTAATTAATACCCCTCTCTGTATAATGTATACAACACCCACCTGCATTAACTAAAACCCCTCTCTGTATAGAACATCCTACTGCATTGGCATGTGGAGGGTGCAGAACTTCGGATGTTGCGCTCTTCTTTGCTGGTCTCCTTCACTCATCAACGTAATATCACAAAAGGGACTGAAACTAAAATGTAGTGCATTTTATTTTAGTTTCTTTCGTTTTTTGTACTGAGCAGTTTCGTATCTCTTGAGTCATACGAAAACTAAATTATCCCAAATTTCGGAATAAATCCTTTTAGTACTAAAACGAATGCACATGTCTACCGCAGACCACCCCAGAAGACAAGTCAGTGTGGCCAACGCAGTCCTGACGGTCATCCAGGACCAAGGGTGGCACCCAGTAAGCACTGGAGGTGGCGGCTTGAGGCCGCAGACAAAGCCGGTTCACAGCTGACCCATTAATGCAGAGTCACATATAGGAAAAGGCTGTGTAAGTTTGTATTTTTTCATTAATAACGACTCTCTGGGTCGGAAAAGCTCATTCTTCTCCTTGGTGCAAATTAATGGCTCCAATACAAAATATAGGAGCTGTTCAATTTCAGTAACCGCCAAAACATCTGAGCAGAAGCAGACCTTGTGATAAGTTATGATCTACAGTGGAAAGAAAAAGTATGTGAACCCTTTGGGATTACGTGGAGTTTTGCATGATTTGGTCATAAAATGTGCTCTGATCTTAATTTAAGTCACAACTATTTGAAAAACACAGTCTGCTTAAAATAATACAACACAAACCTTCTATGTTTTCATGTGTTTTTTGGACATAACATGTAAACGTTCACAGTGCAGAGGTGGAAAAAGTATGTGAACCCCTAGCCTAATTACTTCTCCAAGAGCTAATTGGAGCCAGGAGTGAGCCAACCTTGAGTCCAATCAGTGTGATATTATTGGATCTGTTGCTGAAAGCTGTCCTGCCCTTTAAAAACACACACCAGTTTTGGGTTTACTGGTTTCAAGAAGCACTGCCTGATGTGAACCATGCCTCGCAGAAAAGAGCTCTCAGAAGACCTACGATCAAGAATTGTAGACTTGCATGAAGCTGGAAAGGGTTACAAAAGTATCTCCAAAAGCCTTGATGTTCATGTGTCCACAGTAAGACAGACTGTCTACAAATGGAGAAAGTTCAGCACTGTTGCTACTCTCCCTAGGCGTGGTCATCCTGTAAAGATGACTGCAAGAGCACAGCGCAGAATGCTTAATGAGGTAAAGAAGAATCCTAGAGTGTCAGCTAAAGACTTACAGAAATCTCTGGCACATGCTAACATTTTTGTTGACACATCTACAATAAGGAAAACATTAAACAAGAATGGAGTACATGGGAGGACACCTCGGAGGAAGTCATTGCTGTCCAAAAAGAATATTGAAGCACGTTTGAAGTTTGCAAAAGAGCACCTGGATGTTCCACAGCACTACTGGACAGATGAAACCAAAATTGAGTTGTTTGGAAAAAACACACAACACTATGTGTGGAGAAAAAAAGGCACAGCACACCAACATCAAAACCTCATCCCCACTGTAAAACATGGCAGAGGGAGCATCATCATGGTTTGGGGCTGCTTTGCTGCCTCCGTGCCTGGTCGGATTGTTGTCATTGATGGAAAAATGAATTCCAGAGTTTATCAAGACATTTTGCAGGAAAACGTAAGACCATCTGTCCGCCAAACTGAAGCTCCGCAGAGGATGGGTGATGCAACAGGACAATGACCCAAAGCATACAAGTAATTCAACAAAAGAATGGCTTCAACAAAACAAAATACGCCTTCTGGAGTGGCCCAGTCAGAGTCCTGACCTCAACCCGATTGAAATGCTGTGGCATGACCTTAAGAGAGCGATTCATAACAGACATCCCAAGAATATTGCTACACTGAAACAGTTTTGTGAAGAGGAGTGGTCCAAAATTACTCCAGATCGTTGTGCATGTCTGATCTGCAACTACAGGAAACGTCATCATGTCTCTAGTTTAACTTATGTCATTCTTTAACAGACGACCTCATTATTCCCTTGAATTACTCCGTTCAGTGATTATCTTGTTTCAGTTATGTACCCAATTTGGCAATAAGCACTATTCAACCAAATTGCGACCAAGTAATTGTAACACGGCTATTGACTCCCGGATTCATATCGATACCACAATGTAGCAAGATTTCCTCGCTCTATCAGTTACCTAGGCAGCTGAACTAAACATGGATCACCATTGGATCTTCTTATTGCCAATCTTTATGGTAGACATATGATTAGTTTGTCTGTGTCATGCCCACCTGGGTGCTGTCATGGTCTGGACCCCCTGATCCTCTGACGCCTCCAGCTGTTGCCCTTTTTGCCATGTCTTGCATGATTTATGCAGATGCCGGGACTTTGTTTTGGTTTTTCTTTTTTTTTCCCACGTTCAGTTCTGGACTTTGATTTCGTATATTTAAATCAGACCATCACCTGCAAATCATCCTGCCCAGTTTTTCCTGTATTTAAGGAGGTCACACCCCATGTGCTTCACTTCCCCATTGAAGTCTGAACCTTGCACCACGCTGACCTGGTTTTGGATAAGCTCCTGGATCCGCTGTACCCCCTATCTGTTTCCCTCTGGACCTTCATCTGTACCCGATTTATGATCCTTTTGGACTACCCCTACTCTACTGGTAACCTATTTGTTTTGCTACTCAGCTCCCATATTGAATTCACGTGTATGACCTCTGGCTATGGACTTTGGATATTCTGTTCTCTGTACCCCACGATTACTGCTTGATACCTGACTACGAGACTGGCTCACCCTATATCTGATACCTTGCTCTGGACTTTATCATTTCAGTTCAGTATTTTCTGCTGTTTTGTTTATAATAAATATCTTGTTTGAACCCCTTAACCTGCATACTTCATGGCTCACTGCACATTAGGCTCACACCTACAATCCTTGCATGGTACCTATGACAGAATGGGGAAGTCCTTAAACAGTGAACCCGCAGTGAGCCAAGCTATAAAGGAGTATGTGAAGGGGTTTATGGAGGAGATCCTGCAACAAGTGGACACGTTATTTGTTGACCTGCTTAAAGGCTTCAGGGGCATCTCAGCTAAGGTGCGTGTCCCAGTTACTGAAAAGGGGCCCAGAGAACCCCTAACCCTGGAGGAGCGTGAGAGAAGAAGATCAAACAATTTGTGCTTCTATTGTGGGAGTGACCAGCACAAATTATCAGCCTGCCTTCTGCGCCCCCCCAAATCTTCTAGCACCCCACCTGAATCCGTGTCAACCAAAAAGCCTTTGGTTGCCAAGTCTGCTTCGAAGCCTAAAAGACCAGCATTCGTCAAGGCAGTGCCCTTGACTCCTCCTAAAGTACTGCCCATCAAGCCGAAAACGACATCGACTCCCAGAGACACGACATCCTTCAGGCCCAAGAAAGAATATTTGCCTGCCAGGTCCTTGCCCGAGAGATCCGTCACCGAATCCAAACCCATGAAAGAGGTGCCTATTAGTGATGGTCCTGAAACCGTGCAGCAAGAGTCCCAAGTGGAACCAATGGATTCCCAATCCACACTACCCACAGAATCCGTTTCAGAGTACTTACCGAAGGAGGAAGAGCCCAGCGGACCTACAGAGCCTGACCTCGTTGTGCCCATGGAGATTGCGTCTGTCCTACCCTCCGGTATGACACCCACCACTCCAAGCCAGCACCTCCCGGCTAACTGTTTCACCGCTCCAGTGCCTTCCAGTCGGCGTATCTCATGTTACTCATCGGCTTCTGAGAACTACTCGTCAAACGAATGGGATTCTGTGGATTCAGAAGAGGAATTCCCTAAAGAGACTGCACGTCACCCTCGAGGGCAACCTGGCAGGTTCATTGGGTGCATGAGGACCACCTATATAGGAACCACATTCACTACTCCGGCCTATGTTTTTGAGCCTTCCCAGCTCTCTGTCCGTAAGCCTTCTCAGGCTCCTGTCACTAAGCCTTCACAGGCTTCTGTCACCAAGCCAACTCAGGCTTCTATCTCTGAGTCTTCTCAGGCCTCTGTATCTAAGCCTTCTCAGGCCTCTGTATCCAAGCCTTCTCAGGCCTCTGTATCCAAGCCTTCTCAGGCCTCCGTCTCTGAGCCTTCTCAGGCCTCCGTCTCTGAGCCTTCTCAGGCCTCCGTCTCTGAGCCTTCTCAGGCCTCCGTCTCTGAGCCTTCTCAGGCTTCTGTTCCCAAGCCTTCTCAGGCTTCTGTCCCCAAGCCTTCTCAGGCCTCTGTCCCCAAGCCTTCTCAGGCCTCTGTCCCCAAGCCTTCTCAGGCCTCTGTCCCCAAGCCTTCTCAGGCCTCTGTCCCCAAGCCTTCTCAGGCCTCTGTCCCCAAGCCTTCTCAGGCCTCTGTCCCCAAGCCTTCTCAGGCCTCTGTCCCCAAGCCTTCTCAGGCCTCTGTCCCCAAGCCTTCTCAGGCCTGTCCCAAACCTTCTCAGGCCTCTGTCCCCAGCCTTCTCAGCCCCCTGTCTGTGAGCCTTCTCAGCCCCCTGTCTGTGAGCCTTCTCAGCCCCCTGTCTGTGAGCCTTCTCAGCCCCCTGTCTGTGAGCCTTCTCAGGCCCCTGTCTGTGAGCCTTCTCAGGCCCCTGTCTGTGAGCCTTCTCAGGCCCCTGTCTGTGAGCCGTCTCAGGCTTCTGTCCGTGAGCCGTCTCAGGCTTCTGTCCGTGAGCCATCTCAGGCTTCTGTCCGTGAGCCATCTCAGGCTTCTGTCCCTATGCCTTCCGAGGCCTCCATCTCTAAGCCTTCTCAGGCCCCTGGTACCGAGTCGTCGCAGAGCCCAGCTGTCGCTTCCACGCTGTCGTCGCAGAGCCCAGCTGTCGCTTCCACAGTGTCTTCGCAGAGCCCAGCTGTCGCTTCCACAGTGTCTTCGCAGAGCCCAGCTGTCGCTTCCACAGTGTCTTCGCAGAGCCCAGCTGTCGCTTCCACAGTGTCTTCGCAGAGCCCAGCTGTCGCTTCCACAGTGTCTTCGCAGAGCCCAGCTGTCGCTTCCACAGTGTCTTCGCAGAGCCCAGCTGTCGCTTCCACAGTGTCTTCGCAGAGCCCAGCTGTCGCTTCCACAGTGTCTTCGCAGAGCCCAGCTGTCGCTTCCACAGTGTCTTCGCAGAGCCCAGCTGTCGCTTCCACAGTGTCTTCGCAGAGCCCAGCTGTCGCTTCCACAGTGTCTTCGCAGAGCCCAGCTGTCGCTTCCACAGTGTCTTCACAGAGCCCAGCTGTCGCTTCCAGTGTCTTCGCAGAGCCCAGCTGTCGCTTCCACAGTGTCTTCGCAGAGCCCAGCTGTCGCTTCCACAGAGTCGCCGCAGAGCCAAGCAGTGTCCTCGGATTTAGTGTGCACTTCTAATGGGAACTGGATCCGTAAAGGGGACTTACAAACATTCGAAAAGGCGCTTAAAGCACTTATTGCTGAAGGGCAACGTCCTGAGTGCTCCAAGCCTGTATCTGGGCAATCGCGCCGTAGGTCACACCGCAAGAAGGGGACTCGTTGTAACCGAGCATCCAGCTCCAAGGGTCCTTTGTCCGTTGCCAACGGAGTCATTGCCTACGGATCCCCTGAGCCACCCATTGTGGATCCTGTTCTCGAAGGCTGTGCATGGGCCTCTAACGGCGCTATAGTCCGCATAGAGGATTTGGCGAGATATGAGCGGCTCATAAGTACGTATGGAGACGTCTATAGTGATCCCAGTTCCGACTCCGAGTACGTTGGATGGTGAAGACCTGTGTTTCGTCCTCGGTTCTAGCTTCGGTGCCCGGAGTGCACCCTCAGGAAGGGGGTGATGTCATGCCCACCTGGGTGCTGTCATGGTCTGGACCCCCTGATCCTCTGACGCCTCCAGCTGTTGCCCTTTTTGCCATGTCTTGCATGATTTATGCAGATGCCGGGACTTTGTTTTGGTTTTTCTTTTTTTTTCCCACGTTCAGTTCTGGACTTTGATTTCGTATATTTAAATCAGACCATCACCTGCAAATCATCCTGCCCAGTTTTTCCTGTATTTAAGGAGGTCACACCCCATGTGCTTCACTTCCCCATTGAAGTCTGAACCTTGCACCACGCTGACCTGGTTTTGGATAAGCTCCTGGATCCGCTGTACCCCCTATCTGTTTCCCTCTGGACCTTCATCTGTACCCGATTTATGATCCTTTTGGACTACCCCTACTCTACTGGTAACCTATTTGTTTTGCTACTCAGCTCCCATATTGAATTCACGTGTATGACCTCTGGCTATGGACTTTGGATATTCTGTTCTCTGTACCCCACGATTACTGCTTGATACCTGACTACGAGACTGGCTCACCCTATATCTGATACCTTGCTCTGGACTTTATCATTTCAGTTCAGTATTTTCTGCTGTTTTGTTTATAATAAATATCTTGTTTGAACCCCTTAACCTGCATACTTCATGGCTCACTGCACATTAGGCTCACACCTACAATCCTTGCATGGTACCTATGACAGTCTGCTATTCCTTTGTCCCATTGGTTAGTTTTACTGGCAGGGGCGGAAAATTGAGAATTTAAATACTCCTGCCTTTCTCTCAGCCCGTAAGCACTCCTGACGAGCCATTTCTGGCGAAACGCGCGTCGGGTGCACTTCGCAGACAAGAACTCCCTGTTCTCTCTTGGGGTATCTGTATTTCGAGATCCCAATCATGTATGTACACCTCTCTGTTGGGTCCCATTGATAATGGAAACGTGGACAATCATAGAAATACGCTTATATTGGGCTATTTGAGCCAATCCCTCCAAACAGGAGCCTCTTGCTTTTGACCTTTCTGCTTTTTTACGTGCAGTTTTCATGATCTAATATCGTTATCAATCTCCATTTGCCACAATACCTTGAAGTGACCCTTGAAGGCCACTTACTGTATTGATCATTGACTACATCTCCTGCCGTTATACATTATCTTTTGAGCAGAATTGTTTTGGTTTTATTATACATATTGTTTTGTGAGCACTGTCTATTTATGTCTATTCGTTTGCCGATTTTAACTAAAGTTCAATAAAAGTGAATTATTAATCAATCATCATTTGGTCTCTGGGAGACACTAATACTCTGATGTCCTCATCAGAGTAACTGAAGTTTATCGAATTATATAGGGGTAGTCCTTTTGGTCTTTCACCACCTTGCTTCACCAAGCTTTCTTGCAATTCCTTTTTTTTCTGGTATTATTATTTAGTTACGCTCTACCATTGTGCTAGCGATTTCTACAGGAAACGTTTGGTTGAGGTTATTGCTGCCAAAGGAGGGTCAACCAGTTAAGTCGAAAGGTTCACATACTTTTTACACCATGAATGTTTACATGTTCTGTTCAATAAAAACATGAAAACATATAATGTTTGTGTTGTATTATTTTAAGCAGACTGTGTTTTTCAAATTGTTGTGACTTAGATGAAGGTCAGAGCACATTTTATGACCAATTCATGCAAAACTCCACGTAATCCCAAAGGGTTCACATACTTTTTCTTGCCACTGTAGCCCCTAGAGTCAATTCCATGGAGAGATATGAAGAAATCCATGCCTGGGAACCTGGAGAGATGATCTAAAGGAATCTAAACATAGAGTTATGTATAAAGAGAGAAGATAAAGATAGATCCACATGTGGGATCCTAGAGTCATTTTCAAGGAGAAATGATAAAGAGACTAGCGTACCGGAATACTGGGAAAACTCCTGGTGGGCCGGGGCATCTGGGGGCTGGGGTCAGCTATTTAAATTTTTAAATAAATGACTAGAGTCATGTCTAAGCAGAGAAGATAATGGGAAAATGTACATTGAAGCCTGAATTATTGTCATTGAGATATAAAACCAATAAGAAAAATTAGAAAACTGCCGTGGAGGAAACAGCATAAGGAAATTCACAGCAGAGGACCCAGACCTATTACTGAGGAGAGAAGATAATGCAAATATTGAAGCACGTTATTAGCGGAAGAGATGACAGCAGAGGAATGCATGTCTGGGAACACAGAATTATTTGCATGATGAAAATGGCGAAATGTGCAGATAGACCCTCTAATCATTCCTTCAAAGAGAAGACAATCAGACAATGCACCTTAACGAGATGCATTGCTCCTTCAGAGACGACATAATAATGATATAAACATGGCAATTCTATGACCAGCTCCAGCCGAGTTCTAGGTGTCCAAAGGGGTTATTCGAAGGAAGACGATTTTGCCTCTGAATTGCACCGAACGATGAAGTTCCTCGTACAGTGCAATTTCGTGGCACTTCGGCTATTCAGAAATAGGGATGAGCTGTTCGGGTTCGGACGGTTCGGGGTTCGACCCGAACTTAGCCTGTTCGAGCAGATCGCGAACCCCGAACATTTCCGGGTGTTCGCCGCATGTTCGACCACAATGGACCACAATGCATTTTCCCACTGTCTGAAGCTCGTAATTGGCTACAGCCTTGCACCTGACCACAGGTCTGGTGCAAGACTGGTTGAACACTATGCCAGTCACCGCTCAGAGTCCTGATTGGGCAAATTTTGCCCAATCATGGGCTCAAAGAGCTAAGTCCCGCAGCACATTATATAAGGTTTCCACGCAGCGCCTCTGCACGCATTTCAGAGGAGATTTCAAAGGAGATAGTTGTGTCTTGTTACTGCCGGTCTGCCACGCTACTGGGGGGGGTCTCATTTCGACCAAATATCAGGGAATTTAGGTGATGTGTGTCTTGTCACTGTGCCAGCAAGTTTTTTTGGGGTTTACAACTTTATTTAAAACATTTGTGAATTAAGGTGATCTTCTGGGTCTTGTCACCACTGTGCCAGCAACTCTTTTTGGGTGTCATTTTTACCAAATATCAGGAAATTTAGGTGATGTGTGTCTTGTCACTGTGCCAGCAATTTTTTTTGGGGTTTACAACTTTCTTTAAAACATTTGTGAATTGAGGTGATCTTCTGGGTCTCGTCACACAGCCAGCAATTATTTTTGGGTCTCACTAATTTCTTTAAAACACTTGTGAATTAAGGTGATCTGTGTCTCGTCATACAAACAGTACCACGCTGTATTTTGGGGCTCACTAATTTCTTTAAAACACTTGGGAATTAAGGTGATCTTCTGTGTCTCGTCACACAGCCAGCAATTTTTTTTGGGGCTCACTAATTTCTTTAAAACACTTGGGAATTAAGGTGATCTGTGTCTCGTCACACAAAAAGTACCACGCTGTATTTTGGGGCTCACTAATTTCTTTAAAACACTTGTGAATTAAGGTGATCTGTGTCTCGTCATACAAACAGTACCACGCTGTATTTTGGGGCTCACTAATTTCTTTAAAACACTTGGGAATTAAGGTGATCTTCTGTGTCTCGTCACACAGCCAGCAATTTTTTTTGGGGCTCACTAATTTCTTTAAAACACTTGGGAATTAAGGTGATCTGTGTCTCGTCACACAAACAGTACCACGCTGTATTTTGGGGCTCACTAATTTCTTTAAAACACTTGTGAATTAAGGTGATCTGTGTCTCGTCATACAAACAGTACCACACTGTATTTTGGGGCTCACTAATTTCTTTAAAACACTTGTGAATTAAGTTGATCTGAGTCTCGTCACACAGCCAGCAATTTTTTTGGGGCTCACTAATTTCTTTAAAACATTTGTGAATTAAGGTGATCTGTGTCTCGTCATACAAAAAGTACCACGCTGTATTTTGGGGCTCACTAATTTATTTAAAACACTTGTGAATTAAGGTGATCTGTGTCTCGTCACACAAACAATACCACGCTGTATTTTGGGGCTCACTAATTTATTTAAAACATTTGTGAATTAAGGTGATCTGTCTCTTGTCACTGGCTGCCAGCTATCAGTGTGTCTCACTGAGTTATACCAGAGTTATTTAAATCTTTATACCAGAGTTGAATCAGAGTTCTGTATATAGTAATCTATATATCACTCACCATGTCTGAAAGAACAAAAAGGACAGGCAGACGCTCCCAGCCACAGATAAGAGGGCAAGATTCCCCTGTGTCGGGAGGCTGTGTCTCTGGTCGTGGTGGATGTGGTGCATCCTCTGCAGGGGCACGCTTGTCCTTTATAACTGGTGCTGGCCATCTTAAGCAGCAGCAACATACAGAGGACTTGGTGGATTGGCTAACCAGGCCATCCTCATCCTCCGAGTCCTCTGCCAGCCAGGCTTCTAGCGCTTTACAGTCCACCTCAGCTGCCAAAGCATCTAATGCAGCCTCCATGTCCACAGCTACTCCTGCCGTAGCCTCGCTATCACACACGGAGGAGTCAGCTGAATTGTTTGACTACAATGAGAGTGACATGCTGCTTGAGGATGCGCAGCAAGTACAGTGCTCTGATTCAATCTCTGAGGTTGAGGAAGGGGATATAATAAACCTAGAGGAAGGGGGTGCCAGTGATGACACACAAATAACTGGTGCTCATGTTGCCCCAGCAGCTGCAGCATGCTGCCAAGTTGGCTCCAGTGACGACGAGATAGGGGGTGATTATGATGACAATGATGATGAGGTCACTGACTCCACCTGGGTCCCTGATCGAACAGAGGAATCAAGTGAGGAGGAGGAGGGGGAGGAGGAGGGGGAGGAGGCACAGCAAACACGAGGCACAACATCCTCTATGACCAACCGTAGCATTAGCCAGTCCAAGGCATCAGATGTCAGAGCTGCTCAGGTGCAGAGCGCTGTTGTCTCAAAGCACACACGCAGGAACTCTGCTGTCTGGGAGTTCTTTAAGAAATGTGCAGCAGACCGCACCGTTGCTATTTGTAATCTATGTCAGATGAGGCTGAAGTGTGGGAAAGACACCGGATGCTTGAGTACCACGTACTTGAGGCGACATATGACCACCTGCCACACATCCCTTTTGGCACAAAACTTTGCATAGGTCCTCCTCCTCCTCCTCATCTGTCTCTACCCCCACTGTATGTCCTGCCATGTCATAGCCTACAACCTCCACTGACAGGGATGATGCTACAGTAATGGATGTACCAGCTCCTTCACAATGTGACAGTATCCCCATCAGCTGAAGATTTACGCAGTCAGATTACGTTGCCGCAGCTGCTGCAGCATAAGAAAAAACTATAGTCCCAACCATCCCCAAGCACCGCGTCTAAATGTCAGCTTAGCAAAATTCCTCGCATTGCAGCTGCTGCCTTTCCAGCTGGTGGACTCTGCTCCATTCCGTGAATTTGCTGAATGCGCTGTACCACAGTGGCAGGTTCCAAAACGCCATTACTTTTCACGCAAGGCCATTCCAGCACTATACCAGCACGTGGAAGACAATGTTATCCAGTCATTGGGAAAGGC
Source organism: Leptobrachium leishanense (assembly GCA_009667805.1). Classification (NCBI taxonomy): domain Eukaryota; kingdom Metazoa; phylum Chordata; class Amphibia; order Anura; family Megophryidae; genus Leptobrachium; species Leptobrachium leishanense. The sequence continues at coordinate 13,243,200 of CM019068.1, forward strand.
AGTCAGCAGCAAGGTGCATGTCACTTTAGACACGTGGTCCAGCAAGCATGGACAGGGTCGTTACATTTCCTTCACGGCACATTGGGTAACTCTGATTGCAGTTGGGAGGGATCCAAGACGGGGCTCCTCCTCCTCCTCCTCCTCTTCCATGCATCAGTGACACAATTCCTTTAGTGTTCCTGCTGGAGCACACTCTGCGGGGAATTATAGATGTGGCTCTAGAGGCAGAGCAGCGGGAGGAAGAGGAGGCCTTCCCTAGCTCTCAAGGCCCCATTCTTTTCACAGACAGAATTCCAGCGGGTCCTACTCAGATCAGACAGGAGGAGGATGAGGAGGACTATTTAAGTAGTGGGGGCATTGAAGGTGGGGATTCCTCAAGGCAGGGTTTTGTGTGCCCAGAAAAAGAAGGGCTTGTGCGTGGCTGGGAAGAGGAAGTGCACGATACGGTCATCCTCATTGACCAGGAAGACTCGGCAGCTAATGCCACCTCCAACCTACGCTGCATGGGCTCCCTAATGATGCAAAGCCTGCTAAAGGACCCCAGGATTCGTGCTATCAAGGAGAGGGATCATTACTGGTTGGCAACCCTTCTTGATCCACGATACAAGGGGAAAGTTGCAGAGCTCATCCTGCCCGCACAGAGGGAGCACAGGATGACAAAACTTGAGGACGCTCTAAAGCAAAACTTGTGTAACACCTTTCCAGGCACTGTTAGATTACCAAGTGCTGACACACGTGCTTCTGCGGCTGCAGGTGATCAGAGGAATAGCGTTGAAGGCCAGGGCCGCTTGACTGATGCATTTTTAAATTTTTTTAGTCCGCGACACCCAGGGACGTCAAAAGTAGGCACCCATTGCCAGCGTCTTCACCATATGGTGCAGGACTACCTAGGGGCAAGGGCAGACCTGGATACCTTTCCAGCAGATGATCCACTGGCTTACTGGGTGTTTAGATTTGATCACTGGCCAGAACTTAGCCAATATGCTATGCAGCTACTAGGTTGCCCTTCATCTAGCGTGCTTTCCGAAAGGACGTTCAGTGCCGCTGGAGGTTTTGTCACAGACAAAAGAGTGCATCTGTCCACTGACTCTGTAGACCGGCTGACATTTATAAAAATGAATCAGTCCTGGATCAGCAGCTATCAATCCCCTGATGCTGAAGTAATGGAAAAGATAGGGGATGTCCTCTTCTGCATTCACAAAACCTCCTGCACTGAACTCTTCCACAATACCACTAAAGGGTTACGGTGTGAAGGTACTTGCTGCCATGAAAGGCACAATATCTGGCTGCACTGACGCCCATTAAAAAAAAAAAAAAATCTTTTAAATATAGGACCACATGGTCCACCCCTGCACTCTTCCACAATACTACAGAGGGGTTACTGTATGATGATACTTGCTGGTCTGGCACCAAAGGCACAATATCTGGGTGCACTGACGCCTTGACCATAATTATATGTTTTCAATACAGGACCAAATGGTCCACCCCTGCATTCTTCCATAATACCACAGAGGGGTTACTGTATGATGATACTTGCTGGCCTGGCACCAAAGGCAGAATATCTGGGTGCACTGACGCCTTGACCAGAATCATATCTTTTCAAAATATGGCCACATGGTCCACCCCTGCATTCTTCCACAATACCACAGAGGGGTTACTGTATGATGACACTTGCTGGCCTGGCACCAAAGGCACAATATCTGGGTGCACTGACGCCCATTACCAGATAAAAAACTTTTCATTATAGGACTGCAAGGTTCACCCCTGCATTCTTCCACAATTCCACAGAGGGGTTACTGTATGATGATACTTGCTGACCTGGCAGTCTTGCACCAAAGGCAGAATATCTGGGTGCACTGACGCCTTAACCAGATGCATATCTTTTTAATATAGGACCGCAAGGTTCACCCCTGCATTCTTCCACAATACCACAGAGGGGTTACTATATGATAGTACTTGCAGGCCTTGCACCAAAAGCACAATATTTGGGTGCACTGCCACTGACGCCTGTATCAGATTCATCTCCTCAGAGGGGTTACGGTGTGACGGCACTGTTGGGGATGCTAAAGGACCAATTTTGAAGCACCTATTGTTACTTTCATCCAAAACCTGCATAAGTTTCACAAAAATTTTGCCAAGAAAAATCAGTAAACTTTTTCTGCGTTTACGAAAATGTCTCCTCTTTTCATACAGACTGCCGCCCCAAGCAGTTGTTTATGGATAGATTAAAGGAAAAGCATTTACCGTCATTTGAAACGTCATTTTTTTGTTTTTAAGTGTTTCTATACATCCTAGAAATCCGCCACTTCACGGGCAGGTTATGGGGACCTCCTAGGCACGATATTTGAAGGATTTTTTTCATTTTTATTTTTAACCCTTATTTCATGGAAAACTCACTGTCCCTTTAAAATGTTTTTTTTAAAACTTTTTGTCCTTGTTTCCTGTCCCCAGGGCACTACCCGGACCCCCATACACCTTTTATGGCAAATATGTTGCATATATGCCCTCTTGGAGGCCACTCTAAAAACCGAATTTTCAGCCCCATTGACTTGCATGGGGGTTCGGGTTCGGTCCCGAACAAAAGGGAAGTTCGGGTTCGGGCTCGAACCGAACTCGGGGAGTGTTCGGCTCATCCCTATTCAGAAAGCAGGCACTTCGCCAAATATTGGCAAATTGCCAGCGAAATGACGAAAAATAGTGACCTTCACTGGCAGTGAAATCTCCCATAGAGAAGCAATGGTTAATCTATTCAGAGACACCGAACAGCCCCGAAAAGTTGGAGAAATGCTCTGATTTTCAGTGGTTTTGTTCGACAGGTTTAAACAGGTTTCAATGTAAAAATAATTTCCTGTTTTTATTTACTTTTTATTCAACTGTTTATTCTTTTCATTTGCAGCAAAAAAATCTTTCATTAATGTATTTTTTATAATTTTTAGTCATTTTTCGGGATTTGTTTGGTGAAATTTTGGATTCAGATTATTCTTAAATGATGTTTTCTTTTTTCTGTAACAGACCTTTTTATTATTATTCATAGGACCTTATGTATTATTTCCAGGCACTTTCATGCATTTCTTTTGTTTTAAACACCATTTCTTTTTGCCCCTGTACAGCGGCTGATCGGCTGTTTTCAGTTGCGTTTGGCTGCTGACCGGCTTTTTTCAGTTGCGTTTGGCGGCTGATCGGTTTTTTTCAGTTGCGTTTAGCGGCTGATCGGCATCTTTCAGTTGCATTCGGCGGCTGGTCAGCTTTTTTCAGTTGCGTTCGGCGGATGATCGACTTTTTCAGTTGCGTTTGACTGCTGATCGGCTTTTTTCAGTTGCGTTCGGTGATCAGCTTTTTTCAGTTGCGTTCGGCGGCTGATTTAAGGCATTCAGCGGTCTGCTCAACATAAGAGGCCTTTCTACAAAAACTCCTCTAGTCCATCTAACGCCCTGCAGTTATTCCGTACGGCGTACAAATGGTTATCCGCAGAACGGCCTGATCCAGCGCTTTGTTCATACGTTTGCTGTATTGAGATTTTTATTTGGAGTTTTGCATAAAATAAATTTCTGTATCTAATGATCTGTGACAGAGGTTTGTTGATCATTTTGTGGAAGCATGTGAACGCTGTTTGTAGGAATGATGATTGATAGGCCTGTCTGCATTGAATGGATGCCAAACAAGAATTCTTATTATTCCATTTTATCATCTTCCAATGTAGCATCACCTCTGTCTAAAATGCAGATGAACTGCGATAAGTGAAATAATAGTGTGAGTTAAGACAAGACGCACTTTCTCGCCGAGATCCAGCCTGCATCTTTCAAGGTTTGACTGTGGTATATAACCCAAATGGATGTATTATTATTATTTTTGCCCAATAAAACGCTGAGTCTTCTCTAAGACTATACGTACGTAATACACCTCCATGACTAATGATGTGACGCGATGATTGATCATAATGTAACTGGATTGCCATATCTGTACAGCTGGGGAGTTAAAGGACCCATCCAGAATGGAAATTAATGCCATGTTTGCAATTTATCAGATATAAATAACCCATTACATTGAAATATATTAAACCATAACTAGGATCACCATTGAAGTTGCCAGGAGGTGCTGTAAAAGTCTAGCCTATACTGTATCTACTGGGAGTCAATTGATCAGGAAGTGGCTCCACCAGTCAAAAGCCACTCATTCTACTCTACAATCCTCCCACATCAACAATCCCATTCGTCAGAAATAGAATAATGGGATAAATATGCAGACACTTTGTGGTGTGATTGCCCACCTACCAGTTGACCCTTGCTCACACGACACAGCCCCGATGGGAACCCTACAGTGCAATTCACTAACTCTGAACATCTGGTCAGCAGCGAGTTCTTAATTTACCCGCTATATCGGGATGTAATCAGCTCTTCAATAGAAATCAATACTCAAATGGTAGAGAAATACTCTCTATAAATTCGGATTATGAGTTTTTAATTCCAACATCTTCCAAGCTGTTTAGAGCAGTGGTTTCTCATCCCTGGTCCTCAGGTCCCCCTAGCAGGTCAGGTTTGCAGGATATGTGAAGCACAGCACAGGGGATATGATTTGCTGCTCATTGATTGCCGGATTCAACCTACATTTCTACAAAGTAATCCTTAAAATCTGGCCTGAGGAACCAGGGTTGGGAATCAATGATCTAGAGGAAGAAAAAGTCTTAATGAGGTTTCTGATAAATATGTAGAAGAATCATTAATGGTTCCTCGGGAGACCCATCAGACCTACATTCCCTGGCACCACCATATTTAAATCAAATCAAAATAAGCTTTATTGACAGGACCAAATACATTTTAGCATTGCCAAAGCATGTGGGGAGGTTATATGGGGTGGAGGGGGGTAGTGGGACATATATGGGGGGAATGGGCAAATACATGGACATTATCAGGGGTAAGGGATAATTCTATATGTAAAGGTAGTTGTGACTGATTCATTCAGTCACAAATAAAAATCACTGTGATGTTACCCACTGTTTCTTGACCACCCATTTCTGCTGGCATCATTCTGGCTTCGCAACATGCTCTAATTCCTTTCATACCTTTTGTGCACATGACTCTGATGTCTCTTCATGGTGTTTTGATGCAGAGTAATTCTGACGTCCTTCCCTATTTCCAAACTATATAATATTCATCAGTTGGGTCATAATGACGAGGCACGGGAGTGTTGACAATCCATCGCTCTCACACCAGGACATTTTGGAGCTCACAGATGAGGATGTAGTCCTCCTGTGCTATATAAGCTCATTCCTCCCTCCTTACCTTTCCATGTTGTAGTCTATAAGCCTAATTATCAATTTCTGATGTTCGCATATCTTCACCTTGTCTGATTTTTGGTATCCTCAGACCTTACTTGGCTTAATGAACCGCAATGCCTTCTGGTTTCCCCTTCTCTGCTCTGATAACTCGTGTGTCTGATTTCTGGCATCCTGACCTAGTTTGACTTTTTCATTATTTTGGGTTAACCTGGCCATTGTAAGGACCCATACAGCTCTAGTTTATATTCTCCGTAAAGCTGTGCATGAAGACCGTGACAGACTAGAAGTTCGAAATATCTCCAATGCTTCCAGATAAGAGTTAACGGCCATCTCCTTATCATTCTGATGTTCTGTTTAACACATCCTGAGCATCAGTGATGCCTCGGACATATCGATTATCTACTGTATACGTTATTTTTCTGCTTCCCCGGTTCCTTATGACCCGAATTGAGGATTAAGAGTATAAAAACTCACCATTAGAACGCAAAGACCTTGGATGCCCTTCTTTGTTTATCATCGGTCACCAAACTCTCCCTCCAGTCGTTTCTCTTACACTGCGCAAAAGCTTGTGTTTGGCGTTTTCGAAACAAATGAAGATCTGTGTAGATTAAGCCAGATCAGAGGGAATCTTCAGAGCGCCAAGAATTGTTCATCAATCTCCACCTTTCATTAGTCTCCAGGACGGTGGAAAAACAAGTCAATCTCAGATCAATCTGAAATTCCGGCATTGCCCTTTCATTTTAATTTGTTCTACTGATACATTTGTATCTATTTATTTCTCCAAACAAGTTCGTCAGCAGTTATATTCTCTTGGTAAAGAAAAACATAAATTGTAGATATTTTATATCTACCTGAGAAGTTACTTCGGATGTATATTACATCGAGCTATGATGTCGGTCCATTTGACAACACAGTGTTAAACGTGCAGCTAGAGCAGAATGCATTCAGTGGAATCCCAGCGTTCTCCTCCAGACCAGTTTACAGACTGACAGTCGGATAAGACCGAGCTCGTCGTAAAATCCCCAATGTGGGTTTTCAAAATGAGCTTTAGGATTAATGGACTGTTGGAGGAGCAATCAGCGAAATGTCTTCTGACTCTCCAAGCCATTTTCAGGCTAAAAAATAATAATAATAAAAAAATAACCTGGACGTAGACAAGATCTAATAATAAGAAAATATTTATCCAACTTCACATAAATCAAAAGGAAGGACGATGTACTTTGGTCCATGCGATGCCTGTATCTCTGAGGTACGCTGAATATTCCACAGAAGATTACGGCTGTTCAGGGCGGCTTTCACAACATGTTCTTGTAATTTGACACATGGAAGTTCCAAGATTAGAAGAAGAAAAAATATATACAAGAAGAGACCGTGCCAGGACAGGAGGAAATGAGTCTTTCTCCATTATTTCAGTTATCGCCCGTATTGTTGCATACGTGGTTTGGTTGTTTGCTACGTGGATAATATAAGAGACAAAATACATTCAATGTTAATTTTAAGTACTTTCATAATTGTTCTCTTTTCAGTTATCTTTAATCTTTAGTTTATTGAGAAACTAAAACCAATATAGTATGAGGCTACATCGCAGCATTTTTCCCCAGTCTTGGTTAACTAAATAATTAATCTACAGGGTGATTCAAAGAAAGCCGAATTGGCTCTGAAATTGCACCGAACGGTGAATTTCCCCATACGGACATTTCCCCATACGGACATTTGGGGACATTTCCCCATACGGACATTTCCCCATACGGACATTTCCCCATACGGACATTTCCCCATACGGACATTTCCCCGACATTTCGGCTATTCAAAAAGTGGAAATTCACCAAATATTGGCAAAAAATGGTGATCTTCGGTGGCAGTGAACTCCCCCTGGAGAAGCAAAGGTTAATCTATTCAGAGACACCGAACAGCAGAGAAATGTCAGTGAAGTGCTCTGCTGTTCAGTGGTTTCATTCGGCAGGTTTATTTAGGCGAATCCCATAGGTTTCAATGTTAAAAATATTCCCCGTTTTTATTAAATATTTATTCAACTTTTTTTTTTTTACATTAAACCCTATGGGGAAATAATCCTCGTTTCTATAAAAAAAGTTAGGAAAACTAAAATTTCACCCCAAAAAAATCCCGACAACTGCCCTAAAAATCCTAAAAAATAAATAAACAAAATGGCTGCAAGTGAAAAAATGTACGGTTTCAGATATTAAATAAAATATGTTTTTGTAACATTAAAACCTATAGGTGAATCCTATAAGTTGCAATGCTAAAAAATATCCCCATTTTTATTACTTCAAATTCATTTTATAGTTTGATATCGTTTCGGATAGTTTTCGAATGGACTTTGAATCATGATATCGGATGATTTGTAATGTCGGATGGCCGATATTACGTTTTTCAGGAAACAAAAACAAAATAACGAAAATACGAATCTCGTACGACAACAAAATTCCGATGATACAAAATGCTCATGTCTACCCAAAAGGTTTGAATCGGGACCTAAAACACCATCCTGCACACACCTATGGTCCTCAGAATGCAGAGAGGAGCATAGTGAGAATATTTCTTTCACCTCCATCTGTCTGAAGAGTTACCTCTCTCCCCAATGCATGAGTCTAGCCCAGAGTTTGCAAACACCACCTCACCTTTTTAGTTATCAGTATGACTATCCATATTTTGAATCATCTTTCTTTGTATAAAGTGTATCTCATAACGCGGAAGTCGGTATAGGTTGCATCCGTTTACTGTGCGATGTTTGGCTGTCATTAAATGAATGTCCTCATTACATAAAGATCACCTCGCCGTTTCTCCGGCTCAGGCGTCTGGCGTGTTCAGCTCTCTTGTCAATTAAACATGTCTGATTTATGTGTTGTGTGTTTAAACCTTAAACGCTCTAATAGCCGGCTTTCCTTGAAGAGGGAGAGGCCGTCACTGCAGAATGGTATCATTATTATTATTTACCTTTAAACCTTTCACGTTGCCCTGGAATTTCCCATTTCCTCCTCGTAGAGCTGTCTGCCGGCAAGATTTACCAACTGTTGCATTTTTAGGAGGAACTTTACAACATAAGTCTCAAACAGGAAAATCAGGATGGATGAACACCAACCAATCAGAAAGACAGACACACCCACTCGGATGGACAGTCAGCCAATCAGATGAACAGATACCCCCAATCAAATATATATAATCTACCACTGCATGACTGGTGAACCATAACAGAGATAAAGGTGAGGATAACAATTAAGCATTTGTGATCAGCACAGGAGAATGTAGGGGTTTTAACCCTCTTGGAATAATGCAAAGTTTAAATCCATTGGAGAGAATTCCATACATAGAAGTTTTCAAGTGGAGCGAACAGGATGCCTTGGAAATATGCTGGCACACGGGTATCTCAATGGAACCTCGGGAAAAGAGAGAAAAACATCATGGTGTAGATGGCATAAATAGATATCTTATTGTGTCACATCAAAAGGTCCCGCTCACATTGTCCTGAGTCAGTTGGCTCAGGGGAATTCACTTCCGGGTTACTTGTGGCCACCCTACAACCCTCTTGATCCTTATGTTGGTTTTTAGATATAGTCCTGGACCTAATCCAGGTCCCAAGAATAATCAACCAGGTGGTTGTTTTATGGATACAACTTCCAAGAAAACCGCTTCTACTTGGGTGGAAATATCTATTTTCTTCCATCATTAGCGCTATTCCTATTTTGCATTTGGAGAGGATTCCAAGTAGCCTTCAATTTCCAAAATAAACATAACTTTTACAAGAAATATAAGGTTCCTGATGAGCCTCAGCGGGCGAAATGCGTGTCAAGTACATACAGGGTTAAGGACCGCTTAAAAGGGCTATTTTCCGCCCACGTTCTAGCTTATATTGTCAGTGCCGTGATTTACCTACTATTCTTCTAGCAGAGCGCTATGGATGTGGCCGGGTGTCAATGCGGTATCTAATTATAATTGTTTGTTATTTGAACCAGTAGTTTATAACACTTTGGCAAATATTTGAGTGTCCCTACTCTGGGTTTCCGTTTTCTTCTTCTTCTTGTTGTTCTCTCTGCCCTGCGTCTCACCTTAACATGATTGAATGGCTATTGTGCCAGTAATGCTTGGTGTATCTGGGTTATCAGATCGTCTCTAATATACCATCAATTAGAGATATCGTTGAACACCTCAGAGGGTCTGACAGTTTATAGTTGTGTGTTTTTTGTCCAATATGATCGTGATCATTGTGTGTAGTTTCCATTTTATTTATGTCGATTTTATATTTCTAGTAAAAGTTATGTTTATTTCCACGGGTAGAAATTGAAGCCCAACAAGAAAAAAAGGTGTCATTGAAATGCTGTTAGCAAAAAAACTATTGAACGAAAACTTTAAAAAAGTTACAAAACATAAAATTTCACGCAAAAAAATCTGAAAAATGACAAAAAAAAAAAAAAAAAAGAATAAACAAAATGGCTTATTGCTGCAAGTGAAAAAAATAAACAGTTTAAGAAATATTTTTAATAAAAACACAATTTTTTTTTACATTGAAACCTAAGGGGAAATAAGCCACGTTCCTTTAAAAAAAAGTTAGGAAACCTAAAATTTGACCCAAAAAAAAAAAAAATGCCTAGAAAGTACGAAAAAATAAATAAACAAAATGATTTTTTTCTGCAAGTGAAAAAAACACGATTTAAGAAATATTTAATAAATGAAGGGCTTTTTAACATTAACCTCTAGGCAAATCCTATAAGTTGCATTGTTTAAAAAAATCCCTGTTTTTATTTCTTTGAAATCATTTTGTTCCATTTTGTAATTTTCATTTGTTTTTTGTTTTTTTTCCTTTGGAAAATTTTGTTCCGTTTTGGGTCATTTGTTACAATTTTTCTCGTTTCGAATCATTCTCGTTCCGTTTGCAGGATGCTTGGTGTATCTTTGTTATTAGATCATCTCTAATATACCATCAATTAGAGATATCGTTGAACACCTCAGAGGGTCTGACAGTTTATAGTTGTGTGTTTTTTGTCCAATATGATCGTGATCATTGTGTGTAGTTTCCATTTTATTTATGTCGATTTTATATTTCTAGTAAAAGTTATGTTTATTTCCACGGGTAGAAATTGAAGCCCAACAAGAAAAAAAGGTGTCATTGAAATGCTGTTAGCAAAAAAACTATTGAACGAAAACTTTAAAAAAGTTACAAAACATAAAATTTCACGCAAAAAAATCTGAAAAATGACAAAAAAAAAAAAAAAAAAATGAATAAACAAAATGGCTTATTGCTGCAAGTGAAAAAAATAAACAGTTTAAGAAATATTTTTAATAAAAACACAATTTTTTTTTACATTGAGACCTAAGGGGAAATAAGCCACGTTCCTTTAAAAAAAAGTTAGGAAACCTAAAATTTGACCCAAAAAAAAAAAAATGCCTAGAAAGTACGAAAAAATAAATAAACAAAATGATTTTTTTCTGCAAGTGAAAAAAACACGATTTAAGAAATATTTAATAAATGAAGGGCTTTTTAACATTAACCTCTAGGCAAATCCTATAAGTTGCATTGTTTAAAAAAATCCCTGTTTTTATTTCTTTGAAATCATTTTGTTCCATTTTGTAATTTTCATTTGTTTTTTGTTTTTTTTCCTTTGGAAAATTTTGTTCCGTTTTGGGTCATTTGTTACAATTTTTCTCGTTTCGAATCATTCTCGTTCCGTTTGCAGGATGCTTGGTGTATCTTTGTTATTAGATCATCTCTAATATACCATCAATTAGAGATATCGTTGAACACCTCAGAGGGACTGACAGTTTATAGTTGTGTGTTTTTGTCCAATATGATCGTGATCATTGTGTGTAGTTACCATTTTATTTATGTTGAGTTTATATTTATAGTAAAAGTTAAGTTTTATTTCCACGGGTAGAAATTGACTCCCAACAAGAAAAAAGTTGTCATCTGTGCTCATTCCTGTAACTCCATGTGAAACAAAACACAATCAGAGGTTTTGGTTTACTTGAATGGCCATTGAAGTGTAAGCTTATCTGCCCACATCAAGGCACCTCTAGTAAAGCGAGTCCTACCTAAATGAAACCAGAAGCAGCTCCTCTGAGCAACCACACACTCTCATGCTGCTTTTCAGTCAAGAGACAAAAATGGTGGATTTTATTTATACCTGCACCAAAAACTTCTACTTTGGGATTAAAAACAAAAACATGGAAAGGAACAGCAGCAAAAATGACCTGGCTGTGGTTACAGCAGAATATACATACATACAGTACATAAAGTGGAACTACAGGAATGAGCGCTGATGACACCTTTTTTTCTTGTTTTGTTTTGTAAGTGAGCTGCGTTGTTGCTCCTGGTTGTTGCGGTCGCCCTGCTGGGAGTGGGTACGACGCCGGATTTTCTGTATGTAGAAATTGAAGCCCACCTGGAATCCTCTCCAATTGGACTTAAAATTTGCATGAAAACCCCAACCAGACGCAAATACCCCCAGGCAGAGCCTGAATAGTTTACAACTGTCCACCAGATGAACAATAAAAAATGCCTTCAAATTTTACACTGTAAAAAGTCGTTGAAAAGTCGCTCCGTGCGGACATAAAATCATTGCAGTTCAGAAGTCTCGACAGAGAAGTGGAATATTTGTGCATTAAAGGGTCACCAGGTGCTGTTCACGGTGCTGGATGTGCTCTCCGGGTGCACATATAAAGGAACTTACATGGGTTTTTCGTTCTATAATATGATTTTGACGTTTAAGCCTCATCTATAAAATCCTTGCACCATCCGTCATTGGAGCTGACGCCGCAGTCACCGCTCCGTGTTCATCTCTTTGCTGCTGTTTCTGCTGAGCTCTTTAAATCTAGATTTAAGGGGATTTGATTTGTGTTACCAGTTGCCATATCAGGTTCTCTCTACGTTTAGGTGTAGATTTAGAGGGATTTTCCGGCGGCCCCAGACGCTGTCCCTGGTGCTGGAGGTGCTGATGCCTGGAGCTCTATTATTTACTGAGGTTTCCCTGTTATAAACGCTCGCTGTCTCCGGTGCCGAATGCGAAACGCACTTCAGATATAGATTTAGAAGAGTTTGTTTTTTGTTGTAATTGCTGTCAACCGCAGTGATGAATCTTCTAAAGCTTGGAGAATGTCATTGAATGAGTTATACGTAGGATGAAGGGATTGGTGGTAGTATGGCTATGTGTGTAGCCGGTATGGCTGGATATGGTCAGGATCAATATTCATGGAAAGCAGCTGTGTATGGGAAAGGTCAATAATCCTATCTATACACACGTACTCTAAAAAAAAAATCTAAATATATCTAAGAGGACCAAAACAACAGCGAAAAAAACTTTTATTTATTTATAATAAATGTGTTACATGTTTACAGGTGCATTCTATATATAGTCACGGTATTACATGATTACAGGCGCATGCTGTATATAGTCACTGTGTTACATGTTTACAGGTGCATTCTGTATATAGTCACTGTGTTACATGTTTACAGGTGCATTCTGTATATAGTCATTATGTTACATGTTTACAGGTGCATTATGTATATAGTCACTGTGTTACATGTTTACAGGTGCATTCTGTATATAGTCACTGTGTTACATGTTTACAGGTGCATTCTGTATATAGTCACTATGTTACATGTTTACAGGTGCATTCTGTATATAGTCACTATGTTACATGTTTACAGGTGCATTATGTATATAGTCACTGTGTTACATGTTTACAGGTGCATTCTGTATATAGTCACTATGTTACATGTTTACAGGTGCATTCTGTATATAGTCACTATGTTACATGTTTGCAGGTGCATTCTGTATATAGTCACTGTGTTACATGTTTACAGGTGCATTCTGTATATAGTCACTGTGTTACATGTTTACAGGTGCATTCTGTATATAGTCACTGTGTTACATGTTTACAGGTGCATTCTGTATATAGTCACTGTGTTACATGTTTACAGGCGCATTCTGTATATAGTCACTGTGTTACATGTTTATAGGTGCATTCTGTATATATTCACTATGTTAGATGTTTACAGGCGCATTCTGTATATAGTCACTGTGTTACATGTTTACAGGCGCATTCTGTATATAGTCACTATGTTACATGTTTACAGGTGCATTCTGTATATAGTTACTATGTTACATGTTTACAGGTGCATTCTGTATATAGTCACTGTATTACATGATTACAGGCGCATGCTGTATATAGTCACTGTGTTACATGTTTACAGGTGCATTCTGTATATAGTCACTATGTTACATGTTTACAGGTGCATTCTGTATATAGTCACTGTGTTACATGTTTACAGGCACATTCTGTATATAGTCACTGTGTTACATGTTTACAGGTGCATTCTGTATATAGTCACTATTGTACATGTTTACAGGTGCATTCTGTATATAGTCACTGTGTTACATGTTTACAGGTGCATTCTGTATATAGTCACTATTGTACATGTTTACAGGTGCATTCTGTATATAGTCACTGTGTTACATGTTTACAGGTGCATTCTATATTGAGGTACAGTTGCAAGAAAAAGTATGTGAACCCTTTGGGATTACATGGAGTTTTGCATGAATTGGTCGTAAAATGTGCTCTGATCTTCATCTAAGTCACAACAATTTGAAAAACATAGTCTGCTTAAAATAATACAAGACAAACATTATATGTTTTCATGTGTTTATTGAACAGAACATGTAAACATTCACAGTGCAGGGTGGAAAAAGTATGTGAACCCCTAGCCTAATGACTTCTCCAAGAGCTAATTGGAGCCAGGAGTGAGCCAACCTTGAGTCCAATCAGTGTGATATTATTGGATGTGTTGCTGAAAGCTGTCCTGCCCTTTAAAAACACACACCAGTTTTGGGATTACTGGTTTCAAGAAGCACTGCCTGATGTGAACCATGCCTGGCAGAAAAAGAGCTCTCAGAACACCTACGATCAAGAATTGTTGACTTGCATGAAGCTGGAAAGGGTTACAAAAGTATCTCCAAAACCCTTGATGTTCATGTGTCCACAGTAAGACAGACTGTCTACAAATGGAGAAAGTTCAGCACTGTTGCTACTCTCCCTAGGCGTGGTCGTCCTGTAAAGATGACTGCAAGAGCACAGCGCAGAATGCTTAATGAGGTAAAGAAGAATCCAAGAGTGTCATTTTTTGTTGACACATCTACAATAAGGAAAACATTAAACAAGAATGGAGTACATGGGAGGACACCACGGAGGAAGCCATTGCTGTCCAAAAAGAATATTGCAGCACGTTTGAAGTTTGCAAAAGAGCACCTGGATGTTCCACAGCACTACTGGCAAAATATTCTGTGGACAGATGAAATCAAAATTGAGTTGTTTGGAAAAAACACACAACACTGTGTGTGGAGAAAAAAAGGCACAGCACACCAACATCAAAACCTCATCCCCACTGTAAAAGATGGCGGAGGGAGCATCATGGTTTGGGGCTGCTTTGCTGCCTCAGGGCCTGGTCGGATTGTTGTCATTGATGGAAAAATGAATTCCAGAGTTTATCAAGACATTTTGCAGGAAAACGTAAGACCATCTGTCTGCCAACTGAAGCTCCGCAGAGGATGAGTGATGCAACAGGACAATGACCCAAAGCATACAAGTAATTCAACAAAAGAATGGCTTCAACAAAACAAAATACGCCTTCTGGAGTGGCCCAGTCAGAGTCCTGACCTCAACCCGATTGAAATGCTGTGGCATGACCTTAAGAGAGCGATTCACACCAGACATCCCAAGAATATTGCTACACTGAAACAGTTTTGTGAAGAGGAGTGGTCCAAAATTACTCCAGATCGTTGTGCAGGTCTGATCTGCAACTACAGGAAACGTTTGGTTGAGGTTATTGCTGCCAAAGGAGGGTCAACCAGTTATTAAGTCCAAAAGTTCACATACTTTTTCCACCCTGCACTGTGAATGTTTACATGTTCTGTTCAATAAAAACATGAAAACATATAATGTTTGTGTTGTATTATTTTAAGCAGACTGTGTTTTTCAAACTGTTGTGACTTAGATGAAGATCAGAGCACATTTTATGACCAATTCATGCAAAACTCCACGTAATCCCAAAGGGTTCACATACTTTTTCTTGCAACTGTATGTTAATAGGGAACTCTTAAGGGATTTTAGACTGGGGGAAGATTTGATGGCGTCTGGGAGGTTATTCCATAATTGCGGTACTCTGTAGGAAAATGAGGATCAAGCAACTTTCTTTTTGTATTGTGGTATTGTAAGTAAGGTGCTGGTCCTGGATCAAAGGTTATAGGATGAGGGAACTGCTGGAGGAAGCAGTCTATTCAGGTAGGGTGGCAGCTTCCCAGAAAAGCTCTTAAACACCAGGTTGGAAAGGTGAAGGGTGCACCTGAATTCCAGCCACAGCCAGTTTAGCTCTTTTAACATGTCACAGTGGTGGGTCATGTAGTTACATTGTAGTACAAAGCGACAGGATGAGTTTTACAATGTAGTAAGTTTATGATGGTGTGTTTGCGGGGCGTTGCATACACTACATCTCCGTATTCAATAGCCGGCATAAGCATTTGTTGTACAATCTGCTTTCTTACCGTGGGGCTCAGGCAGGATTTGTTTCTGTACAGGGCACCTAGTTTGGGGTAAAGTTTAGATGAGACTTTTTTGATGTGGGGCCGAAGGATAGATTTGGGTCTAACCAAACATGGTGGTGTGTAGGTAAAATTACAATTTAATTATCTCCAACACCCAGTGTTATGCAAACATAATGGACAGATACAGTTACATTATGTTTGTCCCTGGACCATGAGAGGAGAGATACAATAACAACCAAGGAGAAGGATACCTATTAGGGTTACATTTGAACTGGTTCTCCTTCAGAGAGTTGATGGTCCTTGAATACCCACAGTGTTTACGTACAGACATAAATATGTTTTCCTATTAAACAATGCAAAAAGGTTGGTGTGTTTACATACAAAAGGAATTTTTATCATTTCAACCTCACGGTGTGTGTTCATGAAACAATACAAAGGCTTTTTTACTCGGTTTTCAGTGTTTTAACACTTGCTTTAGACAGAATAACTGATTTGTGTCCGTGGATCTGAATGACTTGCAGCCTTTGAGTTGATCTTCTCAGTCGTCTAACTCTATAAATATAATATCCTAGTTATCTGGAGACATTTTTTTTTTAGATGGGACACAGTCCGCTCTGCTTTCATTTCACAGATCAATAGTCAAGAGTAGAAGAGAATCTGAGGCTACATCCAAGAGACCTTAATGTCCCACACTTCAAAGGTCATAAAACACAACACAAACACTCGGCCAAACCTTAATGCCCCAAACTTCAAAGGTCATAAACCACATCACAGTCAGCCAAACTCATGCTGCCCACTCAGACTCTGGATGAAAACTAATCCTCGTTAATAAAAAGTAATCCTCATTAGTAAAACTAACAGATGAACCAAGTTGGGTCGAAACCATGTTATGTAAAGCCATGATGTTTTCCAAAACTCCAAAGTGTAGGTGCTTCTTCTATGTTCTGCAAGGGGCATATTGACTGCAGTGCAGGGTCAATACATAACACACACACAAACACACACACACTCACTCTACTCATTTGCTCTGACACATGTCTCTGAGCTTGCATGCATGATGTCTAGTTGACTGTAGAGGTTATTCAGAGAGAGCCAATCTGGCCCCAAAATGGCACTGAACAGGGAATTTTCCGGTACGGTGACATTTCGGGGCCATTCGGCTATTCAGAAAGCAGGCAGTTCTTGTGACACCTTCTGACTGTGTGACAATATAGGAACACAAAAATTATGTATGGGGTTGGGTATCCACAATACCCAAAAGAAAGTTCTTTAAGAAAATTTATGAAAATATACTCAGCTGCTGCTGGAGAGGCAATTCACTCTTGTACATCCAACCAAGAGAGTAATGAATCTTAAGCAAGTATGGAAAAAAGATACCTCCAGCGCTGCAAGGAATGGTGCACTGGTGCTACCACATTTATTTTAAATAAACAAAAAGAAAACACAAAACAAACGTTTCGGGGACACAGCCCCTTCCTCAGTGTATAGGCACTATAGGCACTATACACTGCGGAAGGGGCTGTGTCCCCGACACGTTTGTTTTGTGTTTTCTTTTTGTGTATTTAAAATAAATGTGGTAGCACCAGTGCACCATTACTTGCAGCGCTGGAGGTATCTTTTTTCCATACTTGTGTGACAATATATCCTCCCCGTGACAATACAACCCACCCCATGACTATATATATCCCGCCCCGTGACAATATTTCCCGCCTCGTGACAATATATCCTACCTCGTGACAATATATCCCGCCACATGACAATATATCCCACCCGTGACAATACATCCCACCTCGTGACAATATATCCCGCCACATGACAATATATCCCACCCGTGACAATACATCCCACCTCGTGACAATATATCCCGCCACTTGACAATATATCTAGCCTGTGACAATAAATCCCACCCTGTGACAATATATACCGTCCTGTGACAACATTTCCACCCTGTGACAATATATTCCACCCCGTGACAATATATCCTCCCCATGACAATATATCCCACCCTGTGACAATACAACCCGCCCCGTGACTATATATATCCCACCTGTGACAACATATCCACCCTGTGACAATAAATCCCGCCCTGTGACAATATATCCCATCCTGTGACAACATTTCCACCCTGTGACAATATATTCCATCCAGTGACAATATATCCCACCCCGTGACAATATAATCCTCCCCGTGACAATATATCCCACCCTGTGATAATACAACCTGCCCCGTGACTATATACAATTGTGTTCAAAATTATTCAACCCCCAATGCTGTAAAGGGTTTTAGGGAATTTAGTGTACATTTGTAATTGTATTCAGAATGAAATCCTACAAGGACTTTTTAAAGAACCATATGCAACTAACATGACATCAATTGATTTTGTAATACAGTAGTAAATGTTTCTTTTGTGAATTCTTCATTGACACAATTATTCAACACCTTAAAGACTACCACTCTGAAGAACAGAGGTTCATTCAAGTGTTTTCAATCAGGTATTGAAAACACCTGTGGATGTCACGGAGCAGCAATAAAGCATAATAAGCACCAATTAGGCAGCTTTAAAATGACTGTGATACTCAGCTCCTTCTAGACATTTACTGGTGTGGTTACAAACATGGTGAAGTCAAGAGAATGGTCCAGGAAGACAAGATAAGAGGTGATTACTCTTCACAGGAAGGGCAATGGCTATAAGAAGATTGCAAAGATGTTAAACATACCAAGAGAGACCATAGGAAGCATCATTCGCAAATTCAAGGCAAAGGGCACTGTTGAAACACTACCTGGTCGTGGCAGAAAGAAGATGCTGACTTCGAATGCTGTGCGCTACCTGAAGCGTAGAGTGGAGAAAAGTCCCCGTGTGACTGCTGAGGAACTGAGAAAAGATTTGTCAGATGTGGGTACTGAAGTTTCAGCTCAGACAATACGGCGCACACTGTGTAATGAAGGCCTCCATGCCAGAACTCCCAGGCGCACCCCCTTGCTGCCTCCAAAGAATAAAAAGAGTCGACTGCAGTATACCAAAAGTCATGTGGACAAACCACAGAAGTTTTGGGATAGTGTTCTGTGGACTGGTGAAACAAAATTAGAACTCTTTGGGCCCATGGATCAATGCTATGTTTGGAGGAGGAAGAACAAGGCCTATGAAGAAAAGAACACCTTGCCTACTGTGAAGCATGGCGGGGGGTCAATCATGCTTTGGAGCTGTTTTGCTTCTGCAGGTACAGGGAAGCTTCAGCGTGTGCAAGGTACCATGAATTCTCTTCAGTACCAGGAGATATTGGATGACAATGTGATGCAGTCCGTCACAAACCTGAGGCTTGGGAGACGTTGGACCTTTCAACAGGACAATGATCCCAAGCATACCTCCAAGTCCACTAGAGCATGGTTGCAGATTAAAGGCTGGAACATTTTGGAGTGGCCATCGCAGTCACCTGACTTAAATCCGATTGAGAACCTCTGGTGGGACTTAAAGAAAGCAGTTGCAGTGCGCAAGCCTAAGAATGTGACTGAACTGGAGGCTTTTGCCCATGACGAATGGGCGAAGATACCCGTAGATCACTGCAAGACACTTGTGTCAAGCTATGCTTCACGTTTAAAAGCTGTTATAACTGTAAAAGGATGTTGTACTAAGTACTAAGATTGAATGTCACTTGGGGGTTGAATAAAACTGATAATGATGTGAGCACAGAAAAGACATTTGTGGTTATTTCATTATAAATGTTATGTTATATTTGTCTGACCTACACGTGTCTCTTTGATTTAATTGTAAGCAAGATGACTGAATGATCAAAATCAATGTCAAACTGGCCAAAACACTCAATTTCAGTGGGGGTTGAATAATTTTGAACACAACTGTATATATCCCACCCCTGACAATATATCCACCCTGTGACAATAAATCTGACCTGTGACAATATATTCCATCCTGTGACAACATTTCCACCCTGTGACAATATATTCCACTCCGTGACAATATAAACCTGTCCTTTGACAAAATATCCCGCCCTGTGACAATATATCCCACCCTGTGACAATATATCCCATCCTGTGACAATATATCCCACCCTGTGACAATATATCCCGCCCTGTGACAATATATCCCACCCTGTGACAATATATCCCATCCTCTGACAACATATCCCACCCTGTGAAAATATATCCACCCCGTGACAATATATCCCACCTTGTGACAATATATCACACCCTGTGACAGGTGCCAGTGTAACCATATAACCAATGTTAGTCACCTTCATAAATACATACATAATGTTAGTCACGTCACCTGTCAATGATTAATATTGCGGCTGATCAGTGTATTGCTTTTTTGACTTCTGCTTGTCGCACCAATTCTGACCTATAGCCTCCAGGATTGATTCCTGCTGACTTAGCGGACTCCAATGTATCTGTTATTAAGATATCTGGGACACTCGCTTATACTTTAGTCTCTCATTCAATGCAAGTCTATTATATTTTTTTAACGCCTGACATTCCGCTGCATAATATGTATTGGTTTCTCTCCTCTGGACCCCATTGAATGCACATCATGTGTGGGCATATATAAAGCTGAATATTCAATATGACCTGAGGAATTACTGTTCGGCAGACATAACTCATGGTCTGTTTCTTTGTCTCCTATGCACGGTCTGCACTTGAAGTCTGGACCATGACTTGCTATGAAGATTTATATTTACCATCAGCCTCAGCTCAGGATTTTCAGAATATTATTATAATTTAAGTTTGTAAATAGTGACACGACGATATATAGTATTAACGGTTTCATAATAAATGTAAAACATACTCTTGATCTAACGCACCTTTCACTCTCAGACCTTAGGACAGAGCATTGATTTGTTATGTTTAATTTGCATTTTGTTCAATTTGTGTTCAGAAGCTAGAAATGTATCTTCCAGCAGTGGAGAACAAGAGGGAAACCAGCTTATATCTATCGTCTAGGCAGCAACGTCTACATTCCTCCTGCCAGTCCTCATTCCGATGAATACACCAACCTACCCTACTGCAAATCAATAACTCGCCGTGGCTTTATAATGAGCTGCAGCCAGTCGAAGCGCTAGGGTTAAGATACATTAATGGAAATTAAACCCCGTGTTTTTCCATTTCTCTTCTACGACTGAGAAGTTTGGCTGCCAGTTCCAATTAAGGTGTAAATCAGACTGCGGAGAGTGCGTTGGCATCATACCATCTTCATTAAAAATTCATTTTAAATTCCCCTTAATAGCCGTGATCATTGTACCCCATTTAGCCGATACTCTTGTGGAAATCGCAAGTGTTCCTTTAAGTGCTCCTCTGGAACTTGTACTCGGTAATAGAGATGCTAAAATGAAGTGTTTTATCATTGCTGACTGTGGTTTAATCCATGCGCCGGGCTTTGCTGAACTGATTTCGGTTTTGTGTTGCCGATTTTGGAACATTTTCTCATTACTGTATCCCAGACTTGGCCCGGCAGCCTTTGTTCCCAGCTTGTGACTGATGACCGCGCCGTCTGTAGACATGCCAACACATTTCTCCTCTTTATAAGCTCCGCACCGTATCCTAAGGCTGCAGGTTTTCAGGGTGAAGGCTCCGCTTTTTGCAGTGCAGACTTTTTAATCTTCTGATCTCCATTATTTTACTAATAAGAACGTCTCCACCTCTGGACATACTCGAAAGTGGGTTAAAAAATTCTTCCAGTATTTTTTTTTTTCGGAGATTCTTTCGGGATGCTGCGGCTGCATCGTAAGCTGCAGAATTTCACGTTGTTGAAAGATTTATGCTAAAATAATGAGCGTGGAATTATGAGTTAAAGAACTAGGCCAGCTTTGGTGGCATGTTGAAATCCTTCAGAATAATGCACCGCCCCGAATACATATATATATATATTAAAGTAGAGAAAAAATGGCGTCGCGCCCATACTCACTTTTTTTTGGAGCTGGCGCAACTGCCAGGAGTAACAGCCCCAGTAAATGTAAAAACATAACAAGAAGGAGAGTGTCATCTGCGCTCATTCCTATGTGTTCCATGTACAACAAAAAATGAGGTTTGTTTGTTTCAATGGCCATTGCAACGTAAGCCCACTCGCCACTTCAAGGCACCTCTTTAGAGTGTGGTACCTAACAATTGTAACCAAAAGGCCGCTCTACTGAGCAGCTCCAAGCCCCTCCAGCTGCTTTTCAGCAAGGAGAGACAAAGATGGTGGGTTTTATTTATACACGCACCAAGCACTTCCCATTTGGAATCAAAAACAAAAACATGGAAAGAGGAACAGCTGCAAAACGACGGACTGGTGTTACAAGCATGATATACATAAATACAGAAAAAATGGCGTCGCGCCCATACTCACTTATTTTTGGAGCGGCGGCAACTGCCAGGAGTAACAGCCCCAGTAAATGTATAAAACATAACAAGGAAGAGAGTGTCATCTGCGCTCATTCCTATGTTCCATGTACAACAAAAATGGAGGTTTTTGTTTGTTTCAATGTTATCTTTTTCCTTGTTATCTTTTTCCTTGTTATGTTTTATACATTTACTGGGCTGTTACTCCTGGCAGTTGCCGCCCGCTCCAAAAATAAGTGAGTATGGCGCGACGCCATTTTTTCTGTATTTATGTATAATCATGCTTGTAACCACCAGTCCGTCGTTCTGCAGCTGTTCCTCTTTCCATGTTTTTGTTTTGATCCCAAATGGGAAGTGCTTGGTGCGTGTATAAATAAAACCCACCATCTTTGTCTCTCCTGCTGAAAAGCAGCTGGGAGGGCTTGGAGCTGCTCAGTAGAGCGGCCTTTTGGTTACATATATTAAAGTAGGTCTGAAACAGCTAATCGATTAAATGGAACGCTCATTAGCCCGACGCCTCAAGCTGCTGCCACGGTGTCACTTTCAATTCTGACTTAACGTTCTCTCCCCACATCCAGACAGTGACCAAATCCTGTTACCATCAACTCAAAAACATCGCCCGCGTCTGCCCCTTCCTGACACAAGATACTGCGAAGGTGCTGGTTCATGCTCTTGTCATTTCGTGGCTTGATTATTGCAACTCGCTCCTCTTTGGCCCCAACTCCCGTATTGCCCCTTTTCAATCTGTAATGAATGCAGGGGCCAGGGTTATTTTTCTCATTAAACACACCTTGCGTACCTCCCCACTCTGCCAGTCCCTCCATTGGCTTCCTGTACCTCCCCACTCTGCCAGTCCCTCCACTGGCTTTCTGTACCTCCCCACTCTGCCGGTCCCTCCATTGGCTTCCTGTACCTCCCCACTCTGCCGGTCCCTCCATCGGCTTCTTGTACCTCCCTCCTCTGCCGGTCCCTCCATTGGCTTCCTGTATGTTCCAGGATACAGTTAAAATACTGATGCTCATGTTCAAAACGCTCAATAACTCAACCCCTCCTTACATGTTTTCGTTATTCCCGTTTAGACAACTCCAGTCGGCGGGCGACCTCACCTTGCACAGTATGTCTGATAAATATATGTCCAAGTCATCCCATGGTGGACCATCAAACTCATAATTTAACGAGCCCACACCCAGCTCTATGATATTTCACTTCTATGGATTTTGTTTTCTCTTTATCAGGCGCCCATTCACCTTTTATTCCCACCACGATCTCCATCCCTGATGACCTTGAAATATAAGCAAACAGACAGGGGCATACCCCTAGCGGAACACCATATATAAAAGACAAATTTTAAGTAATATAGGTGTAGGGAGTAGCTCTTGTGGCGCAAAAGAGTTGTTGTTAATAAATTACGTTAGTGTCTAACGCGCGATCGACGTTCAGTATTCGATTACCTTCAAATGCAACGTTCCTATACGGTCTTAACTGACCTTACAAATGACGTAGAATTAAAAGATTATCTGTAGACCCTGTTGATGTGACACAGGTTAGCAGCTGACGAACCAAATAAGGTGCTGGTAGCAAGTTGGCACAGATACAATACAACAATACAGACCATCTATAGTACGCAATGTATGCTAGATAAAACGGTGGATCCCAATATTGGGATATGTGCAAAGTCTAAAAGGACTAATAAAAAAGTGCAACCGTGAAAAAATGCTAGTCGTGTGAAAAGTGCAGAAAAAGTGCATTCGTCGCAATATCAACTAAAGTGCTTGTGCTTCTGAAATGCAAAATGCAAGTAATAAAGTGCATATAGTGCAAATGTTTCCACAACTAAAACTTTGGAAACTATACAATAGGTCAATGGTGTCTCTTGGTGCACGTATTACGCAATGTCCATGGTGCCACCAGTTAGGAAGCAGTCCTGCAGGGTGCTGAATTGATTAATAGTGCACAAAAGAGTGCTAGTGTTAATGAATATAGTCTGTTATAGGTCTCACATTTCTGTCGAGGTTTTGTGTCCATCTCTTAGTAGGCTGCATAACCATAATCAATACTTTATCTAGAAGTAGCGCTTCCACTGTATTACCCTCTTTGTCTGTAAGTAATATAAGTGCCCACTTACACAATTGTGAGCAACATCAGGCTCCTTTGTAAACACCAATGGGATTTTTTTACAAGAGTCCCATAAAAACTCCTTTCAACGGACCTGCAGCAGCAGCAAATGAATAAAACCAGCACTTTATTAGCCAAACACAAACAAAGTATAGCTACCAGAGCGCATTTTGCCTTATGCAGTATGTAGCTTCATCAGCTGATATCAATGGTTTGAGTTTTATCCTTACTAGGAGCTGGAATCATGTGCCACCACCCCACCCTCCCTGCTGCCCTTCGACTGTGGAGAAGCAACTCACATCCCTCCAATACAACTGTGGAGAAGCAAGTCTCGACTTTACGATAAGTGGTTTCAACCTAACCACCTGGTCACTGCTCTACAATCATGGAAAGACGACTCGATCCCACTCAGAAGACACCACCAGCGAGTGTCCTTGGGCAAAACACCTAACGATATGGATGCGCCTACTTCAAGAAAATACTTGTAAATCTCAGAGTGTAAGTTCCCTTGGGAACAGGGACCCCCTGAATCAGGTCATATCTTCTATGTGTGGTATTCTAATGTATTAACCCCTTGTACACTGATCTTGTAAAGCGCTGCGGAATATGCGGCGAATAAAAATAAAGGATAATAAAAAAGTACTCATGTTTCATGAGATATGCAATTTCCGTATGTATGTACGAAAGTTACCTACACTACGGAAATTACGTAATAAAAAAGAGAGTAAAAAAAGGGGGAGGGGTTGATTTTTACATAGTGTACTTTTAAGTAAGCAAATATTTTTTTATGCAATGAATCGATTAATCAAATAAATGATCGGCCAACTAATCAATTGTGAAAATAGTCGTTAGTTACAGTCCTACTTTAAAGATCTATATTTCGTACTATCTCTGGTCCAGTGTTATGGTTATTTTTTATCATTGTGTATCATTTTTTGCCCTTTGCAATACACATGGACATTATTGGACTCTAATACCGACTGAGAAAGGCTCTAGTAAGCCGAAACACATCTCGGTAGATCACATGTCCATTTTTTATCATTTTTTATTATTTTAATAACATTTATTCATTTTTAACCCTTTATTGGCCACCTTCTCCTACTTATTTGATTCTACACATGGATTGCAAGCCGCTGAGGTAAAGATGTTTGGGTCTCCACCTTAAGAGTGCCCAATGCTATACTGATCGAGACCATCATTGTGAGGCTCCTGAATTGATGAGTGTGGTTCTTTTGCATATATTACTCATCTGCATACAGCATTACGCTATGGGAGCGCCGTCTCCTGATTCTTTCTGATTCGTTTAGTGCTCATCATGGATGAAAGAAGGGAGGTGCCACCTTGTATATGGCCAGAGGCATTTACTCCTAGAGCCGGGACCTCTGTAGGCTCTTATAAATGTGAGTGGTCTATACTCTTCTAACTACAGCTTTTTGACCAATTCTGTTACGATTATCTGCACTATTATTTTTCTGTGTCCTTTGGTCTTTTTGAGAAACATTGATGACAAAACGGACTTAACATCAGCACACCAAAGAAGATCAACCATTTCCCTTGAGTATTGGACAATTACGCACTGAAGCACTTTCTCAATGGTTTGTTTCATTGGACTCTTTTTACTGGAATGATTATACTTCCATTTTTTCACCGAAATAAGGATGAAATGGCAATAAGCACTGTTGCACTTGACACGAGTATTTGCATGTTCACTTTATATCTAGTTCACCTTTGATGCGCCATATGGTTCCAATCACCATAATTTTACGATTATTGTATCTGTGACTTGCCGGTGTTTGTAGAATGCAGCTCCCATCATGCTCAGCAAGCATGGCATTTTCCAAAGCGTAATGAATGTTCAACTCCAGTGTTTGAGCAAGTTGAGGCTTCCTAACAAAGGTTGTAGACACCCCACCACCACCACCACGAGCTCCACCACTCCCAGCACCACCACCCATTGACAATGAATGACTTAATCAGCCCAGATCTGTCTTGATCACGGTATTCAGAGTAAAAGCTTACAGCTGTGAGATTCTTCCATTATCCGGCAAAGCAGCACGAGGTCTGATTATCTCATTACCGACAGCTGTGACTTGTTTAGCTTCATCCACGTAGCGACTCTTCTGCGGAAGCTGATCACCAATAGAACTGTTCCCAGGCAATAAAATGATCGAGCAATTATTACTTTACCTTGTTTTGTATCGAAGCATATTAAGCGCTAAATGTATCGAGCATGCATTATTTACTTAACCCTTTAGGGGCACATAACAGCGTTACGATGACATCAGTAATTATCCTATTCTAAAACAGAATGTCGCACTTACTAAGAACAAGAGGCACAGAGGTGACCACAAAGAAGGCGGAAGGTCCTCATGGGGTTAATCTTGCAAATTCCATTCCCACCATGGTTTGCTTTTTACTCTTAAGGCTAAGGTCAGACAAAAGCAGTTTTAACGTGCGTTTAGCCGCACGAAATCACGGCCGTGCTAGCAGCAAATGACGTCCAATGCCGGGGAACATACGACGAACGGCCGCACGAATGGTCGTCCGTGCAACGCAAGTGGCAAACGAACGCATTTTTTCGAGAACGTCAAACCGCTACTACTGACGTACAGAGTGCGCTGCGGCCACATAGCGGCGTGTTTGCGTGATTGGGAGACGTCAGACGCTGCACACGTCCGGCCAACATAACGTCCAGACGCAAAAAGTGTTTTATTGATGATCCGTACAAAATCACGGCCGAAAATGCGCATCGTATGACCGCTATCGCGTATTCCGTGAAAAAATGCGTCCATTCGTTCAAACGCACTTTTTCACGGACAACGTGAAAAATGCGTTTGTCTGACCCTAGCCTTAGGTGGACTGAACTGCCAACTTTAAAGATTTTTGAGAAATGTTTGAATTGTGCAAATGGCACAAGATTTACGTATAACGCCGGATTAAAAAATATTTTTTTTAAAAATTCTTCAAGGAGCTCAAACTCTGGGCCCCCAGATGTTGCTGATCTATTACTCCCATGATTGTCTGAATATCTATTGCTTTCAATGAACTATAGGAATTGTAGGGAGTATCATCTGTTTAACTTAATTCAGTGTTCTTCTTTTAAAAGAAATTCTAAACAGATCTCTAGTAACCTGTTCATTGACAGGACTGTGCAAAGGAGAATGACACGTAAATGACTCGTACAATGAAACGTAAAGAAAGCAGCTGATTTCTCAGTATACGGAGCTGGTTCTGTCTAATAGACAGTAGTTAGTAATGAAAACGTGGATGTCTTTCATAAAACTCCTTCATCTACAAACAGGGCTATTCAGAGAGAGGTGAAAACCTTGAGAATTGCCAGGAGAATGAACAATCTAGACTAAATAGCCGATTTGTAAAGTGAGATAAATGGGAGAATTTTTCTGGTTTGACTATTTTGACCTAGAATTTTCAATTCTCCAGTCATTCTCAAGGTTTTCACCTGTCTCTGAATAGCCCCGAAAGAGTCATTATGGTGTAAAACAATCTGGGGGGGGGGGGTTGCAGCACACTATCAGGGTTATTCAGAGAGAGGAGAAAAGCAGGAGAATGACTGGAGAATGGAAAATTCTAGGTCAAAATAGCCGATTTGGAAAGTGAGATGAAAGGGAGAATTTTTCTGGTTTGGCTATTTTGACCTAGAATTTTCCATTCTCCAGTCATTCTCCTGCTTTTCACCTCTTTCTGAATAACCCTGTTGGAGTTTGCCATTTTTCCATTTTCTATTGCATCACTTACAAAAACCACAAATGTGTGAAAGGCTGAACATAATGGACCTGAAGCGTTTCCTATCCTGCATCACTCTGCAGCTATATACAGTATCTGACAGAAATGAGTGCATGTTTGTAAATATTCTATTCTAACTTTTTATGTGACAACACTGAAGAAATTACATTTTGGGGGTTATTCAGAGAGATCCGAAATGTGCCCGAAATGTAACTGGACACTGAAATTCAGCGAATGGGGACATTTCGGGGCCATTCGGCTATTCAGGGAGCAGGCAATTCACCAAATTCTGGCGAATTGCCTGCACCTATGGTGTCTGTTCGACCGCAGTGAAATCCCCCATAGAGAAGCAATGGTTCATCTATTCAGACACCGAACAGTAGAGAAATGTCAGTGAAATGCCCTGATGTTTGGTGTTTTCATTCGTCAGGTTTATTCTGGCGAATCCCATAGGCTTCAATGTGTAAAAATATTCCCGTTTTAATCCAATATCTAATAAACCGTTTATTATTTTATTCTGCAGCAAAAAGTCTCTTTATTTATTGATTTTTTTAGGATCTTTTAGGCATGTCTTGGGATTTTTTTTGGTCAAATTCTTTATTCATTTTTTTTAAATCATTTTTTCTGTAACAGCCCTTTTTGTTATCGTTCATTGGATTTTATATGTAAATTTCAGACATTTTCGTTCAGTAGTTTCTCTGCAAACAGCATTTCAAATTTCAAACTTTAAAGCGAACAGTTTTTTTTTCACCCCGTTCGTCTGTGTGCTGGCTTTTTCCGGTGGCTGCTCTGCGCTGTGATCGGTGGCTGCTTGGATTTCTCCGGCGTGTACGGCTTGGTTTTTGCAGTGGTTTCTTTGGGTTTTCGGTGAGTGTTCAGTGAGTGTTCTGCGGGTTTGCACTATGGGGGCCCTGCGGTGATTGTTGAATACACCGCAGGGTCGGCGAACTAGGAAACGCCAACTTGCCTTGAAGTGCAGTGAACGAAAAGTCACTGAACATACGGTGACACTTCGGATCTCTCAGAATAACCCTGTTTGTTACAATATACAGTCAGATCCAGAAATATTGGGACATGGAGACAATTGTAACATCTTTGGCTCTATACACCACCACAATGGAGTTGGAATGAAACAAACACAATGTGCTTTAACTGCAGACTGTCAGCTTTAATTTGAGGGTATGTACATCCAACTCAGGTGAACGGTGTAGGACTTACAGCAGTTTGCAGATGTGCCTCCCACTTGTTAAGGGACCAAAGGTAATGGGACAGAATAATAATCATAAATCAAACTTTCCCTTCTTAATACTTGATTGCAAATCCTTTGCCGTCAATCACAGCCTGAAGTCTGGAACGCATAGACATCACCAGACGCTGGGTTTCATCCTTGGTGATGCTCTGCCAGGCCTCTACTGCAACTGTCTTCAGTTCCTGCTTGTTCTTGAGGCATTTTCCCTTCAGTTTTGTATTCGGCAAGTGAAATGCATGCTCAATGGGATTCAGGTCAGGTGATTGACTTGGCCATTGCATAACATTCCACTTCTGTCCCTTCAAAAACTCTTTGGTTGCTTTTGCAGTATGCGTTGGGTCATTGTCCATCTGCACTGTGAAGCGCAGTCCAATGAGTTCTGCAGCATTTGGCTGAATGTGAGCAGATAATATTGCCCGAAACACTTCAGAATTCATCCTGCTGCTTTTGTCAGCAGTCACATCATCAATAGATACAAGAGAACCAGTTCCATTGGCAGCCATACATGCCCACGCCATGACATTACCACCACCATGCTTCACTGATGAGGTGGTATGCTTAGGATCATGCGCAGTTCCTTTCCTTCTCCATACTCTTCTCTTCCCATCACTCTGGTACAAGTTGATCTTGGTCTCATCTGTCCATAGGATCTTGTTCCAGAACTGTGAAGGCTTTGTTAGGTGTTGTTTGGCAAACTCTAATCTGGCCTTCCTGTTTTTGAGGCTCACCAATGGCTTACATCTTGTGGTGAACCCTCTGTATTCACTCTGGTGAAGTCTTCTCTTGATTGTTGACTTTGACACACATACACCTACCTCCTGGAGAGTGTTCTTGATCTGGCCAACTGTTGTAAAGGGTGTTTTCCTCACCAGGGAAAGAATTCTTTGGTCATCCACCACAGTTGTTTTCCGTGGTCTCCCGGGTCTTTTGGTGTTGCTGAGCTCACCGGTGCGTTCCTTCTGTTTGAGAATGTTCCAAACAGTTGTTTTGGCCACACCTAATGTTCTTGCTATCTCTCTGATGGGTTTGTTTGTTTCTTCAGCCTAATGATGGCTTGCTTCACTGATAGTGACAGCTCTTTGGATCTCATCTTGAGAGTTGACAGCAACAGATTCCAAATGCAAATAGCACACTTGAAATGAACTCTGGGCCTTTTATCTGCACATTGTATTTGGGGTAATGAGGTAATATCACACACCTGGCCATGGAACAGCTGAGAAGCCAATTGTCCCATTACTTTTGGTCCCTTAACAAGTGGGAGGCACATCCTGCTCTCTCCCACCTGCACCTACCAGCATCTCCCTCCACCCCCATCCCTCTCCTTCTCCTCCTTCAAGACACACTGCATCCGCCTGTTCTCTCCTCTGGCCCTCAGGGTGGCAGTCATCTACCGCCCACCGGGACCAACCTCCCAGTTCTTTGACCACTTTGCTACCTGGCTTTCTCACTTCCTGTCTTCTAATCTTCCATGCCTAATTCTCGGGGACTTCAACATTCCCATTGATGATCCTTCCGCCCCTGCTGCCTCCAAACTTCTTTCACTCACGTCCTCCCTTGGACTCACACAATCCTCCCTCCTCCCTACCCACCGCGATGGTCACGCTATTGACCTTGTCTTTTTCAACCTCTGCTCCATTTCTGAGTTCAACTGTCGCCCTTTCCCCATCTCTGACCACCACCTTCTCTCTTTCAACCTATCTGGACTTCCTAAACACCCTGCTCCCCCACCCCGCACACACACTCGCAGAAATCTACATGCTGTGGACCCCCATCAATTCTCCAACCTACTTCACCACCTCCCGCACACCTCATCCTTCACCTGCCCTGATGCTGCCACTAATCACTACAACACTACTCTTATCTCTGCTCAAGACACTCTTGCTCCTCTTCGACTCTGTAAGGCCCACGCTGCCAGCTTCAGCCCTGGCACACCCTCCAGACTCGCTACCTGCAAAGATGCTCCCGCACTGCAGAGCGTGCCTGGAGGAAATCCCGCTCTGAAACTGATTTTGTTCACTTCAAGTTTATTCTCCGGTCATACACCTCTGCCCTCCACTTTGGCCAAACAATCCTTCTCATCTCTTATATCTACGCTGTCCTCCAACCCTAAACGGCTCTGGTCCACCTTCAACACCCTCCTCTACCCACCTGCACCTCCCCCCACAGCTGCCTTCAGCGCTCAAGACCTGGCAGACTACTTCCTCAGTAAAACTCTAACTATCAGAAGCAACATCCCAACACAAGATAGTTATCTGCCACCTCCACTCCCAGAGGTCCCCTCTGTCACCCTCTGCCGCTTCCTCCCAGCCACTGAGGAGGATGTCAATTCCCTATTGTCCTCCTCACATCTCACCACGTGCCCGCTCGACCCCATTCCCTCACATCTAATTCCTCCCCTCTCCTCCTCCCTCACCCCTGCTCTCACACACATCTTCAACCTATCTCTCTCCACTGGCTCCTTTCCATCCGCCTTCAAACAGGCGCTAGTTACCCCTTTACTAAAGAAACCATCCCTCGATCCCAACTCTCCATCCAACTACCGCCCTGTATCCCTGCTTCCCTTTACCTCTAAGCTCTTAGAAAAACTAGTCTTCAACCGCCTCTCCCTCTTCCTGTCCTCCAATTCCCTACTTGACCCCTGCAATCTGGCTTCCGTCCCCTACACTCAACTGAAACTGCCCTCACCAAAGTCACCAACGACCTCCTAACTGCTAAAAAACACAGCCACTATTCTATTCTCATCCTGCTTGACCTCTCGGCTGCTTTTGACACTGTTGACCACCCCCTCCTTCTACAGACCCTCAACTCTCTGGGTCTCGGTGACACTGCACTTGCTTGGGTTGACTCCTATTTATCCAACAGGTCCTTCTGTGTGTCCTTTGCTGGTAACTCCTCCTCTTCATTGCCTCTATCTGTTGGTGTACCTCAAGGCTTTGTCCTTGGTCCGCTGCTCTTTTCCATCTACACCTCCTCCCTGGGCAAAATCATCAACAGCTTTGGCTTTAATTACCACCTCTACGCTGATGACACTCAGATCTACCTCTCTACCCCTGATCTCTCTCCCCCTGTCCTTTCCAAAGTCAGTGACTGTTTATCTGGCATCTCCTCCTGGATGGCCTCCCACCACCTAAAGATCAACATGTCAAAGACTGAGCTCCTACTTATTCCTCCCTCCAATGCCTCCCCACCTCCTGACTTCTCTATCACGGTGGAGGGTATCACCATCTCCCCATCAAACCAAGTTCGCTGTCTTGGAGTTACACTTGACTCTGCTCTTTCCTTCATCCCCCACATCAAGTTTCTTTCCTCCTCCTGCCGATACCAACTGCGTAATATTTCCAGAATTCGGCCATTTCTTACCGCTGTCACCACAAAACAACTCATACACGCCCTGGTAATCTCCCGACTCGACTATTGCAATAATCTCTTATCTGGCCTCCCTCTGTCCCACCTCTGCCCCCTACAATCCATCCTGAACGCCTCCGCCAGGCTAATTCACCTCACCCGCCGCTCTGTCTCTGCCGCTCCCCTCTGCAAGTCCCTTTACTGGCTCCCCATCCACTGCAGAATTAAGTTCAAAATCCTTATCCTTACCTACAAAACCCTCACTAACTCAGCGCCCCACTACCTGTCCTCACTAATCACCAAATACACCCCAGCCCGCTCCCTAAGGTCAAACAGCGACCTGCGACTAGCTTCTCCCGCATCACCTCTTCCCATGATAGACTGCAGGATTTCTCACGCGCAGCCCCCACTCTCTGGAACGCTCTCCCTCGTACTGTCAGACTTTCCCCTAACTTCTCTTCCTTCAAACGCTCCCTTAAAACGTTCCTATTTAGGGAAGCCTACCGCCCAACTCACTGACGCAACCATCAATCACTCTCACCTTGCAGTCCTCTCCTCCTGTTTTTAACTCCAACCCTCCTAGATTGTGAGTTCCTACGGGAATAGGGCCCTCATCTCCTCCTGTACTGTTTGTCAAATGTTGTTCAATGTATTGTAACCCTGTCTATACTGTGCCTATTGTACAGCGCTGCGGAATATGCTGGCGCTTTATAAATAAAGAATAATAATAATCTGCAAACTGCTGTAAGTCCTACACCGTTCACCTGAGTTGGATGTACATACCCTCAAATTAAAGCTGACATTATGCAGTTAAAGCACATTGTGTTTGTTTCATTCCAACTCCATTGTGGTGGTGTATAGAGCCAAAGATCTTACAATTGTGTCGATGTCCCAATATTTCTGCACCTGACTGTAAAGTAGTGAATGCACAGCTTGTGTATCAGTGTAAATTTACTGTCCCTCAAAATAACTCAACACATAAAGACATTAATGTCTAAATCGCTGCCAACAAAAGTCACTACACCCCTAAGTGAAAATCTCCAAATTGGGCCCAAAGTTTCAATATTTTGTGTGCTCATCATTATTTCCCAGAACTGCTTTAGCCCTCTTGGGTTCTGACGCTTGAAGATATTCGCGCTTGCGTTCTGTTAACATTAAACATTCCAATGTATACAAAACATGAAACATTTGACTTTTGTTGTATCTGACCACTTCTATCATCACCAACAAACTTCTCCATCAGTGGTTTATCCTGAAACGCATTTATGTTTAACCGCAGATTTTTTCTTATTTCTTTTTGTTTTACTGTATCGAGGAGATAATAATAACAATCTCTAATGATAAAGGCACCCGGTACCACGGTCAGAATTATTATGCCAATACCTCTGCGCCGTTCCTCCGGGATTGCGGCTTTGATGAATCTATGAGCAGTGCAATATACCGTGGAAGAGAAAACCCAATTATCTGTCTCCTGCGCGCAAATAGTTTATGTTTTTCTGCCGTACTTCCCACCCGACAAATACGACGATTTAAAAGCGGGAGAAGCCCGCACGCAAGGCACGAAACTTAGCACAGGGTCTGAATGCGAAAATACTAACGAGGTGTTCCTTTTTAAGAGGGCGATAAAAGAAAGCGCGGTATGGCAGTGAAGATATACTGCGTCCTGTGGGCTGAATTAAGGGAGCGGCGGATGGAGGGATGCGCGAGCAGACCGCTAAGTATTGGTGGCGGCAGCTTCGGAGTGTCACATTTTACAACGTGTATTAGGACGCTAATGAGAAAACTAATCACAGTGCACGACTGGTGATTTCTAGGACAGTTAATCACGAGGGGAATTAGGAAAACAGATGCACTCCTAATGCGCCGCCACAAAGCAAAGTGCGTTTCCAAGGGAGGGGGTGGGGGGGAAAAAAAAACACGTGCAAAACACGCAACGGCGTAGACAGATTTCCGCAGCTTGCGTGAGTTAAGTAGATGTTTTACTTTAAGCGCCGATGCAATTCTTCTTCTTCTACGTTTTTTTTCCCCCGTATCCTTTCCTGCATTTTTCCTCCTCTCTTTCTCTCTTATTGTTTTTTTTGTATCCGTCGTCAGACTGAGGTTGGCAGTTGAGCGCGCACGCCCCTGCTGCGATTTTGACTGATTGCACATTAGCCGAGAGAGAAAGCCGGGACTTTCTGCTGAGCGTCTGGAAATGAGAAAATGACGGCCTGTAAGGAAATCATTGGGAGGGGGGTGCGTAAAAATGGATTCGCTCCGCTATTAAATCAGAGCTAGCAGTGGCTCGGAATCCTCGCACGCCGTCACGCCGGAGAGATGCGCCACTCCTTAATTCGATATAGATTACATGCCGGCAACGCGGCATCTTAATGAATATTTATTTGCATCCCCGCGAATAGATTCCGCTGCGGCGGGGAATTTTTGGGACCTGTGTTAGCACATCAAATGGCTCAGTTAGTTAGTGCACCAACTGTATAAACGGTGGCATTTTTTTTTTTACCTGTTGAAACCCAGGACAGACTGGAGGAATGTTTAATTCTTCCAAGATTCGATACATATTATCACAGGGTCAGGTAACAAAACCTACACACGTTTATCAAACAGATTGAGCGCACAGCCTCGCCCAAAGAGCTTACATTCTGATGGAGAGTGCCGATAAAGAGCAAACAAAAAGCGAACTTAATGAACAGGCTGCTTTGACACATATAATGATGATATAATGTTTTCCAGTAGGCACGTTTTCTACCGCTGGCACGTTTTTCACCTGTCAGCCCCCCCTTCCCCTTTTGCCTGGGACGCGTTGGCTCTTTCTTATCTCAGGGAAGGTGCTGCGGACGCGAGAGAACTGATAAGCCATCAATATTTCATAGGGACGCACAAACCAAGACATCATTGGTCGCAGGTAGAAATGTCAGCGCACAGTGTTCTGTTTACAATCCAAACCACGAGCATTCCGAGGAATCCTGCCTTAACAATCCGCCGAGAACGAGAGGAAAGAAGCATAAAATATTCATTATTCACGTATTTACTTATTAAAAAGGTCATAATGCTGGATGCTTTGCCAACGCACACATGTAAATATCAGTCTGTGGTCACTGGGAACGCACACACGCTCGGACCTAGACCTCGTGGACAGTGGGTTTTATTTTTTTCATCGAAAGCGTCAGCAGATGATGGATATTATGGTCATATTGAAGACTTGCTGGGGAATAAAGACAAAGAATAATACATTTTATTTACCAGTAAACTAAACCTTTAACATATGATCAAGCAATGGCTTAAAGGGCCAGTACCTGCAAAAAATGCTGGGCTCTATAAAATTCATCGCGCGAAAGCGCACGCGCAGCGCTATTTTTTTGCGTGAAGCGTTAAACGTTAATGCACGAAAATCACCTCTGGAATTACATTCCTCGCGCATTTTTTCATCCGTCGGGAAATTGCGCTCGTAAAACCGACGCGCAAAAATCAGTGAGCGCAATGTCATTTTTAACTCGACTCCGTCATTTTGTGCGGGCTGCGCACAACAGGCGTACGTTCTGACGGAAGACAAGGTAGTGGCCGTCATTTTTGACGGATCTAGTAAAAATAACGTGCGCATCGACGTTCTCCGCTGGGAATCCGCAGTTTGGTACGGTCGGGTTGTTACAATTTGCCGTTAACACCAGCTTTTCAAAGACATTAAAATGATGCGCGCAAACGCTGTCCGTTAAATTTTGCGCATAGATTGTGCGCTAGTGCGCGCATGGTATTACAAACACATTTGCGCTCACAATGTTAAGTATAGGATGCGCGCACTAAATTGCGCTCGCAAAGGGTTCGCACAGGGTCACTCACGTTAGACATTGATGCGCATTTTGTGCGCGAACGTCGCAATACGCGTGCAGCGCAAAGGGTTTTTCCCCTCGTGTTATTGCTATAACATTTGCGCAAAGAATTTAATAGAGCCCGCTATGTCCTTATTGTGTTTATTTGATGTTGCTGATTTCTTCCATGTGTTTGTTTTTCTCTTGTATGTTTAGTTAAGGGAATATTTTACTCTATTCTATAGGGGTTATTCAAAGAGCACAGACATTATGGTGGAATTTCAGTGCTTTTTCGTTGCCCTCACTTCGGGGGAATCAAATTCCCCGACCCTGCGGTGAATGCCGAAGTGCAGGGAAAATCTGCTGAAAAACCGCCGAATCGAAAATAAAAGCCGCGGCAAAAGCAGCGAAATTATCGGATCGATTCGATAAGCTGCCGCAAACCCAACGAAAGCGTCCGGAAAAAAGACGACTATCCGCCAACTTTTAAAAGTGCAAACGCGGTTTGCAAAAAAACTAATGGATGAAAATGTCTGGAAACAACTTATAAGGTCCTATGAATAATAATAAAAGGGCCTGTTGCAGAAAAAAAAAACCGCTATTTAAAAAATAAATAAATAATCAGGAAAAAAATATTGCTGAAAAAAATCATCAAAAATGCCTAAAAAAAAAGGAAAGATAAATAAAGAGACTTTTGGCTGCAAGAATAAACGGTTTAACCCTTTCACTGCTGAGGAATGTGTGGGGAACGTCCTCATTGACTCCTAAGGAAAGATAAGAGGTTCCTTTGAACCCCGATATCTCCCGACTGTTGGCAGCTAGCAGGGTCATGTTTGGTATCATTAGAAAGGCCAGAGCATGGCCTTTCCAATTATACCAAATATGACCATGTTTAAAGTAAAGATAAAAAATAATAAAAATAATAAAAAAAGAAAAACGTGTTTTTTTAAGACGTGAAATTGCTCAGCAGTGAAGGGGTTAATAGATATTGGATACAGAAAAGAGAACAACTGCTTTAAAAAAAAGATTTGCTCAAAAAATCCAGAAAAATGCCTAAAAGTTCCTTAAAAAAAACAATAAATAAAGAGATTTTTTGCTGCAGATTAAAATAATAAACGGTTTATTAGATACTGGATTAAAACGGGAATATTTTTAACAATGAAGCCTATGGGATTCGCCTGATTAAACCTGCCGAATGAAACCACTGAACATCAGGGCATTTCACTGACATTTCTCTGCTGTTCAATGTGAATAGATTAACCATTGCTTCTCTATGGGGGATTTCACTGCCGCCGAACAGCAC
The DNA here is from genome assembly GCA_009667805.1 of Leptobrachium leishanense. Taxonomy (NCBI): domain Eukaryota; kingdom Metazoa; phylum Chordata; class Amphibia; order Anura; family Megophryidae; genus Leptobrachium; species Leptobrachium leishanense. The sequence continues at coordinate 13,280,914 of CM019068.1, forward strand.
TGTATTTGCAGGCACGTTGCCAATATTTGGCGAATTGCCAGCTTTTGAATAGCCGCATGGCCCCGAAATTGCCCCGTACGGAGAAATTCACTGTTCGGTTCACTGTGCAATTCCGTGGCCAATTCATATTCTTTCAATAACCCTGTGTATGTGGAGCCACAAGATAGATATGAATGTATATGTATTTATTTAAATAAAAGAATATATGTAACTATTCTTCTTGCTTATTGGATTCGGAAATAAAGAGTATCAAAATATTTAAATATAACAAAGTTATTCCTGAAAAGAACAATATTTAGGAAAAAGAATTGCAGCGTTTATCCGAATAAATATGCAGCTGATTATAGGCCGCATTAAACGTGGATTGACTAGAATACATTTATATAAAATCTGGACAATTAGAGGACAAATGCAAATACATGTCTCAAAAACCCCAGAAAATGACGTAAAAATATATTAAAAAAAAAAAAGGTCTTGTCAAAGTGAACAGTCTGACACCCTCTGCTTTAATTGTCTGGTAAATGACCTTGGTCTCGTTGCATGGAGAGTTTGGCTTTGAAAAAAAAAAAAAAAATGTATTCTGTGGAAGTCAAATTATCTGAAAAGTGCATAACGTACTTATTTAAATAGGACTCTGGGCAATTATCGTTAATAAACAGGAGACAAATTTCAGCAGAAACCAATTTAGGATTTGACAGAGGGCTGCAGAGTTCATGAGCTCAATGCTTAGACCATCGTGCGTTGTTTGTTTGCGGAGGGGGGGGGCAGTTAACAATTCGGTAATTAAGGAGACCTGAGGATAAGTATAATATCATGCGTATCTTGACTTGTTTTCCGTGCTGCGCTTTGCCATGTACGGTAAGAATTTAAAGATATCTCTTCTTCTGCCGAGACAGTAGGAGCAGCTTTACGATTCGGTAACACTTATCATCGAGCGGACCCTGAGCCCAACCACAATACACACGATAAAACGTGAGTGATCCACAAGTACAATGGCCTCACTCATAAGTGTCAGCGGCTTGACTGCGCTCTTCTGATTTGAGTCACAAGGTCTAGTCCTAAAATAAATAGTGGGGGACCTCTCCAAGAATGCTGCTGGCCAATTAACTTTTGACAAGTCGCCCCCCCCCACGCTCAAATAAGATATCCATTTATTTATTTATGTATGTCCTGGGTGGCGAGTATGTACCGTTAGGTGTCTTGCCCAAGGACACTTACTGGAGAGGTACAACACAGAAGCGCCACGAACAACGCCACGGTGGGAAACCTGATAAACCAACCGTCTCCACGAGATTCCAATCAGATGGGGATGCCACCAGCCCCTGGATAAGTAGAATGGAAGAAATGATGGATCTCCAGTGGATAAGAAGTGCCAACGGTTTATTCATGGACAGCAACCTTCAAAAAATCATGTATGATTAAGACCTCAGGGTCGAAACGTCACTGATTTTTTTGAAGGTTGCTGTTCATGAATAACCGTTTGGCACTTCTTATCCACTGGAGATCCATCATTTCTTCCATTTCTACTTACTGGAGAGGTGCTCTTGCTGAGATTCAAATCTGAAAGGGTTATATTCAGAGAGGTCCTATTTTTTCATCAATTTTTTTTTTTTTTTAAATTTTCGTTCAGTAGTTTTTTTGCAAACAGACTTTCAATTTTGATGGTTTCGAGCCTACTTTTTTTTTTTTACCCCGTTTGCGGCTTGTCGATTTTTTCCGGCAGCTGTTCTTCGCTGTGATGAGCAGCTCGGCGGCTTTTTCCGGCATGTTCGGCGTGGTTTTTGCGATTGTTCAGTCGATTTGTGGTGGGTTCTCCCTGCAGCCCGAGGACCCTGCGGTGAATGCTCAATACACTTTAGGGTGGCGAACTTTGATTCCCCAAAGTGCAGGGAAGGGTGGGGAACGAGAGGGCACCAAAATGTCAGACATTTCGGTGCTCTCTGAATAAACCTGTTTGTCTCCTCGGTCTCCAGTGTTATAGAGCAGTGATATGTAGTGATCAGCTCGGTTTTAGGGATTCATTATGGTAATTGTAATAAATATCGTGTATTTCTGGAGAACTGAATTGACACCTAATAAAAGCTTTTCGGTTTGTGGACCAAAAGGGACTTCAGTTCCTCCTGAGAAAATAGTGGAGGAACTGCGGTTCCAAGGGTTCCTGCTTGACTTGACCCCTGTTGCCGGCGCTCAGCTTCTCTAGAAGGTTACTGCCCATAAGAAATACGAGCATTTGTGACAAAACGTGTTATTCTCTGTCTGTGTCTACATTAGCGCTTCTTATACTGTATAGGTATTGGAAGAGCAAATGTGCTTAGGTCAGCCATAACTGGATCATTCGTCTGAGCGTCTCACTCATAAATGTTCAATGGATGGAGAAGATTGCGATGTATTTAATAATATAGAAATAAGCAAGAAACTGTGCTCACAGACTCCAATGAGGCCACAGACTGCACGAATCAGCAGAAGGGAGACCAGAACCTCCGGCAATGCAAGGACCACTAGGAGACCTTTTCAGCTGGGGCTGCATCTGAAAAAATGTCCTAGCCATCTCCAAAAAACAGTTCCTGCATCACCCGAGTGCCTGGGACCCTTTCTTCACTTGTTAATGTTACCAGCTCTCACGGGATATTTTCCGATGTTTTTTCATGGATCGAGCAAAAGTATGGTATAGCCCTGCGAATGGGCAACATCACAAGGTTTCTGAGGGTCCTGAGAACGGGCAACAGTATAAATGGCCGCCCAATGGTGGGTCCCACTCAGAATCCCTAAAAAAAAAACAGAACGTGCATGTCAGCGGTAATGAGTGTTGGTGGTGTGTTGGAGACACTTTGCCTATTTTCGACCCAACGTGAGGATAACTACAGAAAATGAATGGAATGTTCACTTTCTCATCCCATAATATTATATGGGAACAGAATCAATTACAGATCAGCGGCTACATTACATATAATCTCTTACCTTTAACAGATTATAGAGCGTCCTATCAATTCCATTCCCCATGATGGAGTCTACATAGTATTAGGAGATAGTGGATAGTATTTTACCAGGAAGGATACATTGATATTTCTCTGGTTTCCAGGTATGTTCTTGGTGGCGAGTATGCACTGTTGGGTGTCTTGCCCAAGGACACTTACTGGAGAGGTGCTGTTGCTGGGATTTGAACCTGTGCCTCCACGGTCTCCACAGTTATAGAGCGGTGATGTTACCTCTACTCCACCCAGCCGGTGAGTTTTCTCAGCTCAGATAATCAAGATTAGTCCACACTTGTTCTCCACTAAACCCCATCGTCTCACATGTTGTGTAAGCGTCCAAGCCATGCAGTATGGATTCAGGCCATCCTAATGGAGCATCTCATGGACACTGACATTATCTGGAGAAACACACTAATCTATTCTATTATTTAATGAGAATTGAATGCAAAATATCATTTCCTCTTCAACTGGCATCAATCATTCTTTATAGGGGCCAGTGCAAATATCTGTCATAACAAAGGACTGGTTTTTCCATCATTAATATAATGGATGGGATTTGCAATGTGTTTAAAAACAGAAATAGCTGAAGCCGGTAGAACAGGCAGCAGAAGGAAGAGATTTATAAATTTAGAAAGAATACATTGAGTCCCGGGTCGCTCAAGCAGTACAACTCAATTGGAAAGGGAATGAAACATTAGCTGTTGTTACAGATCGGGTTTGATCGGGATTCTGCTTGAGAAAGCTGGTTATTCCACTTCATTACAGTAATATAACCATGAAGCGCTCAACGAGAAGCAGAGGCAGATCATGGATCTCCAGGGCGACTGCCAAATTGGGAGGACAGGAACGAGAAGAGGTTTCGTGGTCAATATTTTAGGAAATGGAAATTACTTTGACCCTAATCTCCGGAAAACCATAGTGTATCAATATCATGACTATGCATCATACAGTTCAAGTAGACGGAGTAATAACATACATTCTAGTGTTTGCAATGTCTAAACAACTGCACCCTCATCTACCCATTTTTAAATCTCTACCAAGAGTGGCATATAAAGCATCGGGCACTACTTTTTTTTGACACAGTTGACCACCCACTTCTCATTCTCAGCAGAGACTAGAGATGTGCATGTTGGTTTGATTTTTCTTTAGTTAAGTTTCATTCCGTTTTTCTTTTTTGGGACTTTTTTTTAAATTTCGGGTCATTTTTGGAAGGTTCCCGTTATGTTTCGGTCTGTTTCGTTTTCGGGATTTCGGATCGATTCAGCATTCTGGTCGATTCGGAATTTCAGATCGAATCGGAATTTCGGCTCGATTCGACATTCTGTTTTAATGGGTTATTTCTTTTTTTCATTTTTGTGAGTTATTTTGTATTTTGTATTTCTTTTTTATGAGTTATTTTGGTTTTTATTGGTTATTTCACAATGGGAAACAGATTATTACCAATAAAATGAAAGTCTCCATACTTATATTTATTTAGGATTTTTTTGAGCATTGTTTGGAATTTTTGGGGTTAAACTTTAAAATTCTTATTTTAAAGAAACAAGGCTTTTTTACAGCATAGTTTTCAATGTAAAAAAAATTGTGTTTTTATTAAATATATTTATTAAACCTTTTATTATTTTCAATTGCAGCAATAAACCATATTGTTTATTGATTTTTTTAGGATTTTTTGGGAATTTTACGGTTAAACTTTAGTTTTCCCAATTTATTTTAAATGTAATAACGAGGTGGGTTTTTTTCTTTGCAGAACGCATGCAGCTGTATTATTTTCTTACAGTCCGTCTGCGTTCAGCAATGATTTGGATACATTGTGGCAGAACCATGGACAGTTCCGAGTCTTAACCATGGTCTGGACAGTGAAATATAGTATGATAATATGTTTATAATATGTTTATACCGCCCGATACTTACCTCCCTTGCTGGATCCCTCACAGATCTGGCAGGGAGGAAGCCTTCCCTCGAGATCTGCATGGGCCGGCGAGCTCAATGACGTCACCACGCTGCGTGGTGATGTCATCAGCAGGCGCCCCCATTGAAATCAATTGAGGGGAGGGGGGGCTCCTTCGGAGCCCTCTATCTCCCCAACCATTGATGATAGAGACATGCAAGTTGCGCCACTGGAAAGGGGAGTGTTAACAGTTACAGTTAACAGAAACATTAACAGTTTCGCTGCCGGATCGCAATTCGGCGCAAATTTGCACCGGATTGCGATCCAAACCTGGAGGGGGGCTGACATCATGGATGTCAGCCAAGCCTCCAGGTCACCCCCCACCCATTGACATCCTCACCATATGTGTGAGTATGTCAGTGGGCCAGTTAACCCCCTAGCTGCCATGTGGAGATAGGGGGATCCTTTGGATCCCTTTATCTCCTGATCAAGGCCTTTCCAATGATACCAAACATGACCAGGTTTGGTGTAATAATAAAACAACAAATATATATATAATTTAAAAAAAAAAAAAAAATTGTCTGGGGGGGTTTAGTTAATTAGTACCTAGGCTGTCATCTAAAAAATAATTAGTAAAAAACGGTCAGAATGAGCACAGAGCATATAGGTGAACTGGCTCAGCAGTGAAGGGGTTAAAAAGCAAAAACATGTAAAAATTGGGTATTTCTATTCTTGGGACAAAATTTTGAAACTATTTAGCCGGGTTCTTTTTTGGTGGTAGTAGATTTTGGGGATTAAATTACGAAAAATTGTGTTTTCACAATTTTTTCATCATATTTCATATTTTTTAACCTCAGAAAAAATAGTTTTAACCCCTTCACACCCAAAATAGAGTTATCTCAATTTTTCATTGTACTGCATTGAAAAGCACTCATTAGCTTATCAAAAGACCATTTACCAATTTATTAAAGCAAGATTAGTTTGTCCCCTGTGGAGATACATAATTCTTTGTTTTATGTCTCTCCAAGCACCCTGGACAGAAATAAAACCCTCTGCAGATAGCAGCCCTAAACCTCACTGTAACAAAATTTGGATCAAATAGATTAAGGATTTGGCTGAATACAGGGAGAGCTGTGGGGTCAGTTGCTGCTGTACAGGGATATGATTCAGGGGGTTATAATGAGTGTAAATCCCTGTAAAGTACAGATACAAGGTGTTGCTGTAATTGCCACAACACAGGCATTATGCAGCACATACAGATACAAGGTGTTGCTGTAATTGCCAAACACAGGCATTATGCAGCACATACAGATACAAGGTGTTGCTGTAATTGCCATACACAGGCATTATGCAGCACATACAGATACAAGGTGTTGCTGTAATTGCCATACACAGACATTATGCAGCACATACAGATACAAGGTGTTGCTGTAATTGCCATACACAGACATTTTGCAGCACATACAGATATTACATTGCTAATAATCTCATTCTGATCACTACAAATCCCCATAAGCAGGAGATCTCACCATTTTATTATCTGTCTGCAGCACATTTACTGACACAAAGTCCATTTCTGCCTGTATGCGGATAATGCAGACCCCGTGTATGCAGGAGATCTCACCATTTTATTATCTGTCTGCAACACATTTACGGACACAAAAGCCATTTCTGCCTGTATGCTGATAATGCAGACCCCGTTTGACATTGTGCCAGATAAGGGACACCATCTAGAGCTCAAAGACTTACAGTTCAACAATATTTCTGTAAAGGATAAAAAAATTAGCAAATTAACATTATTATAATTTTATAACTATCTCACAATAGCATTTTCTGCACAAAATAAATGCTACGATGGCATATTTTTCAAAAAAAATTGCAAGGTAGTGAAGGGGTTAAACAGCGAACTGGGAATACATGAAACAGAAAAATAATCTATATTTTAAAAAAAATAATCAACATTTAGTAAAATGCAAAACAGTGACATTTCTGGCACTTTATTTTTTCATTTTAGTTAAAATAAACGTTCAGGTTACAATAAGCACGTTTCCCTGTTTTGATGGTGTAGTTTTCGCCGTCATGGCTTAGTGGATAAACTGTTCTGAGCGGAGGCTTGCTGTGCCATGGAGAGCCGGAGATCTTGCTGGAGGACGTTCTGTTCTCGCTTTAACTGATAGAGTTAGAAGATGCTTTGCAGAAGCCTACGGTGAGTTTCCGTGGCTTCTCTATGGTGTTTTGTGTTGGAAGCAGCAAGACTTTGAGAAAGGTCTCCACGATGCGGGAACTCAAAGCAATGAGCAGACTCGTCCTGCTAAACCATATAAACAACCAGTGAGAGACACAGAGACATAAACATAACGAAAATAATCATGTATCATACCTAGACAGACAGTCTCATCCTTCCGGGAGAGGAAAGTGGTCAATAAAGCAATGCTGGCAACTTCGGGCCGAATCCAGTGAACTGGATCGAGTAAAGGTTAACCAATCCTTCTGCTCATGCACTAGAGGGGTTATTCAGAGAGCACCAAAATGTCACCGACTTTTCAGTGCTCTCTCGTTCCCTGCACTTTGGGGAACCAAATTCCCCGACCCTGCGGTGAATTCAGCATTTACTGCAGGGTCCCCAACAATCCCAACGAATGTGTCCGAAAAAAGCCGAGGATCCATCCGAACACAGCGCCGCCCAGCCACCAAAAAACCCGACTAAACAGGGAAACCAAAAAACTATAGAAAGTGTCAAAATTTAAATGCAGTTTGCAAAAAAAAACTATTGGACGAAAATGTCTGGAATTAACATAGCTGATTAAAGTAATTTTGGCCTTCAAAATGTCCCTCTATATGGTGCGTGTAAGTAAGGTATGCGTTGGGTTACATGGTGCTCCATTCACATTGTCTTCCTCTTTTCTGCTGCAGGGTTAGTCAGAGAGAGAGAGCCGAACTGGCCCTGAAATTGCAACGAACAGTGAATTTATTTATTTATTTATAAAATATTTTAGCAGGAAGGATACATTGAGATTTCTCTCCTTTTCAGTATGTTCTGGGTTCAAGAACATTGAATTGTTACAGTCGTTACAGAAATACAAAGTAATAAAATACAAGATATTAAAAAACACAAATATACAGATTTACAGAAAATAAATATGTAAGAAAAATAGTCACTATGTTACATGTTTACAGGAGCATTCTGTATATAGTCACTATGTTACATGTTTACAGGTGCATTCTATATATAGTCACTGTGTTACATGTTTACAGGTGCATTCTGTATATAGTCAATATGTTACATGTTTACAGGCGCATTCTGTATATAGTCACTATGTTACATGTTTACAGGCGCATTCTGTATATAGTCACTATGTTACATGTTTACAGGTGTATTCTCTATATAATCACTATGTTACATGTTTACAGGTGCATTCTGTATATAGTCACTGTGTTACATGTTTACAGGCGCATTCTGTATATAGTCACTATGTTACATGTCTACAGGTGCATTCTGTATATAGTTACTATGTTACATGTCTACAGGTGTATTCTGTATATAGTCACTGTGTTACATGTTTACAGGTATATTCTCTATATAATCACTATGTTACATGTTTACAGGTGCATTCTGTATATATTCACTATGTTACATGTCTACAGGTGCATTCTGTATATAGTCACTGTTACATGTTTACAGGTGCATTCTGTATATGGTCACTATGTTACATGTTTACAGGTGCATTCTGTATATAGTCACTATGTTACATGTTTACAGGTATATTCTGTATATAGTCAGTGTGTTACATGTTTACAGGTGCATTCTGTATATAGTCACTGTGTTACATGTTTACAGGTGCATTCTGTATATAGTCCCTGTGTTACATGTTTACAGGCGCATTCTGTATATAGTCACTGTGTTACATGTTTACAGGTGCATTCTGTATATAGTCCCTGTGTTACATGTTTACAGGCGCATTCTGTATATAGTCATTATGTTACATCTTTACAGGTGCATTCTGTATATAGTCACTGTGTTACATGTTTATAGGCGCATTCTGTATATAGTCATTATGTTACATGTTTACAGGTGCATTCTGTATATAGTCACTGTGTTACATGTTTATAGGCGCATTCTGTATATAGTCATTGTGTTACATGTTTACAGGTGCATTCTGTATATAGTCACTGTGTTACATGTTTACAGGCACATTCTGTATATAGTCATTATGTTACATGTTTACAGGTGCATTCTGTATATAGTCATTGTGTTACATGTTTACAGGTGCATTCTGTATATAGTCACTGTGTTACATGTTTATAGGCGCATTCTGTATATAGTCATTGTGTTACATGTTTACAGGTGCATTCTGTATATAGTCACTGTGTTACATGTTTATAGGCGCATTCTGTATATCGTCACTATGTTACATGTTTATAGGCGCATTCTGTATATAGTCATTGTGTTACATGTTTACAGGTGCATTCTGTATATAGTCACTGTGTTACATGTTTACAGGCGCATTCTGTATATAGTCATTGTGTTACATGTTTACAGGTGCATTCGGTATATAGTCACTGTGTTACATGTTTACAGGTGCATTCTATATATAGTCACTGTGTTACATGTTTACAGGTGCATTCTGTATATAGTCACGGTGTTACATGTTTACAGGTGCATTCTATATATAGTCACTTTGTTACATGTTTACAGGCGCATTCTGTATTGAGGTATGGTAATAGAGATCTCTTAAGTGACTTTAGACTGGGGGAAGATTTGATGGCGTCTTGGAGGTTATTACATATTTGCAGTGCTCTGTAGGAAAATGAGGATCGAAACACTTTCTTTTTGTATTATTTATTTATTTTTAAAGTATTTTACCAGGAAGGATACATTGAGATTGTAAGGTGCAGGTCCTGGATCAGAGGTTAAAGGATGAGGGAACTGCTGGGGGAAGCAGCCTATTCAGGTAGGGTGGTAGCTTCCCAGAAAAGCTCTTAAACACCAGGTTGGAAAGGTAAAGGGTGCGTCTAGATTCCAGCGACGGCCAGTTTAGCTCTTTTAACATGTCACAATGGTGGGTCATGTAGTTACATTGTAGCACAAAGCGGCAGAATGAGTTATACAATGTAGTAAGTTTATGAAGGTGTGTTTGTGGGGCCGCTGCATACACTACATCTCCGTAATCAATAGCCGGCATAAGCATTTGTTGTACAATCTGCTTTGTTACTGCGGGGTTCAGGCAGGATTTGTTTCTGTCCAGGGTACCTAGTTTGGGGTAAAGTTTAGATGAGAGTTTTTCGATGTGGGGCCAAAGGATAGATTTGGGTCTAACCACATACCTAGATATTTGAGAGAAGTGACTGTGGTCAGCGTGCCATTTGATCTTGCCCTGACACATAGATGGGAAGTTTGCAATTTACAGTATGTGGTTTAGATGCTGTTCCAAAGAGCATCGCTACAGTTTTGTCTGTTTTTAGTTATAGTTTGTTATCTTTGATCCACTTTTCTCCCTCTGTGAATTGTTCTTGCAGCACGGCCACCATCTGCGGGAGATTTGGTTTGTTGGTATATGTTATGGTGTCGTCTGTGTACATGTGTACAATAGGGATGGGTTGCTAGTAGGGATGAGCCGAACACTCCCGAGTTCGGTTCGAGCCCGAACCCGAACTTCCCATTTGTTCGGGTCCGAACCCGAACTCGAACCCAATGCAAGTCAATGGGGCTGAAAATTCGGTTTTTAAAGCGCCCTCCAAGAGGGCATATATGCGACATATTTGCCATAAAAGGTGTATGGGGGTCCGGCTAGTGCCCTGGGGGACAGGAAACAAGAACAAAAAGTAAAAAAAAAACATTTTTAAAGGGACAGTGAGTTTTCCATGAAATAAAGGTTAAAAATAAAAACCAAAAATTCCTTCAAATATCGTGCCTAGGAGGTCCCCATAACCTGCCCGTGAAGTGGCGGATTTCTAGAATGTATAGAAACACTTAAAAACAAAAAAATGACATTTCATATGACGGTAAATGCTTTTCCTTTAATCTATCCATAAACAACTGCTTGGGGCGGCAGTCTGTATGAAAAGAGGAGACATTTTCGTACACGCAGAAAAAGTTTACTTATTTTTTTTGGCTAAATTATTGTGAAAAATATGCAGGCTTTGGATGAAAGTAACAATAGGTGCTTTAAAATTGGTCCTTTAGCATTCCCAACAGTGCCGTCACACCATAACCCCTCTGAGGATATGAATCTGATACAGATGTCAGTGGCAGTGCACCCAAATATTGTGCTTTTGGTGCCAGGCCTGCAAGTACTACCATACAGTAACCCCTCTGTGGTATTGTGGAAGAAGGCAGGGGTGGACCATGCGGTCCTATATTGAAAAGTTTTTGATCTGGTAATGGGCATCAGTGCACCCAGATATTGTGCCTTTAAAGCCAGGCCAGCAAGTATTAGACATGTGCACAGCACAAAATTTCGTTTTGAACTAATGGATTAGTCCTAAAATGCAATTTATTTAGTTACTAAAGAAATTCGTTTTCAGTTCTTTAGTATGAAAACTAATTTCATTCATCCGAAAACCAATGGATACAATTACTATTGTAGTGGCTCCTCAGAGGGCTGAGATCGCTGCTTGTTACGGTATCTCTCACTCTCAGCACAATGTGGGCCATATTACATAGTTGGTGCAAACATAACCAGAGCTGTTGTAAACTTCCCAGAGCCATTATAGCCTATGGAGGTTTTCAGTTTACAACAGCTCTGGTTAAGTTAGCACCAACATTGTAATACTGCCCGTGTCAGGCAAAGCTGTTACAGTAACTGACTGCTGCTCATCACAGCGCTCAGAGTTTCAGTAAAACTAGTAAATAATATTTTTCTATATAAGAGGTTAGAACAATATTATTTCCTTGTTTTACTGAAACTCTGAGCGCTGTTACAGTCAGTTACTGTAACAACTGAGCCTGATACATTGTACTGAGAGATAATGTAACACAAGCAGCCGATCTCAGCACTCACAGCCACTGGATTTAAAGTCCTGAAAAAAGGATCCTCTCTGTATAATGTATACAACATCCACCTGCATTAATTAATATCCCTCTCTGTATAATATATAGAACATCCTCCTGAATTAATTAATGTCCCTCTCTGTATAGAACATCCTCCTCAATTTATACCTTTCTCTGTATAATGTATAGAACATCCTCCTGCATTAATTAATGTCCCTCTCTGTATAGAACATCCTACTGCATTGGCATGTGGAGGGTGCAGAACTTCAGATGTTGTGATGTTGCGCTCTTCATTGCTGGTCTCCTTCACTCACAAAAAGGACTGAAACTAAAATGTAGTGCATTTTATTTTAGTTTCTTTCGTTTTTTGTACTGAGCAGTTTCGTTTCTCTTGAGTCATACTAAAACTAAATTATCCCAAAATTCTGACTAAATCGTTTTAGTACTAAAACGAATGCACATGTCTAGCAAGTATCATCATACAGTAACCCCTCTGTGGTATTGTGGAAGAATGCAGGGGTGGACCTTGCGGTCCTATATTGAAAAGTTTTTGATCTGGTAATGGGCGTCAGTGCACCCAGATATTGTGCTTTTAATGCCAGGCCAGCAAGTATCATCATACAGTAACCCCTCTGTGGTATTGTGGAAGAGTGCAGGGTTGGACCCTGCTGTTCAAAAATTTAAAATGATATAAATCTGGCACAGGCGTCAGTGCAGCCAAATATTGTGCCTGTCATGGCAGCAAGTGCATTCATACTGTAACCCTTTTGTGGTATTGTGGAAGAGTTCAGTGCTGGAGGTTTTGTGCATTCAGAAGACATACCCGATCTATTACGTTACTTCAGCATGAGGGGATTGATAGCTGCTGATCCAGGACTGATTCATTTTTATAAATGTCAGCCGGTCTACAGAGTCGGTGGACAGACGCACTCTTTTGTCTGTGACAAAACCTCCAGCGGCACTGAACGTCCTTTCGGAAAGCACGCTAGATGAAGGGCAACCTAGTAGCTGCATAGCATATTGGCTAAATTCTGGCCAGTGATCCAATCTCAACACCCAGTAAGCCAGTGGATCATCTGATTGAAAGGTATCAAGGTCTGCCCTTGCCCCTAGGTAGTCCTGCACCATATGGTGAAGACGCTGGCAATGGGTGCCTACATTTGACGTCCCTGGGCGTCAAGGACTAAAAAAAATTATAAAAGCATCAGTCAAGTGTCCCTGGCCTTCACCACTATTCCTCTGATCACCCGCAGCCTCAGAAGCACGTGTGTCAGCACTTGGTAATCTACCAGTGCCTGGAAAGGTGTTACACAAGTGTCGCTTTAGAGCGTCCTCAAGTTTTTTCATCCTGTGCTCCCTCTGTGCGGGCAGGATGAGCTCTGCAACTTTCCCCTTATATCGTGGATCAAGAAGGGTTGCCAACCAGTAATGATCCCTCTCCTTGATAGCATGAATCCTGGGGTCCTTTAGCAGGCTTTGCATCATTAGGGAGCCCATGCAGCGTAGGTTGGAGGTGGCATTAGCTTCCGAGTCTTCCTGGTCAATCCCCACCTTCAATGCCCCCACTACTTAAATATTCCTCCTCCTCCTCCTCATCCTTCTCCTGTCTGATATGAGTAGGACCCGCTGGAATGCTGTCTGCGGAAAGACTGGGGCCTTGAGAGCTAGGGACGGCCTCCTCTTCCTCCCGCTGCTCTACCTCTAGAGCCACATCTATAATTCCCCGCAGAGTGTGCTCCAGCAGGATCACTAAAGGAATTGTGTCACTGATGCATGCACTGTCCCTGCTCACCATCATCGTTGCCTCTTCAAATGGTGACAGTACAGTGCATGCATCCTTGATCATCAGCCACTGCGGGGGGGGAAACCAAGTTGACCTGAACCTGTCCTTGTGCCATACTCACACAGGTACTCGTTGATGGCCCTCTGCTGCTTGCGCAGATGCTGCAGCATTGCTAATGTTGAGATCCACCTGGTGGGCATGTCACAGATCAGACGGTTTGTGGGAAGGTGGAACTCTCTTTGAATTTCTGCCAGGCGAACGCTTGCTGGGAATGACCATCTGAAGTGGCTGCAGACTTTTCTGGCCTGGATGAGAAGCTCTGGCAGCCCTGGGTACTTGGTTAGGAAACGCTGTACCACCAGATTTAGGACGTGTGCTAGGCATGGTACATGCGTCAATTTACCCTTGCGTAGGGCGGAGAGAAGGTTGCTGCCATTATCGCAGATGATCATTCCCAGCTCAAGCTGGCATGGTGTTAACCATCTCTGCACCTGCCCTTGCAGAGCTGACAAAATTTCTGACCCGGTGTGGCTCCTGTCCCCTAAACAAACCAGCTCAAGCACAGTATATCATCTTTTTGCTTGAGCCATTGCATAGACCCTGTCAGTCGTCGGTTTAACTGCCACTTCGCCAGAGACAGAGAAGGAGGAGGAGGAGGAGGAGGAAGAGGTGGTGGTGGTGGAGCAGACAGACCTCATACAAGCAGCTTTCTAGAGTCGTGGTGGATGAACAAGCTCCAGCACAGAGCCCCGTCTTGGATCCCTCCCAGCTGCAATCAGAGTTACCCAGTGTGCCGTGAAGGAAATTTAATGACCCTGTCCATGCTTGCTGGACCACGTGTCTAAAGTCACATGCACCTTGCTGCTGACTGCCTTTCCCAATGACTCGATAACATTGTCTTCCACGTGCTGGTATAGTGCTGGAATGGCCTTGTGTGAAAAGTAATGGCGTTTTGGAACCTGCCACTGTGGTACAGCACATTCAGCAAATTCACGGAAGGGAGCAGAGTCCACCAGCTGGAAAGGCAGCAGCTGCAATGCGAATAATTTTGCTAAACTGCATTTAGACGCTGTGCTTGGGGATGGTTGGGATTATATTTTTTCTTTCGCTGCAGCAGCTGCGGCAACGTAATCTGACTGCGTAAATCTTCAGCTACTGGGATGATGTCACATTGTGAGGAAGGACCTGGTACATCCATTACTGTAGCATCATCCCTGTCGGTGGAGGTTGTAGGCAATGACATGGCAGGACATACAGTGGGGGTAGAGACAGATGAGGAGGAGGAGGACCTACGCAAAGTTTTGCGCCAAAGGGATGTGTGGCACTTATTCATATGTCACCTCAAGCACGTGGTACCCAAGTGTCCGGTATCTTTCCCACGCTTAAGCCTCAACTGACATAGATTACAAATAGCAACGCTGCGCTCTACTGCACATTTCTTAAAGAACTCCCAGACAACAGAGTTCCTGCATGTGTTCTTTGAGACAACAGCACTCTGCACCGAAGCAGCTCTGACATGTGATGCCTTGACTGGCTAGTGCTACGGTTGGTCACAGAGGATGTTGTGCCTCGTGTTTGCTGTGCCTCCTCCTCCCCCTCTTCCTCACTTAATTCCTCTGTTCGATCTGGCACCCAGGTGGAGTCAATGACCTCATCATCATTGTCATCATCACCCCCTATATCCTCGTCACTGGAGCCAATTTGGCAGTATGCTGCAGCTGCTGGGGCAACAATGAGCGCCAGTTATTTGTGTGTCATCACTGGCACCCACTTCCTCTAGGCTGATTATACTCCCTTCCTCAACCTCAGAGATTGAATCAGAGCACTGTACTTGCTGCACATCCTCAAGCAGCATGTCACTCTCATTGTAGTCAAACAATTCAGCTGACTCCTCTGTGTGTGATAGCGAGGCTACGGCAGGAGTAGCTGTGGACATGGAGGCTGCATTAGATGCTTTGGCAGCTGAGGTGGACTGTAAAGCACTAGAAGCCTGGCTTGGCAGAGGACTCCGAGGATGAGGATGGCCTGGTTAGCCAATCCACCAAGTCCTCTGTATGTTGCTGCTGCTTAAGACGGCCAGCACCAGTTATAAAGGACAAGCGTGCCCCTGCAGAGGATGCACCACGTCCACCATGACCAGAGGCACAGCCTCCCGACACAGGGGCTGCTTGCCCTCTTATCTGTGTCTGGGAGCGTCTGCCTGTCCTTTTTGCTCTTTCAGACATGGTGAGTGATTTATAGATTAATATATACAGAACTCTGATTCAACTCTGGTATAAAGATTTAAAGAACTCTGGTATAACTCAGTGAGACACACTGATAGCTGGCAGCCAGTGACAAGAGACAGATCACCTCAATTCACAAATGTTTTGTAGAAATTAGTGAGCCCCAAAATACAGCGTGGTACTGGTTGTGTGACAAGAGACAGATCACCTCAATTCACAAATGTTTTGTAGAAATTAGTGAGCCCCAAAATAATGCGTGGTACTGGTTGTGTGACAAGAGACAGATCACCTCAATTCACAAATGTTTTGTAGAAATTAGTGAGCCCCAAAATAATGCGTGGTACTGGTTGTGTGACGAGACACAGATCACCTTAATTCACAAATGTTTTTTAGACATTAGTGAGCCCCAAAATACGGCGTGGTACTGGATGTGTGACGAGACACAGATCACCTCAATTCCCAAATGTTTTGTAGAAATTAGTGAGCCCCAAAATAATGCGTGGTACTGGTTGTGTGACAAGAGACAGATCACCTCAATTCACAAATGTTTTGTAGAAATTAGTGAGCCCCGAAATACAGCGTGGTACTGGATGTGTGACGAGACACAGATCACCTCAATTCACAAATGTTTTAAAGAAAGTTGTAAACCCCCAAAAATACTTGCTGGCACAGTGACAAGACACACATCACCTAAATTCCCTGATATTTGGTAGAAATTAGACCCCCCCAGACCTCCCCAGTAGCGTGGCAGACCGGCAGTAGCAAGACACAACTATCTCCTTTGAAATCTCCTCTGAAATGCGTGCAGAATCGGCACGTGGAAACGTTATATAGTGTGCTGCGGTACTTAGCTCTGTGAGCCCATGATTGGGCAAAATTTGCCCAATCAGGACTCTGAGCGGTGATTGGCATAGTGTTCAACCAGTCTTGCTCCAGACCTGTGGTCAGGTGCAAGGCTGTAGCCAATTACAAGGTTCAGGCCAGTAGGAAAATGCATTGTGGTCCATTGTGGTCGAACATGCGGCGAACACCCGGAAATGTTCGGGGTTCGCGATCTCATCGAACAGGCCAAGTTCGGGTCGAACCCCGAACCGTCCGAACCCGAACTGCTCATCCCTAGTTGCTAGTTCGAATCTGTTCGAATTGAACATCTGCCGTTCAACAGTTCGGCGAACATCAAACTTTTTTGCGATGTTCGCCAAAAGTTCGAAAAAAAAATTGAAAAAAATTATAGAATATGCTTAAAAAATCATCGAAAATCTAGAAATAAAGCGACGTTTTACGGCAGAATATCATAAGCAACAGTTTATTAGATATTGAATTATAACGGGAATATTTTTAACATTGAAGCCTATGGGATAAAACATTCTTGTTGCTAAAACATCAGGCAGACGCGGCCCTCTAATCAGTAAAGGGCTGCCCGCCGGGGTCTCTCAAGGACCCCCATGAGGAGCAAGCGGCCGCCGGATGACAGAGCTGGGACTGTGCAGGCTGGCCGGCCGGGTGCATGTGGCAAAGAGGCGGCGCAGGGAGGGAGCCACTGCACCTGCGGCCACAGCAGACCCTCCCCCACATCCAGGGAGCCCCCACTGACTGACCACCAGGCTAGGTTAAGGTGATACATTTAAAGAAAAAAAAAATCTGAGGACATTTTTAAATGTCCCCGGGAACATAAAATAAAACCTTTTTTTTTTCTTTCTAATACTTACCTGATTCCTGGATCCACCAACAAACGCAGCCTCCCGTCTCCCACGCTGTTAGAAGCTGCATACACTGGCGCGCTGTGTGCAGCTTCTGAGAAGATACGCTATTAGTGAAGAGTGAGCAATGCACTAATAGCGTATCTTCTCAGAAGCTGCACACAGCGTGCCAGTTAAAGCTAGCGTCAGACTGTAGAGGTGCTGCCCGGCAGTGTGCGGAATCATATGCTGCATTATTATACTGTAGAGGTGCTGCCCGGCAGTGTGCGGAATCATATGCTGCATTATTATACTGTAGAGGTGCTGCCCGGCAGTGTGAGGAATCATATGTTACATTATTATACTGTAGAGGTGCTGCCCGGCAGTGTGCGGAATCATATGCTGCATTATTATACTGTAGAGGTGCTGCCCGGCAATGTGCGGATTCATATGCTGCATTAATTCTTCTTCTTATAAATTTGGTTACTTAACCCGTTTGCGTTTGGATTGTAATATCGTGACATCCAGGGCCCCGGGTGGTGATCGGGGGGGGGGGGCGGACGCATGGTGCCGCCAGCTGACCGAATGCCAGGAGCTCCGGCGGCACCCGGCGCAGCTGTGAGTGATCAGGGGGCAGGGCGCGGCATGATGACGAGGAGCCGCCTGGACCGTTAAATCAGGAGCGTGCGCATTGAGCCCTCGCCTTGCCGTGGAGTTTCATTTCCGCATCGCTAGCTTACCGAATCAGTTTGTATACTTGTTACTTACCCTGCTTGTTCTGAGGACCCGATCTGTTGCCGACTTTGCCTGCTTTTTGACTATTCTCTCCGTGTACTCCCTGCCTGTTCTGTTTGCCTCCTGTTGGTGAGCGACGATTCTCCCCATATACAGTAGCGCAGTACTAGTGCCTAAACGTTGTTGACCCGGTTTATGTTATAACAACTACTCTCGCTCTGCGCCCCTGTCTGGCATATTCCGCTGCTTGTTACTGCTGGTGTGTGCTACAGATTCCTGCCACATATAGTAGCGCAGTACAAGTGCCTAAACGTTGTTGACCCAGTTTTGTTATAGCGACTACTCTCGCTCTGTGCCCGTCTGGTATATTCCGCTGCTTTTTACTGCTGGTGCGCTTCCATCCTGCAATACACTATAGTTAGGCTGAAAAAAAAGACATGCGCCCATCGGGTTCAGCCTCTCCCACATCACCTACTGCTGTTGATCCAAAATTAGGCAAAAAACACTGTCTGAAATGCTTGCCAATATGCAACATACTGGGAAAAAATTCCTTCTTGACCCCAGATGGCGTCAGATTTCTCCTTGGATCAAGAAGCTTTTACCCACATATTAAATATTATAACCCTTAATATTCTGTGTCTGCAGGAAGTCATCCAGTCATTTTTTAAAAGTCTGTACAGTCTCTGATCCAACCACCTCAACAGGCAGAGAATTCCACAGCGCAGTACAAACGTATATTGATCTCAGTCTCTGGTGTATATTGCTGGTGCTGTCTCCCTGGCCTGTGTGGCTGCTAGAGGTTAGGTTTAGTGGTCCCGAGTCCCGACCATCCTAAGGATCGGAGGGTTAGAGGTTTGTTAGTAGGGATCCTACCAAGTTTGTCCTGGGGAATCGTTACAAATATGTGGTGAACATGGTCACCGCAGCAAACGTTAATGCTCACGCAAGTGAGCGTTAACGTTTGCGTTAAGATCGTAATTTTTCCCACTCGTTGTTGCTCAAACATTTCCCACGGCTTCAAATCGCATTTAAACATGAGCAAAAGCGGTAAAAATGAGCTCAGCGCACAGTGGTGAAATGGCTAAAAAAACATTTTTTGGTTAAAAACTTTTTTTTTTTAATTTGTTTTGTCCTTGTTTCTTGTCCCCCAGGGCAGTACCTGGACCCCCATACACCTTTCATGGCCAATATCTTGCATATATGCCCTCTAGGATGGCACCTTAATTTTCGAACGTTCGAGCCCCATTGATTTGCATTGCGTTCGAATCGTGTTCGCGCTCGAATTCGAACTTTTTCAAATGTTCGAGTTTGAATGCGAACCGAACACAGGGGTGGTCGGCCCATCCCTAGTGTACAATTGAGGCTTTACAGACATTGGGCAGATCATTTATGAATATTGTGAATAGCAGGGGGCCGAGTACTGAGCCTTGGGGTACACCGCACGTGACTGGGAGGGGGAGGAGCTGTCAGAAATGGACACATATTGAGACCGATTTGACACATATGATTGAAACCAAGTTAACGTGTAATCACCAATACCAGAGTTTTTTAGTTTTTGTAATAGGACGCCATGGTCTACTGTAGGGATGCACCGATACCACTTTTTTAAGACCAAGTACGAGTACCGATACTTTTTAAAAGTACTCACTGATATCGAGTACCGATACTTTTCTTTAATGTCATGTGACGCTTTCCAATAAGAACAGACCATATAAAAATGCCCCAGCTCACACCTGGATATGCCCCAGCTCACACATGGATATGCCCCAGCTCACACATGGATATGCCCCAGCTCACACATGGATATGCCCCAGCTCACACATGGATATGCCCCAGCTCAGACATGGATTTGCCCCAGCTCATGGATATGCCCCAGCTCACACATGGATTTGCCCCCAGCTCACACATGGATTTGCCCCAGCTCATGGATTTGCCCCAGCTCACACATGGGTATGCCCCACCAGCTCATGGATCCCCCCCGCGACGATACTTACCTTCCTGAGCGACGCCGGGAATGTCTCCGCGCGTGCGCTCGTTGGAAGGACCCCAGCCGCGACCACGTGGGACCATGTGATCGCGGCCGGGGTCTTTCCAACGAGCGCGCGCGGAAACTTTCCCGGCGTCGCTCAGGAAGGTAAGTATCGTCGCGGAGAGCAGCTGCAGGGCCTGTCCGAATACTCTATCAGCATTCAGACAGGCCCTGCAGCTGCTCACTGTGTTCATACTTACCTTCCTGAGCGACGCCGGGAAAGTTTCCGCGCGCGCTCGTTGGAAAGACCCCGGCCGCGATCACATGGTCCCATGTGGTCGCGGCTGGGGTCCTTCCAACGAGCGCAGGCGCGGAGACATTCCCGGCGTCGCTCAGGAAGGTAAGTATCGTCGCGGAGAGCTCCAGGGGCGGCTGTCCGAATGCCGATAGAGCATTCGGACAGCCGCCGCAGCCCCTCGGATGCCGGCAAGCCGGCTCAATGCCGGCTTCTGGTATCGGGAAAAATATCGGGGGGTACTGCACGAGTACCACGTACTCCTGCAGTACCCAGTATCGGCCCCGATACCGATACTAGTATCGGTGCAACCCTAGTCTACTGTGTCAAAGGCCTTGGCAAAATCAAGTAAGATGCTCCAGTTAAGTTTCCTTGTTCCATCCCAGCTTGGATATCATCACAAACTTTTAAAAGGGCAGTTGTAGTTGAATGATTTGGACGAAAGCCGGATTGAGAGGCTTGCTTCACAGGTTAACGTATTTATCATTCGCATTGTTACAGTTTACACTTAGGGGTCTATTCACAAAGGACCGAAATTGAATGCAATTTCGATGCTTTGCTTTTCAACGCATTGCGGCGATGCCATTAAGGCTAGGGTCAGACGAGCGCAGTGCGAACGCGCGTGCAGGCGCACTTAATCACGGCCGTAGTAGCAGCAAGTGCCAGGCAATGACGGCCAATATACGAAGTACGGTCGCACAAAAGTCCGGCTGCGCAACGCAAGTGGAAAACGAACGCATTTTTTCGAGAACGTTAAACTGCTAGTACTGACGTACAGAGTGCGCTGCGTCCGCTAGCGGCGTGTGTGCGTGAATTGGAGATGTCAGACACTGCTAATGTCCGGCCAACATAACGTCCAGATGCACAAAGTGTTTTATTGATGATCCGTACAAAATCACGGATGCAAATGCGCATCGTATGACCGCTATCGCGTACTCCGTGAAAAAATGCGTCCATTCGTTCGAACGCACTTTTTCACAGACAACGTGAAAATGCGTTCGTCTGACCCTAGCCTTAGCTGAAAATACAGTAAATTCCCTATTTATAGAATGGTCAAAGCGAAAAGTGCCGATAACCTCCTACTTATCATCGGCGAATTCCAGTAAACTGAAGTAACCACCATTTGCTAGGTTTCGGTTGTTGCGCCTGTCAAAGTCAATCTGCGTATATGTGCTGCAACAAAAATAAAAAATGAAACAATTTAGTAGTTTTATTGTTTGGGTATGTGTAGAATGTGTAACTGTACTGTGCTGTATTTTTTTTTTGTGCAGGTTCACTTTGTTTCGGCCAGAACGTTCAGATTGTAAATTAACACCAGGTTTTTAAAGACGTTAAAATGATGCGTGCAAACGTTGTGCGTTACATTTTGCGCTAAGATTGTAATACCATGCGCGCATACGCGTACTAACGCATTGGTGCTCACAATGTTAAGTATAGGATGCGCGCAGGAACTTGCGCTCGCGCTGGGTTCGCGCAGGGTCACTCGCGTTGGACGTTAATGCGCATTGTTTGCGCGAACGTCGTAATAGGACGTTATCGGCTAATGGGTTTTTCCTCTCACAAATGCGCTGCGCGAAGAGTGTAATAGGGGCCAAAGTCTTTTAAAAAAATTAATAGCAAAAAAACGTCTGTTAACATAAAACAAAAAAAATCTTTTAACAAATAAAATAAAGCTTTTTTGTAGAAAAAATACTAAAAAAAGATTTTACATTTAGAATATTGAAACCTATGGCATTCGCCTGTTTTAACCTGTCAAATCGCTGAACATCAGGTCATTTCGGCGCAATTCAGCGTTTTGTGAATAAATGACTCAATAGTTTCCATGTTGCAGTCAGTTTGTGTGTATTTGGTAAAAATACAGCTTTGTGAATACACGAATTGCCCC
Source organism: Leptobrachium leishanense (assembly GCA_009667805.1). Classification (NCBI taxonomy): domain Eukaryota; kingdom Metazoa; phylum Chordata; class Amphibia; order Anura; family Megophryidae; genus Leptobrachium; species Leptobrachium leishanense. The sequence goes on from CM019068.1 coordinate 13,303,336, forward strand.
GAACTTCACCGTTCGGTGCAATCCGGCTGTAAATTCCGATGTTAGTGAATAACCTCTTTCGTGTTTTCTTATCTATGAGTTTGCTCGGAATCCTTCATTCTTTTTGAGTCTTTCCGACCCGCGCATCGCAAACCTGCGTTTTTGCTGTTAAAGCTCCGCCGCGTCCATTACGCCATAATTCATCCATATGCAATAAATTTACAGCAGGAAAAAAAAAAAAACAAACAAAAAAAAAAAAACACAAAACATTTATCTGCGCGCTTTTTAGAAAACGTCTTCTGTTCTAAATTTTTCACTCCAGCGATTAATCTCATTCAGTAGAATTCACCCACTTCTGCGTCTTGCAGATGCATAGTCCTTTTGCCCAGCGAACATTAATAACTCATCGGTAGTTGTTGCTTACACAATATCTATTATCTTTATTAATAAAAGCAGGAGCCACGTTCCTCTGGTCGGTCTATTTACTCACTGGCAGTTTGCCCAGAACACTGTTGAAAAGCATATTCTATTAAGGGAGACACCGCGGTTCTACGAGAGTCTCTGAATCCATGCGTGGAATCCGTATCGCTAAACTGTTACTTTAACGAGTATCAGTACATAAAAGGCCAAAATAGATATACTCACTTGGATGAATGAGAATGAAAGCGGCTTCTCGTTTTGACTTCCTCGCTGCGTTTCTGTGCTGTTTTAACCGTAGCGTTCTTAGCATTCCAGTCGCACGTGGCATTCCGCTTCTATCCGTGCTAGAAATCCTGTTCATTTAACATTTATATTGCGCTATGCATAATATAAATAATAATAAACATAGAAAAAAAAACATTTAAATAAACCAAAACAAATTATTCAAAACTGAATAAATAACACAATTCACAATATAGTTACATGGGCAGGAAGCGCAAGTCTCCATGGAGTCCTACGGACTGCGGAAGCGCTACTGTTGGTTTCCTATTGATTAGCACAGTGGCGGCTCCTCCATAGGGGCACATGGGGCAGAGCCCTAATGTATTTTTTGGAAATAAAAAATATATATTAAAATTGTAAACCTTAGGGGTTATTCAAAGAGAGACGAACTGGCCCCGAAAATGCACCGACCAATGAATTTCACTGTACGGTGCAATTCCGTGGTTATTCGACTATTCAAAACCTGGCAATTCGCCAAATATTGGCGAATTGCAGCAAAATATGGGTGATCTTCAGCAGCATTGAAATCCCCCAATAGAGAAGCAATGGTTAATCTATTCACATTGAACAGCAGAGAAATGTCAGTGAAATGCCCTGATGTTCAGTGGTTTCATTCGGCAGGTTTATTAAGGGCAATCCCATAGGCTTCAATGTAACAATATTCCTGTTGTTATACAAGATCTATTAAACTGTTTATTCTTTTAAATTTGCAGCAAAAAGTCTGGGTTTTTTCTTGGATTTTTTAGGCATTTTTGGGGATTTTTCAGCAAAAAAAATTCAGATTTTTTTTATATTGATTTTTCTTTCTGTAACAGACTTTTTAATTATTATTCATGGGATCTAATATGTTAATTCTAGACATTTCCGTCTAGTAGACTTTTTGCAAACCGCATTTAAAATTTTAAAAGTTGCAGTCAGTTTTTTTACTACGTTCGTCGGCTTGTCGGCTTTTTCTGGAAGCTGGTCAGCACTGTGTTCAGCGGATTGTCAGCTTTTTTTGGACACATCAGTGGGTTTTCGGCAGCTTATCGGACTGGGTCCGATAATTTCGGTGGTTTTGCAGCTTGGTTTTTTTTCAATTCAGTGGTATTTCAGCAGATTTCCCCTGCCAAATTCAACGCAGGTCGGGGAATTTGATTCCCCAAAGTGCGGGAGAATGAAAGAGCACTGAAATTTGATCAACCCTGTATAATTTTTTTCTGCTTTTTTTTTCTCATTTTACATGTGCCTGATTGAGCAGTGTCATTGTCTCCTCAACTGTTGCTCAACTGAAATCTTGTCTCTGAACAACGTCCAGAATTCTGAGAAGGGCTCTATGGTTGGATCCACAGCTGTTATCAGATCTCCTGCTGCTGGCTAATTGAGCTCTCAAAAAAACTGCCCATACCAAGCTCTGGTTGAGGCTGAAATGCTTATTTTTTTCTGACACACACAAGCACACACACACTCACACATGCGCGCACACACACACACACACACACATTGCCTGTCTTAACCCCTTAATGTCAGAAAATGCTCTCAATATCTGCCTTAATGTATAAACACAAATAATAAAAAAATTGATATTAAACTAAAACAATAAAGGTAATATTACAAAGCGGGTGCTAACTTAACCAGAGCTATTGTAAACTTAACAACCCCATAGACGATAATGGCTCTGGTAAGTTTTCAACAGGTCTGGTTAAGTTAGCACCAACTTTGTAATACTGCCCCAAATGTGAAGCAGTAAACAGGATGTCTTTCTTTCACACACTGAAGTTTTGTATGCTCAGAGTTAGTTATAATAAAATGGGTGGGTTTAGGGTTCAATTTTTATTTTTAGCAAATTATAAAATCACTTTTTTCACTTTTAGATTTTTTTATACTGAATAATGTTTTGTTTACACATCTTCTGGCTAATTTCTGAATTACACTTGTAATCATTAAATTTATGGCCATTTTATTATCCTCATTAATAGGAATATGTGTGATGCCCCACGCCGCGGTCGGACCGCGGCCGCCATGTTGGGACGCCTGGCAGACTCACCTGAGGTCCCTCGTGGCGCGTCGCTCCCTGGTTCCGGCCTGCAGCTCGAGGGAGGAGATCCAAGATGCGTCCCACGCCGTCTCCGCGATCCATCTGAGCGGAGGTCGGGCGCGCATGCGCGATCGTCCATCCGGGAACATGAAAACTCAGGTACTCTGGCGCCCTCTGCTGGTCAAGTTAAGGTACTGCATTCCACCTGCACTGGAGATCCTCGCATACCACCAATTAATCTGCCAAGCACTCAGGTATCTCAATTCCACCTGCGAGTCCCAGGTGAACGGTGTTCGTATGATTCCCTGAACCCTATTTAAACCTGCCGCTTTCTCCAGCTCACTAACCAGGTTATACTGTGGTTCCACCACGTTACCCAGTGGTTCCCTTCGTGCTACGCTAAGGACATCCTGACTTCCGTTCCTGCTTCCAAGGTGCCTGTCCTGCTTTCGCCCTGCTTCCAAGGTGCCAGTCCTGCTTCCGTTCCTGCTTCCAAGGTGCCTGTCCTGCTTTCGCCCTGCTTCCAAGGTGCCAGTCCTGCTTCCGTTCCTGCTTCCAAGGTGCCAGTCCTGCTTCCGTTCCTGCTTCCAAGGTGCCAGTCCTGCTTCCGTTCCTGCTTCCAAAGTGCAAGTCCTGCTTCTGTTCCGGTTGCCACGGTACCAGCTTACTTCCATTCCAAACTTGCCATCACAGTGCCCGTTCCATTCGCAGGCTTGTCTCCACGACATCAGTACCGGACCCTGTCCTCATATCCCTACGACTTTCCGTTCTGGACTTTTATTTCTGCCAAAGAAACCTTGCATTACGTTTATTCTGGACTTTTATTTCTGCCAAAGAAACCTTGCATTACGTTTATTCTGGACTTTTATTTCTGCCAAAGAAACCTTGCATTACGTTTATTCTGGACTTCTATTTCTGCCAAAGAAACCTTGCATTACGTTTATTCTGGACTTTATTTCCACCAAAGAAACTTGCATTACGTTTGTTCTGGACTTATATTTTGTTTCCTTCAGTAAAGCTCTATTAGTTATATTCCTTCTGGTCTCCTCTTTCGGCTTGCTATTGGGTTCCATACACCCAACACCACACAGGGGTTCAAGCCTCTGTCCTTACAGAATAACCTGGTTTAAAAAACATGGAACCCGCAAGCTCGAACCAAATCCTTGCTGTACTTACAGAACAGGTATCAGCACTAACCAAGGTGGTACAGAAACTACAAACCGGCCAAGAAGCCTTATTGCACAAGGAAAGAAGCCGTGCTGAGAATGCTGCATTACCTCCATCACCATCTGGCTCTGTGATACAGCAGGTGGATCTGCCCGCTCCCGAACCCAGAGTCAACATGCCTGAACGATTTGCCGGTGATCGCACAAGGTATCGTACGTTCATCACCGCATGTGAGCTCATGTTTTCACTTTGCCCACGTACCTATGGATCAGATTCTGTGAAGGTGAGGTCAGCCATCTCCTTACTGTCTGGACCTCCACAGGAATGGGCCTTCCAGTTACTACGTGAAGGAAGCCCCCTATTGACTTCCTGGGGTTCCTTCGTCCGGGCTATGAATCCTATCTATGATGACCCCCTAAGGTCTTCTGCTGCTTTAACCACCATCCGACATCTAAAACAAGGAAGGCGACCGGTGGAGGACTACATCTCTGAGTTCCAGGCGGTGGCAGCCGATACAGGCCTGAATGATGTGGGCCTTAAAGATCACTTTCGTCATGGTCTTTCCGAACAACTGAAAGACGAATTGGCTCGTATAGGAGTACCTACTTCCTTGGAGGTCTTGATCACCCAGTCTCTGGTCTTGGACCAGCGCTTCAGAGAACGACGTCAAGAAAGACTCTCTAATACTCCTTTCACGCCTCCTCGAAGACACGAACCTTCCCTTGTGATTTCTCCACGACCGACCTCCTCCTCTTCAAGTCCCGAACCCATGGAGATTGGCACTATTAAAGGTCCGCTGTCGTCCTCTGAGCGTGATAGACGTCGCACCCAGAATCTCTGCCTATACTGCGGCCAACCAGGTCACCTGTTACGTGGCTGCCCTACACGACCACCACGTCCCTCTGAAAGAGGTAAGAGCCATCTTACTATTGCCTCTCTGCAAAGTGTGGTCGGCTCCGCTTCTACTCACCTAACTATTCCTGTCACCTTACAGTGGGGAGATAGAAGCGTTGAATTGAACGCCATCATCGACTCCGGAGCCAGTAACAGCTTCTTTGATCTATCCCTTGCCACCTCCTTGGCTGTTCCTACCCAACTAAAAAAGAAACCCGTACCTCTGCATATGGTAGATGGAAGTACCCTACGCACCGGTCCAGTTACCCATGAAACCATCCTCTTGAAGCTCCTAATTGGAACCAAGCACCAAGAAAGTCTTCAGTGGGATATCGTTCCTTCCCCCCTATTTCCTATAGTACTGGGACTTCCTTGGCTTCGCACCCACAACCCGTATATTGATTGGTCTTCCAATACCGTTTCCTTTCCATCCTGTCACTGCCGAGTCCACTGCATGAACGGCTCCAACTCCGAGAAAGTCGCCTTTTCCACCTATCCATCTTCCACACTGCCACCTAAATATTCAGACTTTCAAGACGTATTCGAGAAAAAAGGGGTCGATACACTTCCTCCACACAGAGAGTACGACTGTCCTATTGACCTCCTTCCAGGAGCACCCATACCCCACGGACGTATCTTTAACCTGTCTGTCCCCGAATCACAGTCTCTAAAGGACTATATCGAAGACAGTCTCGCAAAAGGATTCATCCGGCACTCCACCTCTCCTGCTGGAGCAGGTATCTTCTTCGTTGGGAAAAGAGACGGCGGTCTCCGCCCTTGCGTTGACTACCGGGCACTAAACGCAATCACAGTACGGAACCGATACCCGCTCCCATTGATTCCTGAACTACTCGATAGGGTGAAGGATGCGTGTATTTTTACGAAGATTGATCTTCGCGGAGCGTACAACTTGGTCCGCATGAGAGAAGGAGACGAGTGGAAGACCGCCTTCCGATCCCGATACGGTCACTTCGAGTATCTCGTCATGCCGTTTGGGTTATGTAATGCTCCAGCCGCCTTCCAGCATTTTCTCAACGATATCTTCCGCGACGTTCTGGATACCTTCCTTGTGGTCTACCTCGACGATCTCCTGGTGTACTCTCGAACCATCCAAGAACATACGCAACACGTCCGTCTTGTGCTATCTCGTCTCCGTCAACATAAGTTATACGGTAAAATTGAAAAGAGCACCTTCGAAAAGTCCTCTATAGAATTCCTGGGATATGTCTTATCACCAGGACATATCGAAATGGATAAAGCCAAAATCAAGGCAATCCTAGACTGGCCGACACCCAGAGACAAAAAGATGGTTCAGCAATTTATGGGATTCGCCAATTTTTATCGTCGCTTCATTCGGTCCTTCTCTCATCTCACCGCACCCATCACCTCCCTGACCAAGAAAGATGTGAGATTCTGTTGGACTGAAGAAGCTCAGCGGGCATTCAATAAACTGAAAGAAAGCTTCACCCAAGCCCCAATCCTGAAACAGCCAGACATCAACCTGCCATATTCCCTGGAAACCGACGCCTCTGATATTGCCCTAGGAGCGATACTCTCCCAGAAATCCGGAATCAAGGACCTTCTGCATCCCGTGGCCTTTTATTCCAGACGTCTTACCCCAGCCGAAAAGAATTACAGTATAGGTGACAAAGAACTCCTGGCAATCAAGAGTGCCCTCGAGGAATGGAGACACCTCCTCGAAGGGGCAAAACATCCTGTGGTCGTCTACACGGACCACCGTAATTTGGAATATCTCCGCACCGCCAAAAGATTGCGACCTCGACAAGCCAGATGGGCGTTATTCTTCGCCCGCTTTCTGTTGCATATCACCTACAGACCTGGAGTAAGAAATGGTAAGGCAGATGCCCTTTCCCGTCGGTACGACTCAGACGCCTTTCCTTCCACCACACAAACCGACTCCATCCTACCTAACGACTTCTTCTGCGCTTCTCAAGGGTCCTTAATAGACAATATAAAGAAATATAGTCTTCAACCACCGACTGACATCCAGGGGCTCATATCCAACGATGGTCTCTTCTATCATGGCGAACAAATATACGTCCCTCCTGAGATTCGTCTACAGGTATTGCAACACTCCCACGACATCCCGGCCGCTGGACATGGTGGCATCAAGAAAACCATAGATGCCGTATATCGGTACTTCTGGTGGCCATCCGTGAAGAAAGACATCGTTGCCTTTGTATCCTCTTGTTCTGTCTGTGCACGCAACAAACAACCCCGCACCCATCCTGCTGGTCTTCTACAACCCCTGGCTCCACCGCTGCATCCGTGGAAAGACATTTCGATGGACTTTATAGTAGATCTTCCCCCTTCACATCGCTACACCACCATCCTGGTGGTGGTAGACCGCTGCACCAAGATGGCCCATTTCATACCAGCGGTAGGCCTACCCACAGCGGCTGAAACAGCCACCTTGTTCATCAAGGAGGTGTTCCGACTCCATGGTACTCCTCGTTCCATTGTTACTGATAGAGGATCTCAGTTTACTTCCCGTTTCTGGTCCCAAATGTGTCGTAGCTTAAAAATTGCCAGGTGTCTCTCTTCAGCCTTTCATCCACAGAGTAATGGCCAGACGGAGCGGACAAATCAGACGCTAGAACAATATCTTCGTTGCTTCACCACGCATCTCCAAGACGACTGGCTGGACGTCATACCAACTGCTGAATTTGCGTACAATAATCAGGTACATTCATCAACTCGCTTCTCACCTTTCTTTGCCAACTACGGTTATCATCCTAGCACTCTTCCGGAAATGCCGCTCAACACTCCAGTTCCAGAAGTGTCAACCCGCTTGAGAACCCTACGCGGTCAACTACGAACGCTACGCCATCAGCTACGACTAGCCCAGCAGAACCAAAAGAAATATGCTGATCGTGGTCGCAAGGAAGCTCCTGTGTATGCACCTGTAGATAAGGTGTTACTATCCACGGCTCATCTCCGTTTGGATTGCCCTTCAAAGAAGCTGGGTCCTCGCTACATTGGCCCGTTCCCGGTCCTCAGAATGGTTAACTCCGTGGCGGCCCGCTTAACTCTTCCTCCTTCCTACAGGATCCATCCTGTCTTCCATGTATCTCTCTTGAAACCCTGGCATGAGAATCCGTTTCCCGATCGGAATGCTAAACCACCTGTTCCTGTGCCCGTATCTGGAGAAGAGGAATTCGAGATATCACGCATTCTGGATTCGAGACTCTGTTACGGCAGGTTAGAATACCTGGTTCACTGGAAGGGATACGGTCCTGAAGAACGATCCTGGGAACCCAGTGCCAGCGTCCATGCTCCTGCAAAGGTTCGTGCCTTTCATCTCCGTTATCCTTCCAAGCCGTCGATCAAGCGCACCCGGGGGTCGCGCCTTGTTGGGGGGTCCTGTGATGCCCCACGCCGCGGTCGGACCGCGGCCGCCATGTTGGGACGCCTGGCAGACTCACCTGAGGTCCCTCGTGGCGCGTCGCTCCCTGGTTCCGGCCTGCAGCTCGAGGGAGGAGATCCAAGATGCGTCCCACGCCGTCTCCGCGATCCATCTGAGCGGAGGTCGGGCGCCCATGCGCGATCGTCCATCCGGGAACATGAAAACTCAGGTACTCTGGCACCCTATTTAAACCTGCCGCTTTCTCCAGCTCACTAACCAGGTTATACTGTGGTTCCACCACGTTACCCAGTGGTTCCCTTCGTGCTACGCTAAGGACATCCTGACTTCCGTTCCTGCTTCCAAGGTGCCTGTCCTGCTTTCGCCCTGCTTCCAAGGTGCCAGTCCTGCTTCCGTTCCTGCTTCCAAGGTGCCTGTCCTGCTTTCGCCCTGCTTCCAAGGTGCCAGTCCTGCTTCCGTTCCTGCTTCCAAGGTGCCAGTCCTGCTTCCGTTCCTGCTTCCAAAGTGCAAGTCCTGCTTCTGTTCCGGTTGCCACGGTACCAGCTTACTTCCATTCCAAACTTGCCATCACAGTGCCCGTTCCATTCCCAGGCTTGTCTCCACGACATCAGTACCGGACCCTGTCCTCATATCCCTACGACTTTCCGTTCTGGACTTTTATTTCTGCCAAAGAAACCTTGCATTACGTTTATTCTGGACTTTTATTTCTGCCAAAGAAACCTTGCATTACGTTTATTCTGGACTTTTATTTCTGCCAAAGAAACCTTGCATTACGTTTATTCTGGACTTTATTTCCACCAAAGAAACTTGCATTACGTTTGTTCTGGACTTATATTTTGTTTCCTTCAGTAAAGCTCTATTAGTTATATTCCTTCTGGTCTCCTCTTTCGGCTTGCTATTGGGTTCCATACACCCAACACCACACAGGGGTTCAAGCCTCTGTCCTTACAATATGTCTCTGTCTTATTCCCTATATATGGGATCGCCCACATATTTTGAAGGCAGTCGTGCAATATAGACATATTCCTATTCATGATTAAAAACATTCATGTTTCTTGTGTAGTGCTCCACCAACTGGAAGCGTCACCAGCCGCCACTGGGGAAGCACCTGCCCTGGAATGCCACCTTAACATGGGGATGCTACAGAAAAATCTGCCCGTGCATATTGTCCCTGATAGGACCCGATCTCGGGATGCTCTGTCTGCTATTTCTGATCGTGTATACATGATAGAGAATGAGTTAAGGATCAGCCTTTAATCATCTAAAAACATGACTCGTTGAGATATCACTAAATTGTTATGCTGCTCTGATAATATTCCACAATCACATTATAACAGTGTAGCAGGACAAGTAACACTTCTAATGCCTAATATCAAGTCTGGTCTTTCCCTTAGATTATCCATGCAGAACGAATAAATGTGAAAGGGAGAGAGAGGACGAGTGAGCAACACTGTGCATGTCCTGCAGATTAAAACATAAAAGCACCTCGCACTGCTGGATTTTGTGACCTCGCTTCCTTTTTCTGCAAGACTGATATTCAGAATAGTCCTTGGGAAAATAAGTTCATACAAAAACGCAATGATGCATCGTTCCACTGAATGTGTGATCTGAGGTTAGGAGCCTTTCCATTGCGTTTCGCAATGAATGTGATGTTTGCATAGCGCGGTGGCCTCGTAGAAGGATATTCAGAGCTGCTGTGGACAAAGTTCGTAAAACAAGACAGGAAAGAAAAAAAAGCCAAACAAACAAACAAACAAAAAAAGAGTGTAGAATAAAGTCAAGAACATTCAGTTTACTCTGGTGTACTGACACCAAGACTCAAATCAAAGCAAATAAACCAAGAAGCTCACTGGGGGGGATTTACGACCAATTATCAGCGGATTCTGGAGACTCGGCGAAGTTACCTTTTCATAAACATACTCTGCTGATTTTTGAAGGGACAGGATTTAACTTAATTGGTCATTAAATATGTGCATTTGTTGCTGTTAGAAATATTTTTCATAAGAAATATAGGCATTTCGGCGATTTGGGAGTAACTGAAATTCTGAATCGACTGAAATCGATAAAATATTAATAGAATCGATCTGAACATTTTGGTATCATTTCAAATTATTTTCATTTAACTGGAAAAAAATGCATTCTTTGTGCAATACTAACCCTAATATAAACATAACAGTAACTGTAAACCTAACAGTGACCCCAACACAAAACAGAACCAGTAAGCCTAACAGTGACCCCAACACAAAACAGAACCAGTATGCCTAACAGTGACCCCAACACAAAACAGAACCAGTAAGCCTAACAGTGACCCCAACACAAAACAGAACCAGTAAGCCTAACAGTGACCCCAACACAAAACAGAACCAGTAAGCCTAACAGTGACCCCAATACAAAACAGAACCAGTGAGCCTAACAGTGACCCAACACAAAACAGAACCAGTGAGCCTAACAGTGACCCCAACACAAACACGAACCAGTGAGCCTAACAGTGACCCTAACACAAAACAGAACCAGTAAGCCTAACAGTGACCCCAACACAAAACAGAACCAGTGAGCCTAACAGTGACCCCAACACAAACACAAACCAGTGAGCCTAACAGTGACCCCAACACAAAAGAGAACCAGTAAGCCTAACAGTGACCCCAACACAAAACAGAACCAGTGAGCCTAACAGTGACCCAACACAAAACAGAACCAGTAAGCCTAACAGTGACCCCAACACAAAAACGAACCAGTGAGCCTAACAGTGACCCCAACACAAAACAGAACCAGTAAGCCTAACAGTGACCCCAACTACAAATTAGAACCAGTAAGTGTCACGTCTCGGCCTTGCCCCCTGCTGGTGGTAGCAGGGATTCCTGTTGTTTTGTTTTCAGCCTGCAGGCCATCTGTTGGGCTAATTGGTCTGCAGGTCACATGACCTGTTCTGCCCTATAAGTACGACCAGGATTCCCCTTGATCCTTGGACCAGGATAGTCTTTCTTGCCTAGTCCCTGTATTGCTGGTTTACTTTGATTTGCTGTGTATGACCTCTGGCTCATGTATTTAGGATCCCTCTCTTGTCTGACCCCTCTAGTTTTGATATTCCGTGTATGACCTTTGGCTCTTGTATTTGGATCTCTCTTCTGTCTGTCCCCTGTACTGTACCGTGCTTAGGAATCTGTATGTCTGCATTCATCGTATGTTTGGTTTATGTTTTGTTCGTCATGCAGGCCTAGCCTAGTTAGTATCTCGAGACCACCTTTCAAGGATCTCAGTCAGGGCTTAGGGATCTTTCTAGTTTCTGTTAATATCTTGGTTTGTTCCCTGGAATCTGTATACCTGCATTTATTGTCTGTCTGGTTTATGTTTTATTCATCTTGCAAACCTAGCCTAGGTAGTATTTCGATACCATCTTTCAAGGATCTCAGTCAGGGCTTAGGGATCTTTCTAGTTTCTGTTAATATCTTGGTTTGTTCCCTGGAAGCTGTATACCTGTCCTTAAGGCTTCATCTCTGCAGATTGGGGGTTCCCCCTCACCCTATAGGGGGCTCCCCGTTACATTATCCTGGTCCCAGAATAGAAGCTGGCAGGTATGTCTCATATGTATGAAGCTATATTGAACTTGGTGCTTGCTATGCTGAAAGAGCTGCAGAGGTTAATGGAGGCTCTGAGCCTATCACCTGCTGCAGCTAACGATGCAGCACCTCCCTGCACTACTTGCAAATCCACGTATGAGAAGGAAAGACGCAGGTTGTATGGTCTCTGTTTTTATTGTGCAGATCCAAATCACACTATTGAGCATTGTGTATTAAAACCTGTTAAGCAATGGCAGGGGAACCATATATCCAGGTATCGCTATGGAGGTACTGGTGTGTCCTCCATAGGCATCCAGACTGGCAGAATAGCCACCTCAAATCTGGTGAATCATGGGATCACTATGCCCTCGTCTCCCAGTGAGGTTTCAGTGTCTCCGGTTGGGAATGCTATGCCAGCCATGTCTGTATCCACTAGTACGCTGCCAGCCATGTCTGTATCCACTGGCACGCTGCCAGCCATGTCTGTATTCACTGGCACGCTACCAGCTATGTCTGTATCCACTGGCACGCTGCCAGCCACGTTTGTATCCACTGGCACGCTGCCAGCCATGTCTATATCCACTGGAACACTGCCAGCCAGGTCTATATCCACTGGCACGCTGCCAGCTATGCCTGTTCCCACTGGCAATGAAATGCCAGCCATGTCTGTATCTACTGACACGATGCCAGCCATGTCTGCTTCCCCTGGCACGATGTCAGCCATGTCTGTATCCACTGGCACGATGCCAGCCATGTCTGTATCCACTGGCTTGCTGCCAGCCATGTCTGTATCCACTGGCACGCTGCCAGCCATGCCTGTTTCCACTGGCAATGAAATGCCAGCCATGCCTGTTCCCACTGGCAATGAAATGCCAGCCATGTCTGTATCCACTGGCACGCTGCCAGCCATGTCTGTATCTACTGGTACAATGCCAGCCATGTCTGTATCTACTGGCACGATGCCAGCCATGTCTGTATCCACTGGCATGATGCCAGCCATGTCTGTATCCACTGGCACGCTGCCAGCCATGCCTGTTCTCACTGGTAATGAAAAGCCAGCCATGCCTGTTCCCACTGACAATGAAATGCCAGCCATGTCTGTATCTACTGGCACGAAGCCAGCCATGTCTGTATCCACTGGCACGCTGCCAGCCATGCCCTGTTCTCACTGGTAATGAAAAGCCAGCCATGCCTGTTCCCACTGGCAATGAAATGCCAGCCATGTCTGTATCCACTGGCACGCTGCCAGCCATGCCTGTTCTTACTGGTAATGAAAAGCCAGCCATGCCTGTTCCCACTGGCAATGAGATGCCAGCCATGTCTGTGTATCTATTGGCACGATGCCAGCCATGTCTGTATCTACTGGCACGATGCCAACCATGTCTGTATCTACTGGCACGAAGCCAGTCATGTCTGTATCCACCGGCACGATGCCAGCCATGCCTGTTCTTACTGGTAATGAAAAGCCAGCCATGCCTGTTCCCACTGGCAATGAGATGCCAGCCATGTCTGTATCTATTGGCACGATGCCAGCCATGTCTGTATCTACTGGCACGCTGCCAGCCATGCCTGTTCTCACTGGTAATGAAAAGCCAGCCATGCCTGTTCCCACTGGCAATGAAATGCCAGCCATGTCTGTTTCTACTGGCACGAAGCCAGCCATGTCTGTATCCACTGGCACGCTGCCAGCCATGCCTGTTATCACTGGTAATGAAAAGCCAGCCATGCCTGTTCCCACTGGCGGTGAAATGCCAGCCATGTCTGTATCCACTGGCACGCTGCCAGCCATGCCTGTTCTTACTGGTAATGAAATGCCAGCCATGTCTGTAGCTACTGGCACGAAGCCAGCCATGTCTGTTCCCACTGGCAATGAAAAGCCAGCCATGTCCGCTTCCCCTGGCAAAAAGCCAGCCATGTCTGTATCTACTGGCATGAAGCCAGCCATGTCTGTATCTATTGGCACGAAGCCAGCTATGTCTGTATCCACTGGCACGCTGCCAGCCATGCCTGTTCTTACTGGTAATGAAATGCCAGCCATGTCTGTAGCTACTGGCACGAAGCCAGCCATGTCTGTTCCCACTGGCAATGAAAAGCCAGCCATGTCCGCTTCCCCTGGCAAAAAGCCAGCCATGTCTGTATCTACTGGCATGAAGCCAGCCATGTCTGTATCTACTGGCATGAAGCCAGCCATGTCTGTATCTACTGGCACGCTGCCAGCCATGCCTGTTCTCACTGGTAATGAAAAGCCAGCCATGCCTGTTCCCACTGGCAAGGAAGTGCCAGCCATGTCTGTATCTACTGGCATGAAGCCAGCCATGTCTGTATCCACTGGCACGAAGCCAGCCATGTCTGTATCCACTGGCACGAAGCCAGCCATGTCTGTATCCACTGGCACAAAGCCAGCCATGTCTGTATCCACTGGCACGAAGCCAGCCATGTCTGTATCCACTGGCACGAAGCCAGCCATGTCTGTATCCACTGGCACAAAGCCAGCCATGTCTGCTTCCCCTGGCACGAAGCCAGCCATGTCTGTATCCACTGGCACGAAGCCAGCCATGTCTGTATCCACTGGCACAAAGCCAGCCATGTCTGCTTCCTCTGGCACGAAGCCAGCCATGTCTGTATCCACTGGCACGAAGCCAGCCATGTCTGCATCCACTGGCACGAAGCCAGCCATGTCTGCTTCCTCTGGCACGAAGCCAGCCATGTCTGTATCCACTGGCACGAAGCCAGCCATGTCTGTTCCCACTGGCAATGAAAAGCCAGCCATGTCCGCTTCCCCTGGCACGAAGCCAGCCATGTCTGCTTCCCCTGGCACGAAGCCAGCCATGTCTACTTCCCCTGGCACGAAGCCAGCCATGTCGGGTACTGGTAATGAGAAGCCAGCCATGTCGGGTACTGACAATATGTCATTCGTGATGCCTGAGGCTGGTACCTTGCCAGTGGTGTCCGGGACAAGCTGTACGTCAGCAATGACAGCTGTACCCAGGTTAGACGAGACAGCTGTGACCACGTTTTGTTATGAGGCCGATGTGCCTGGATTGGCACATGAGACCACTGTGCCCTTGCCCCACAGTGAGTCCAGTGTTGTCCCCACCATTGTCAAGCCTTGTGAGGTGGTCACAAAGTCTATGTCTTGCTCTAAGAGAAGACAAGAAAAGGTGATCAACCCTAGCCAATCTGGTTCTGAAACTGCCACACTTTGTTCTGGTTCCATTGATACTACACCCTCTAAGTCCGAGGTTGCCTTACTCCGCACAGTAATCAGGGAAATTCAGCAAGCTGGTGGTTTAAAGGGTATTGAGATCCCTAAATCACATTGTGTTCCCACGGAATATATACGGACGCCTTCTGGCTTTTGGATGCGTGAGAGGCACTGGGTAGTGCTCCAGAGACACCCTGACATTCTGAAAGGGCTGTTGGAAGACTCTGATTCAGATGATCCACAATATACTCCTCCTGGGGAGAGGTGTAAGACTGTTGTGGCGCCAACTGTACCATGTCCTGGTGATGTCCCATATCCCGAGAGTGTACCAGTCATGCACACACCCTGTATTGTATCGGTCGGGGCCACGTTTAATGGCAAGGTCATTGTCTCTGGGGTAGACAGTAAGTCCACTGTGTCTAGTGGTTCCACTGTGGGTTGTAATATACAATCTCGGGGCACGACTACCGTCACTGGATCTGGCAGTACCTCTAATACCTCTATGTCCCATGGTGTGGACGGAACTCCTAGATCACGGTCCAGGAGACGCAAGAGGACTAACCATAAACAGCCTGGGACTGATGATTCACTCCGTTCAAGGTCCAAGGTACTCATGCCGTCGGACCCTCGGGTACGAGACCCTAGCCCGGTTGCCGAGGGTTGTGTACGGGCCTCTAATGGTGCAGTGATCTGCAGAGAGGACCTGGAGGTTTACGAAAGAGCTTTGCTTGCTCAGGCACATGCTGACTACTCTGAGTCTGAGTGGGATTCCAATGGGTACTGGTGACTGGTCTTGTCCGTTTTCATGCCATCCATGTTTTCTTTCTTGGGTGCCCAGGAGGTCACCCGTAAGGGAGGGGGTTATGTCACGTCTCGGCCTTGCCCCCTGCTGGTGGTAGCAGGGATTCCTGTTGTTTTGTTTTCAGCCTGCAGGCCATCTGTTGGGCTAATTGGTCTGCAGGTCACATGACCTGTTCTGCCCTATAAGTACGACCAGGATTCCCCTTGATCCTTGGACCAGGATAGTCTTTCTTGCCTAGTCCCTGTATTGCTGGTTTACTTTGATTTGCTGTGTATGACCTCTGGCTCATGTATTTAGGATCCCTCTCTTGTCTGACCCCTCTAGTTTTGATATTCCGTGTATGACCTTTGGCTCTTGTATTTGGATCTCTCTTCTGTCTGTCCCCTGTACTGTACCGTGCTTAGGAATCTGTATGTCTGCATTCATCGTATGTTTGGTTTATGTTTTGTTCGTCATGCAGGCCTAGCCTAGTTAGTATCTCGAGACCACCTTTCAAGGATCTCAGTCAGGGCTTAGGGATCTTTCTAGTTTCTGTTAATATCTTGGTTTGTTCCCTGGAATCTGTATACCTGCATTTATTGTCTGTCTGGTTTATGTTTTATTCATCTTGCAAACCTAGCCTAGGTAGTATTTCGAGACCATCTTTCAAGGATCTCAGTCAGGGCTTAGGGATCTTTCTAGTTTCTGTTAAATCTTGGTTTGGTTTGTTCCCTGGAAGCTGTATACCTGTCCTTAAGGCTTCATCTCTGCAGATTGGGGGTTCCCCCTCACCCTATAGGGGGCTCCCCGTTACAGTAAGCCTAACAATGACCCAACACAAAACAAAACCAGTAAGCCTAACAGTGACCCCAACACAAAACAGAACCAGTGAGCCTAACAGTGACCCCAACACAAAACAAAACCCAATAAGCCTAACAGTGACCCCAACACAAACCAGAACCAGTGAGCCTAACAGTGACACAACACAAAACAGAACCAGTGAGCCTAACAGTGACACAACACAAAACAGAACCAGTAAGCCTAACAGTGACCCCAACACAAAACAGAACCAGTGAGCCTAACAGTGACCCCAACACAAAACAGAACAGAACTAGTAAGCCTAACAGTGACCCCAACACAAAACAGAACAGAACTAGTAAGCCTAACAGTGACCCCAACACAAAACAGAACCAGTAAGCCTAACAGTGACCCCAACACAAAACAAAACCGGTAAGCCCAACAGTGACCCAAACAAAAAACAGAACCAGTAAGTCTAACAGTAACCGTAACCCAAACATTTGGAGGAGGTAAAGTGGGGGATTTAGTATGGAGGGGGTATAGGGACTAAAAATTTCACACATCTGCAAAATTTCAGACATTTTAGAAATTTTGCAGATTTATCCAAAATTTTGGTTCAATCAGAACTGGCAAATTTAGAAAATTATGAAATTCGAAAATTTTGGCTTCCGAAATGAACAAAAATAGGAATTTCTGAATAGCCAAATGGCCGCAAAATTGCACCGTATGGGGAAATTCCCTGTTTGGTGCAATTTCGGGGCAAGTTCGGCTCTCTCTGAATAACCCCTATAGTCTCTGTGGTTCCTAGTGTCACAGGGCACCTGGCGTGAGCCGAGGTTTCGCCCATATTCGGGGTTGATAGCCCAGGAAACAGGAGTGCTGCTGGCTGCATAACAGGCAGACTGGAGATGAAGACAGCACACTGCTGGGCAGGACACAAACAGGACAAAATAATAACCAGACAGAAAGGCAGGTGTTACAGCTAGCCAAAAACAAAGACACATACATACACACCCAACAGCAAACCAAAAGGGAAGGAGAATAAGGGATGGAGCAGGCAGCAGTAAGAGCAGGCCTGGATTGGCTTACTGATAAGGCTGAGGAACCGTGACACGTTGTCATTGAGGAAGATCCATCCTGCAGGCTGTCAGTCATCTCCTGCTGCACAGTGCTCAGGAGGTTGGATTCAACCTGGTTCAATGTAGCTGCACCGAATTGGT
Organism: Leptobrachium leishanense; assembly: GCA_009667805.1. NCBI lineage: Eukaryota > Metazoa > Chordata > Amphibia > Anura > Megophryidae > Leptobrachium > Leptobrachium leishanense. The sequence continues at coordinate 13,321,041 of CM019068.1, forward strand.
AGCGTGCAGAACAATTAACCTCACTGCCCTGATTTTTATCCAGATGGTCCCTTTAGAAAGCCCCATAGATCAATCATCCCAGGAAAGATGTCAGGCAGCACACATAAAAAATATATATATATATAACCATATTTGTACTGCAACTTCCCCGGCATTGATACATCGAGAAGCATGATAAGTCGAGAAGCATGATACATCGTGAAGCATGATACATCGAGAAGCATGATACATCGAGAAGCATAATACATAGAGAAGCATGATACATCGAGAAGCATGATACATCGAGAAGCATAATACATAGAGAAGCATGATACATCGAGAAGCATGATACATCGAGAAGCATGATAAGTCGAGAAGCATGATACATCGTGAAGCATGATACATCAAGAAGCATGATACATCGAGGAGCATGATACATCGAGAAGCATGATACATCGTGAAGCATGATACATCGAGAAGCATGATACATCGAGAAGCATGATAAGTCGAGAAGCATGATACATCGTGAAGCATGATACATCGAGAAGCATAATACATAGAGAAGCATGATACATCGAGAAGCATGATAAGTCGAGAAGCATGATACATCGAGAAGCATAATACATCGAGAAGCATGATACATCGAGAAGCATGATACATCGAGAAGCATGATACATCGAGAAGCATAATACATCGAGAAGCATGATACATCGAGAAGCATGATATATCAAGAAGCATGATACATCGAGAAGCATGATACATCGAGAAGCATAATACATCGAGAAGCATGATACATTAGCCATATATGTCCACCAAGACGGAACCTACACCTGTAATGCTATTTAATGAAGTCTTAGCATTCCACGCTGACCCATAAGCCGCGCGCCTCTCAGGTCTCACACGATTAAAATAGTCAATTAAAACACCTTCTTCGCGCTTGTTGGACGGACATGCTGGGACACTGACATCTAATTAGGAAAAAAAAATATTATGAAAAGCATTTTTATTCAATGGATATTGTAAAGTTCATCATTTCACTGCAGCGCTTTGGAACGGCCTTTGTCTTCCTTTGTTAGAGCTGGCCTTTAATTAAGTTATCCATGCATGACTATTAGACTTCTTCTTACACAACGTCAAAAGCCGCAGGAAGCCGGAGACAGGTTTGGGCAATAATGCTTGTCTGACGACGTGACCTTTTTTAGTTCCGCGATTTCCTTTCATTCCTTTTATTTTTATCTCAAAACCTCCGTCCGCCTCGCGAATTAAAACATCGTACGAGTTAGATGTGGCTATTAATCAGTCATAAACATATGACAAGGCCGGCCACAAGGCCTTCTGCTGATTAGGTCAACGTTTAAGGAACAGAGACCGAGAGACAAAAAGGTAACTTGTAAAGTAGAACGATGTGTAGAACCCGAGCGGATCTATTCATTGGAATTTGTGCGGCAACCACTTGGGTCGGGCTGTGTCAAATCACTTAGTTAAGGGATTATTCATCAACCTCTGAATTTGCCACCGATTGGTGAATTTATACCTAGGTGCAATTTAGGGTCAATACGTTTATTCACGAAGCTGTCAATTTGCAAAATACAGGCAAATCAATAGCAAGATACGGTGCAATTCACCAATTCGGTTTCAATGTAATAAATGGAATATCTTTTTTTTTTTTAAGTACATTTATCTTTTACATTTTTCTGCAAAAACCCCTTTTCTTTTTTTTTTTTTAAAAGACCTTTCCGTATCTTTTAAAAACGACAGTTTAATGTTTTTAAAAGACTCTTTTTTATTTTGTAACCGACACATTATTATTATATTTAACCCCTTCGCTGCTGAACCATTTCACCCCTGTGTGCTGATCTCATTTTTACCGTTTTTGCGCATCATGTTTAAACGCGATTTGAAGCCACGTTTTATTATACGACCCAGATAAATTATATATCATTTTTATTTTAGGCAGACTCGGCAGATTCCTAATATATCATTATTATATATATACGTCATGCCCTGCCAGAATATTATAAAAAAAAATGTTAAAAAAATTGAAATTCCAATCATCTACAGCGTGTAAAAATATTTTTTTCACATTTTATCATCCGAGCCTTTGCGGTTATATATTCTATTGGGTGCGTTTGAGAAATTACATGATTTCAGCTAAAAAAAAATAAAAAAAATTGTTAGTGCAGCATCATTGTTCTCATTATAATTGAAATGTGAACAACAATGCTGCATTAATAAAAAAGAAAAAAAGTGTTTTTTTATGATTTTTTTTATTTACATATAACATGGTCATGTTTGGTATCATTGGAAAGTATAGAAAATTAGAACTGCACACCAGATTGCAAGACCAATAATCACCAATTTTATTAAAACACATACACAAGAATTAAAAATATACATATTACAGGGAGCTGAAGTCATGTACAAGTACATGATCCCGGCCCTCACTGTTTGCCGCCGGGGATCGGAGCCAGCACAGAGCCGCTTCGGGACAGTTGGACGCGCTGAGCGTGTCCTCCGCACAGTAGCAGGAATATTATGGACGTGCTCAGCGTGTTCATAGCAGCGAAGTGGTTAAAGGACCTTTTTTATTATTTTGACACATTTTAATACATTTTTACTGATTTGACCTATTGGTATAATAAAAGACCTCTCCCCCCCAGTTTGGTGGAATTCCAGATTCTAAATCTGCGCAATTCAGTGGTTTTCGACGACGTCCGATACCTGCTTCGGCGACTCTAATTTCAGCAAAGTATATATAATATATATATATATATCTGCAAAGTATATTTAAAAATATAAAAAATGTCATCTTTGGTTCCTGTGGGATGAAGCAGTTGCAGCGTCAGACCAGCCTCCTAGGGGTCCCTGTCACTGACTAGAGGTCCATCAAACCAACGCGTTTCGCACTCATCCCCCATCACACCTGGATGGTTTCCCTCCTCCCCTTCTTCCCACTTCCGCTTTTCCTGTTATTTGATGGTTATTGTACTGAAAATGGTCAAGTCATTACGGTTTCTTAGAATGTATCGACACAATGCCCTGGAATTCCATCGTTATGATTCTGCCTGTTATTTGCTCTTTGTATCTGTTCAAAGCTTCAGAATAAAGAGCTGAAAAAATAAACGGCTAAAAATCTCAAATAAACAGCACTTCCTTTAAAACTCCTGGGGCTGTATTACAAATTACATGCTGCCGCTAAAACGGGGACGTTAAGGTGGATAATGTGCAGGTTTCCCCTTAGCATCCCTGTTTTAGCTCCATATTATGGGGCAGGTGCTAATTCAGCAGCCTGCACTGTAACTGAAGATACTGGAGGCAGCGCCAATGCGCCATTGCGAGTATCCCCTCCTGGAGTCCATAGGACTCCATAAAGGCGTGTCCTGCAGGTCTACGGAGTGATTCACGCAGGGAGACTGGGGATTTTTTGCCCCAGTCTCACTCTGCTCCTGGTGGCCAGACGAGGTGGATCAGGCCACAGTTCACGCCGCGGGATGAGAGGTGGGTATTGGATTTTTTTGAGGGTGGGGGGTTATAGCTGGTGCTGAATAATTCTGCAGAAGCCGTATCCACTAGCGTCAGCTTCGAGCTTTGGGTAACTTTTCAGTAACCGCAGTGGGGCGTAATTAGACTTTGTAATTTGTCTCGTTTCGATTCATTTGAAAACAATTTTGTCCAAAACAGAATTCGTTTGAATACTGATTCGTTTTTGGAATTTCGATTCGAATTTTAGGATCATAAAAAAAAACAACAACAACACAATAAATCAAACTAGATTCAGCACCACAGCCAGTTGACAGGGACGCGGTGCTTTGTGAGACAGTAAAAACGAAACGGATTCACTTTCATAATTTTGCTTGTAATTTGGGATTGATTCGAGGTTTAGGATAACAAAAAAACACAAAAAAACAATCAAATCCAGCTCAATTACTCTTAGATTAGGGTTAAACATGAGGGTTAAAAGGCAAGCTAGGGTTAAATTACCCTTTCGCTGCAGTGTGCATAGAGGTATCATTCAATCAATGATTCTCTTGTGGAACAGTATGACGAATCAATTTTTGTTATAAACCGTTTCGTTTTGTTTTCATTTCAATTCAGATGAAACTGATTCGTTATTTCGGAAGTTCCGAAATACGAATTAACAAAATTTCTAAGGATTGAGATTCGTTACGAAACTAATGCACACCTCTACTTTGCAATCCTACCACTTATTACTCTGTGTTCCCCATGTTATGTATAGGGAGCGCAAAGTACAGTAAGCTTGCGGAAGCACAGGCGATATGATTTGCTGCTCAGTGATTGCAGGATTCAGTCTGCTTTTCCCCAAAGTGATCCTGAAAACCTGTCCTGTAAGGGGGACTTGAGGACAGCGGTTGGGAACCACTGCTCTAGGAGTATAAGAGGAAAGCACTATTTGAGTTTTTTTCTCCTTACGAGGTGAATAAAGGGTTTTATATTTTTTCACAGAAAGAATTTAACACATTTTTATGTTTATTGTTGGTTTTGTATTATTTATTTTTACTCACACCCGATATTTGCCTTGTCATGACAGGCTTACGCCTAGGATGGCTTTACAGAGTAGGCTTGTGCACCGATTTTTTTTTTTTCGGTTCGATTCGGTTCGATTTGTTCGGATGTTTAAAATTTTCGATTCGGCTCGTTTCGACCGATTTCTGTTTCGATTCGGTTCGGCTCGTTTTTCGTGTACATTTTTTTTTCCGAATATCGACCATTTTTCGTGTTTTCGGGTCACTTTGCTCGTTTTTTGTATCGACTTTTCGTGATTTCGGAAATTTTCATTTTTTTCGGAACGTCTGTTCTCCTCGTTTCAAAGTGTCTAACTCTATTCGTTTAGACGTAAACTACTATGGTTTACTTTTTTATACTTTATATATTTTTTTATAATAAATTTTTGGTTTGTTTTTCGGATCCGATAATTCATTCTGTCGATACGATAATTCTGGCGATTCTATCGTGTTTTTTTTTTATTAAATAAAGATCCTTTTTTTCTTATGAATAATTGAATATACATTTCACAACTTTATTTAATCATATTAAAATGATATGAAAGCCAAGGAACAAAAAAAATGAACAAAACGATTTAAAAAGCGCTAAACTGTCCCGAATGCCACAAGAAACAAGTGATACGCATTTACAAATACAAAATTTACAGGATCAGCGATATAACCGATAATAGTTAAATATACGATTTCCAGAATTACCGAAATGGAACCGAAATCACGAATGGAACCGAAATCATGAATAGAGCAAAAATTAATTTCGATTTGACACATTTCAAGTCCATTCGGAAAATCCGAATTTTTTTCGTTTCGGCTCGGAAAACTTTTCGGATCTGTCGGTTTTCGGGTCCGATCCGATTCGGAAATTCGTCCGAATCCGAAGACACGAATCGGGAAATTTCGTGAAAATTCCGAAATTCTGAAATCAAAACGCACATCCCTATTACAGAGTTTGAGAGTGTGTGACATAATATTGTTATATACAGAATAATATTTTTTTAATATGCAGGTTCTGGGGCTGACTGCGAGAGTTCCGTAGGTTGTCCTGATAGTAATGAGAGTTGAGCACGCAACATTTTTGTTGTTGTAATTATTTATTGTCTGTTGGAGTTTTGGAGATTCTTAAAGCAAGCACTGAACGGTGAATTTTCCCATAAGGTACAATTTCGGGGCCATTTGGCTATTCAAAACCTTGCAATTCACTAAATATTGGCAAATTGCCAGTGAAATACGGTGCCTGTTCGACAGCAGTGAAATACGGTGTCTGTTCGGCGGCAGTGAAATCCCCCATAGAGAAGCAATGGTTAATCTATTTACATTGAACAGCAGAGAAATGTCAGTGAAATGCCCTGATGTTCAGTGGTTTCATTCGGCAAGTTTAATCAGGCGAATCCCATAGGCTTCAATGTTAAAAATATTCCCATTTTTATTCTTTTTAATCTGCAGCAAAAAGTCTCTTTATTTTTTTTTATTTTTTTAGGTTTTCTTAGGCATTTTATTTTCCGACTTTTTTTAAATAGCGTTTTTTCTTTTTTTCTGTAACAGACCTTTTAATTATTATTCATAGGATTTTATTTGTTAATTCCAAACATTTTCGTCCAGTAGTTTTTTTGCAAACAGTGTTTAACATTTTAAAAGTTACAGGTTTTTTTTTTTACCCCATTGGTTGGCCTGTTGGCTTTTTCTGGCGGCTGGTCGGCGGTGTGTTCAGTGGATCATCATTTTTTTTTTTCCGACTTGTTCTGCGGGTTATCGGTTTGGATGTTTTCTGGCGGCTGATCGGCACTATTTTTGGCGGATCATCATTTTTTTTTCGGACACGTTCGGCAGGTTTCCGGCGGCTTATCTGATCCGATCATTTCAATGGTTTTGCGGTGGTGTTTTTTGAGTTTTAGTAGTATTTTTATTTCCTCCCCTCCTCGTCGGCTTGTCTGCTTTTCCCGACTGCTGGTCAGCATTGTGTTTGGCGGATCGTCGTTTTTTTTTCGGACGTGTGGCGGCTCGTCAGGTACGTTCGGTGGGTTTTCTGTGGCGGTTCGAAGTGATCTGATATTTTCGTTTTGTATCGGTGGGTTATCACCAATTTCTCAGATCCATTCAGTAGCTTTTCCCTGCACTTCAGGGACCTTGCGGTGAATGCTGAATTCACCGCAGCATGATCTGGGAATTTGATTCCACGTAGTGCAAGGAACGAGAGAGCGCCAAAACGTTGGTGACATTTCGGGGCTCTCTCAATACCCCCTATAGTGAAAGTGTAAAGACAAAGATATAAACAAAGATAAAACCAGCCTAATATTCACACTTTCCCGTCAGGAAGACTTTCAAAGACCCATCAACCATAAACCATTCGCCTCAGAAGATATAGCAAGATATTCAATACCGAGAGAGAGGACGGGAAATGATGCTCTTTACACTCCAGGCGGCAATCATACCATTATGTTATCATCTGGCCTATTAGAAGAGCCATAAATACCTGTTTTTTTGTGAATTTACAAAGCCTTAGTAGCTGAGATCCTTATTTTAATACAGATCACAAAGAAGTGGAGGTTCAGTGAATTGAAAGCTGCACTTAAAGCCCCTCTTATCCGGTACCTTCGATACAACCTTTCAGGAACACGGGAAAGCAGATTAAAGAGAGCAACAAAAGCTCCGCCGAAACTGCTGCAAAATGACAAGTATTTCACACTGAGCGTCAAGAACGCGGATTCACTTATGTTAATGTTGCACCTAAATAGAGATACTATTATATGAACAACTGCCATAACCAGTGACGGCTGCTCGTTTACTACAGAACAATGCTGCAACAATTATGATCACAATCACCAGATCCAGAGAGCATCAGAACGTCATCATCCTCCCTAATGGACCGCGCGGAGGCCTACAACCATGAAACGCTGCCATAGCTCCGATTGTTCTCACAGTATTAAACGTCAATAAATAGAAGCAACAATTACCTTGCAAACTCAAAGGCTCATCCGACATCATAGAAGAAGCAGCTTCCACCATTGGCTGCCGCATTCACTTCCCAACTGCAAACGAGCAGAATGAGAAGGAATAGAATCGAGGAATAACAAAACTAATTAAAAGGATAATGTACTGAAAAGTAGAGGGTCCCTTTTTTTAGGCTTGTGCACCGATTTTTTTTTTCGGTTCGATTCGGTTCGATTTGTTCGGATGTTTAAACTTTTCGATTCGGCTCGTTTCGACCGATTTCTGTTTCGATTCGGTTCGGATCGTTTTTCGTGTACATTTTTTTTTCGGAATATCAACCATTTTTCGTATTTTCGTGTCACTTTGCTCGTTTTTTGTATCGACTTTTCGGAATTTTCGGAAATTTTCGTTTTTTCGGAACGTCTGTTCTCCTCGTTTCAAAGTGTCTACGATAATTCTGGCGATTCTATCGTGTTTTTTTTTATTAAATAAAAGATCCTTTTTTTCTTATGAATAATTGAATATACATTTCACAACTTTATTTAATCATATTAAAATGATAAATTTCGATTTGACACATTTCAAGTCCATTCGAAAATTCAGAAAAATTTTCGTTTTGGCTCGGAAAACTTTTCGGATCTGCCATTTTTGGATCTAAAAATTTTCGGAAAATCGGCCGCATCCGAAAACACGAATCGGGAAATTTCGTGAAAATTCCGAAATTCAGAAACCCGAAACGCACATCCCTACTTTTTTTGTCCTTAAATAATTGGGCAGATCCTGCTGACAGCCTCTGCCCAATTTGTTTTCCTTTTTTTCCTTTTTTGTGCTCATCCAAGCTCTTATTATCTCCCTCCTTGACTACTGTAACCTCCTTCTCTTTGGCTTTAAGAGATCCCAGATTCTACCTCCTACAGACTGTTATGAATGCCTGTGCCAGGCTCATCCTCCTCACCCCCTGCACCTCTCACACCACACGCCTTTGCAAAACATTGGCATCACATTCAAAGCTCTCCATAACTGCGCCACGGCCTACATCTCCTCCCTTATTAACAGGTACATCCTGTCCCGACCACTTCACTGGGCCAATGATCTGATGCTATCAGCTCCTCGTACAGCACCCCCAACTCTCGCCTACTGAGCTTCTCCCGAGCTGCCCCCTTTCTATAGAACTCCCTTCCCTGCAACATTAGACCCTCCCCTTCTCTCCAGTCCTTCAAGAAGTCTCTGAAAACACATTATTTTAGGGAAGCCTATCAGCTCACTCCATGATCCCCCACTGTACATTTCTTACACCAAATTCCCACACAGCCCACATGCACTCTGTTACTTCTTGTACTCACATCCTGACCACTTTAAAACTATTACGTATTCTGGAGGAGTATGGTCTTCCTTTTATCAAAATGCAAGTATCGTGCGGTAAAGTATCTTAAAAAACATCTTGGACTCATAAAAAAAAACTTATTAAACAGAATACCTGCATGCATATCGTTTGCAGTGTTTTTAATTATATCCTTAATGACATTCAACATAGGACTTAATTTTCTTGTGACGCGGAGCCACAGGCTGCAGTTCTATCTGCAGTTACTCCATTTGACCAGTAGTGGGCAACATTTCCCTGCCCAATAGGTTATTACAGTAAGGAATACATTGGGAATATTCCCAAATATCTCTTTCTTAATACCGGCTGGGTGGAGTAGAGGTAGCATCACTGCTCTATAACCGTGGAGACACAGGTTGGAATCCTGGCAAGAGCACCTCTCCAGAAAGTGTCCTTGGACAGGACACCTAACCTTACATACTCGCCACCCAGGACATTCTTGAAAACAAGAGAAATCTCAATGTATACTTCCTGGTAAAATCCTTTGTCAAAAAATAAATAAATAACAATAACAATAATAATAATTAACCCTTTCACTGCGGTCAGTGCTCAGCGCGTCCACCCGCAGGTAGCGTTCCGTGCGGAGGACGCGCTGAGCGCGTCCTCCCTTTGGGGCCAGCGATCGGCCGGGTTCCGGCCGATCGCTGTGCCCCCCGGTGCGGGCTGACATCCTCGATGTCAGCCCAGCACCCGGAACCACCGGTGGCCGAATTAGATGTCATTGCGGTGGCGCGATGACATCTAATTCAGGCGCCCCCCCGCGTGTGCGGAGGAGGCGCCTGAAAGGGAGGGGGGAGGTCCTTCGGACCTCTCTCCCTCCCGATCGCCGGGGTGCAGGGGGTTAATCCAGGCACTGTTTGGAAGGGAACAACCTGCCCTTCCTAATGGTGCCTGGAATTAACCCCATGGTGGCCGGATCACGAATCGGCGCCGAAAAGCGCCGGTTCGTGATCCTTTCCCGGAGCTGGCCGACATCTTGGATGTCGGCCAAGCCTCCGGGAACTCCCCCTGAGGACTGGCGTCATCGTGCATAGCACGATGACGCCAGTCCTGGAATTAACCCCTAGCTGCCACCAATGGTGGAGATAGGGGGTTCCAATGAACCCCCTATCTCCCGATCCGTGGCAGCTAGGGGTTAATATTTGGTACTGTTGGATCGGCCAGAGCATGGCCGTTCCAACGATACCAAACATGACTGTGAAAAATATTTTTTAAAAAAAGAAAAATAAACACTTTTTTTTCTTTTTTTTGTTTTGTTAATGCAGCAATATTGTTCCCATTTCAATTATAATGTGAACAATGATGGTGCACTAACGATTTTTGTATGCGGTGCGTTTGTTAAAAATCCTGTAATTTTCCCCAAAAAAAAATGTAACGAGACCCCATTTCTAATTTTTTTAACAAGCGCACCCATACAAAATATAACCGCAATTGCTCGCATGTTAAAATGTGAAAAAAAAACACTTTACACGTTGTAAATTATTGAAAATTCATATTTTATTGCATTTTTTGTTATAATATACAGACAGGTCATGATGTATACATATAATAATGACATATTATGAATCTGCCGAGTCTGACGGAAAGAACGATATATAATATGTCTGGGTCAAATAATAAAATGAGCCTTCAAAACGCGTTTAAACATGATGAGCAAAACAGGTAAAAATGAGCTCAGCACAGGGGCGGGAAAAGCCTCAGCAGTGAAAGGGTTAAAAAAGATTTTCCAAATAAAAAAACAAAAAACACTGGTCCCTGACAGTAGATTTTTGGAAAATCACTGGATAGTGAAGGGTTGAAACGTTTTGTCCCATGAGCATAACATGAAAAGGGCTGCCTTACAGACTAAAGCAGCGATAGTTTTTAAACATCAAAAACATTTGAATTTATATAAAAATTGGGATTAATTTGAATTCATTTGCTAGTATTTTATCCAGAAACCATTAGGATGGTTCGGATATGCCGAATCGCACACGTCTAGTATAAAACATCCTTCGGGCCGTGAGTATGAAACAGAAATTATTTTTGTGTTTAGACTTGTTGTTCTTGAACCCAGGACATACTTGAAAACGAGAGAAATCTCAATGTATCCTTCCTGGTAAAATCTTTATTAATAAATAAATCCCCAAGATATCTCATTATTATATGAAAATATCCCAGAATCCAACAAAATTTCAAGATACAGGAAACTTCTGCTCCCTGGCATATCAGACAAGGGATTCTCATCTTGTACTTTGTAGATATCTCTCGATGACCACCTCCGTATTACTGAGCATTAGCTCCCGCTCCCCCCTCACGTTTCAACAGCCGAGACTCATCTTGTCGTTCCGCGCTCCCGTCTCAGAACTCGTCCTGTTTACAAGGACAGAATCGAGAATGGATGGCTTTGGCAATTTCATTTCTGGCCAAATCTCCTGTTCCTGACCCGAGAAACCGGTGGGGTTAAGATACAAAATACCATCATTACGAGAGGAGTTCAGCGGCTCCGAAATAACACGGACCCAGACAGCGGCGGAAAAAAAAAAAAGTTTAGAAGCCGAAAAATAAGAAATAAAGGGAATAAAAGAACCTGTCGAACACAGCTATAGTTCAGAAAATCACTCAACGGTTTCTAACGTCTTAGCAGTCCGTACAGGGAAGAAGAGTCAATCCAAGAGCCGAGAATCGCCCTTCTCCGATACATGGTGGCTTTCTTTTCTTCTTTCCTTTTCCATATGTTGGATATAACGTTCTCGGTGATACATCCTGCTCATTAATTAGACTTTCCGTGTGCAGCTGTTGGCCTCGCAGGACGCGTAGAAAGGAAATGTACGATACGTGGCAGTGGAAAGAGCAGCCCAGCCAGCCGAGATAATGCTTCTGACTTGATCAACCTTATACAGACATCCAGAAAAACGAATCCGTAATCAAAAGGATGTTCGGGATGCCGGCAATACCTCCATCTATAAAACATATTTGCAAATGAGCAGGGCCCGGGGACAAGTGTTCAGTACGTTTGCGGTAACATGCATGAATGGAAGGAGATAAGATTTTTCTTTTTTCCTTGGGATCTAAGCAGGCGTTCGCCCCGCAGCGGTCTCTACCAATACGGGAGGGAGGAACGAGGCCTGGAAAGCGGAGAGGCTTGACTCGTTACAGGAGAGGATTTTTTTTATTATTATTTTTTTTATTTTGAGAAAGTATTTTCCCAGGAAGGATAAATTGAGATTTATCTCGTTTTTCAGTATGTCCTGGGTGTCAAGTGTGTACCGTTAGGTGTCTCACCCAAGGACACTTACTGGAGAGGTGCTTTTGCCGGGATTCCAACCTGTCAGGGTTATTCAAAGAGAATCGAAAAGTCACTGCACGATCGGTGACTTTTCGTTCTCTTCAATTCGGTTCGATTTGGAAATCCCAATTTAGCGACCCTGCGGTGTATTCAGCAAGCACCACAGTGCCGCCGTAATGCAGGGAAAAGCCGCCGAAAACTCACCGCAAAACGAGGTTGAACGCATACCGAAACCCATAAAAACATCTGGATTAACATGCCGAAAACGCCGGAAAAACCTGAGCAGGAGCCGATCACACGTAGCGCAGCCGCCGGAAAAAGCCGACACCGCAGACGAAGGCAGTGAATAAATTAGAAAAACAATAGGCTTGAATGTTTGAAAAGTGAAACTCGCTGTTTGCAAAGAAACTACTGAACGAAAATGTCTGAAATTTACATATAAAATCCAATGAATGATAATAAAAAGGGCTGTTACAGAAAAAAGAAGTAAAGTTAAAAAAAAAAAAGGAAAAATCGGAATTTGTCTTAAAAAAATCCCAAAAAATCCTTAAAATATCCTAAAAAATCTATAAATAAAGAGACTTTTTGCTGCAGAATTTTGTAATGAATGGTTTATTAGATATTGAATTAAAAACGGGAATATTTTTAACATTGAAGCCTATGGGATTCACCTGAATAAACCTGTCGAATTAAACCACCGAAAGGCAGGACATTAGGGGAACCTTTCACTGCTGGTTTGTGTTCTCTGAATAGCCGAAGCAGTGCTTTTTCATGGGGATTTCACTGCCCTCGAACAGGCACCGAACAGGCACCGAACAGGCACCGTATGTGCAGGCAATTCGCCAGGATTTGGCGTATTGCTTGCTCTCTGGATAGCCGAATGGCCAGGAAAGGTAACTGAACGCTGATTTTCAGCGTTCGGCTCCCTTTCGGCAGCCATTCGGATCTCTTTGAATAACCCTGTCAGGTTTTTATATGTTAATTCCAGACATTTTCGTTCAGTAGGTTTTTTTGCAAACAGCGGGCGACAGGTTTGCCGCAGCATTCGGTGGCTGATTCCCTGCACTTCAGGGACCCTGCGGTGAATTCGCTGGGGAAATTTGATTCCCCAAAGTGCGGGGAACAACAGAACACTGAAATGTCTGCGTCATTTCAGTGCTCTGTGAATATCCCCTTTAGTGGTGGTTTTATTACCGCCCCCTGGAAAGTGCCAGCCTAGGCCTTGCCTACCCAGGACATACTTGAAAATGAGAGAAATCTCCATGTACCTTCCTGGTAAAATGTTTTTGTGTAAAAAAAAAAATATATATTTTTTTTTAGGGTGTCACCCTAAGGGGTGGTGTCACCCGGTGTGGGCCGCACCCCGCCCCCCCCCCTTGTGACACCACTGATTATTATTATTAGCAATCCAAGAAACATTTAGCAATGATGAAAAAAGCCGAACGCAGCTGACGATCAGCCACAAAAACACTGAACACATCCGAAAAAAGCTGACGATCTGCTGAACAGCAGCCGGAAAGAGCCGACAAGCTGACGAACGGCGTAAATAAAATTTGAAAAAAAAAACACTGAAACTTTTAAACGCTGCTGGAAAAAAACTACTGCACGAAAATACCGAATTAATATATAAAGTCCTATGAATAATAATAAAAAGGTCTGTTACTAATATAAAAATAAAACGCTATTTAGAAAAATAAATAGATAAAGTTGCCGACCCTGCGATGATTTTGCTCAAAAGTCCGGCCGTGCAACGCAAGTGGAATTTGAACGCATTTTTTTGAGAACGCTGAACCGCTAGTACTGACGTACTGAGTGCGCAGCTGCGGCATAGCGGCGTGTGTGCGTGATTAGGAGATGTCAGACACTGCTAATGTCCAGCCTACATAACGTCCAAACGCAAAAAGAGTTTTATTGACGATCCGTACAAAATCACGCCCGAAAATGCGCGTCGTCTGACCGTTTTTGCACATTCCGTGAAAAAATACGTCAATGCGTTCGGACGCACTTTTTCACGTTCGCGGGGAAAAATGCTTTCGTCTGACCCTAGCCTTACTCGGTCCTTAAAAACTGGGAACCTGGCTCTGCTTGGCAGCTTTGGTTGTTGATGACTGTATATTGCTACCTGCCTGGTATTTTTTGTACTATGTGCTTGGTTCCTTCAATAAAGAAATTAAAAAAAAAAATAATAATAATAATAATTCAAGGATATAATAAATAAGGTCCTATGAATAATAATAAAAAGGTCTGTTAGAAAATAAACAAAGATAACATATCAGAACCATAAATTGTCGAACAAACCCAGAAAAATGCCTAAAAAAATAAGTTAAGAAAAAGACTTTTTGCTGCAAATGAAAAGACTAAACAGTTGATTTTTTTTTTAATGAAAACAGGAATTTTTAACATTGAAACCTATGGGATTCGCCTGAATAAACCTGTCGAATGAAACCACTGAACATCAGGGCATTTCACTGACATTTCTCTGCTGTTCAATGTGAATAGATTAACCATTCCTTCTCTATGGGGGATTTCTCTGCCGCCGAACAGGCATTGTATTTCGTTGGCAATTCGCCAATATTTGGTCAACTGCCTGCTCTCTGAATAGCCACGAAATTTCACCGTTCGGTTCAATTCAGTGGCAAATTTGTCTCTCTCTGAAAAACCCCTTAATAAATGTGTTTGAGAGATGGGAGAGGTGTTTACATTTTGGATCCCATCTTTCCCCCCAGTTTGGAGGCTGCTGCGGGTCTCCGGGCGCTGGACTGTCCTTTCCATTGATTTCTCTGCTTTGTTAAACAGCATCTCTTGTTTGTTGTGTAAGTTTCCTTGTCAGCGGGATTCGGAGAGCGAGCAGCTGGTACATTTCCTCATTTTCAGTGTTAAGAGGAGCCAGTACGAGATCATTAAAACTCTTCCTGGAACAACATAAGACATTTTATATAATCTCTGGTTTAGACGCGTGGCTAACGATTACTCAACAATAATCTGGAGAAAAAATATGAATATTCAAAACAGGTTCTTATACACCGGAACCTTGCAATCATAGAGTTCAGAAAAAAACACCCAAACGTTTAGGAGGTTATTCACTAAAGTCCGAATTATTTTTTTTATGATTTTATAATAACTTTTAAATAAAAAATTTTATCAGACCTTTTTGCATTTTTAAAAGATTTTTTATTACTTTTTAAGGGACTTCTTGTATTTTTTAAAAGGCTTTTTTTTATAAACAGACCTTTTTGTTTTTTTTAAAGACATTTTTATTATTTTTTTTAACAGTCCTTTTTTTTTTTTATTTAGGCACATTTTTATTGATTTAAAGCGATAAACGTTCACGGCTGGAGAAAAAAGATGAAGGCCATACACGCTTGCAAAAAAAAAAAAAAAAAAAAGGAAATCGCCCTTGCATTCACAGGTAATATAAAGGGTTATCCGATAAGCGACGCGTTTCGACATAGAAGGGTTTGTGAGGGTCCTGAGAATGAGCAACGGCACTAGTGTCCTGCTCTATGGCGGGGCCTGCTCAGCTCTCACAAGGTTTTAGCTTCCTCCTAGTGTATATAAACAATATATATGATGTCACCTTTTATGTCCGATGCACTGGCGTCCTCCACCACTTGTCTTCCATCTCCATAGATGCTCGGTGAATGTCCGGCTCCGGTTCTGGCCAACCGCCCACAAACGTCACAGTAATACAGTTAATCTTGCTCAAACTGTGCTCCGGGCGCCATTTTACTTGTGGGCAATATTTGTTAAATTTTTGTTTTATTTTTAAATAGAAAGGTGCCCATCACTGGGGGTTAATGCCCATCACTGGGGGTGACTGCCCATCACTGGGGGTTACTGCCCATCACTGGGGGTGACTGCCCATCACTGGGGGTGACTTGCTCTGTAGAAGCTAGAAAAATAAATTGTGAAGATTTTTTTTTTGTTTTACAAAGAGGTGCCCCTCCCAGTATTGGGTGCCTGTAGGCACATGCCTACTTTGCCTAATTGTAAATCCGTCCCCTGCTGCTGGAGTCAACCTCTCTCAGACCGCCTGCGATAATGAGCGTTCAGAGAGTGGCAGTCAACGGAGTGGTTCTGTGCATGCGCTCGCAGCTCTGATCCATTGCTCTGTGCCGGCGCTACGGAAGCTGCGCACGCACGTTCCGAGCGATGCGCAATCTGCTTTTCCTTTGCAACGCAAATTGTGTAGGTACGAAAATTGCATATAATAGCTGCGGCGACGTCCGCATTCAGAAGCCCTGGGGCTAGGGTCAGACGAACGCATTTTTCACGTTGTCCGTGAAAAAGTGCGTTCGAACGAATGGACGTATTTTTTTCACGGAATACGCGATAGCGGTCAGACGATGCGCATTTTCGTCCGTGATTTTGTACGGATCATCAATAAAACCCTTTTGCGTCTGGACGTTATGTTGGCCGGACGTGTGCAGCGTCTGACGTCTCCTAATCACGCAAACACGCCGCTATGCGGCCGCAGCGCACTCTGTACGTCAGTAGTAGAGGTTTGACGTTCTCGAAAAAATGCGTTCGTTTGCCACTTGCGTTGCGCGGACGAACTTTCGTGCGGCCGTTCGTCGTATGTTCCCCGGCATTGGACGTCATTTGCAGCTAGCACGGCCGTGATTTCGTGCGGCTAAACGCACGTTAAAAATGCTTTCGTCTGACCTTAGCCTCAGAGAGTGGCAGTCAACAGAGTGGTTCTGTGCATGCGCTCGCAGCTCTGATCCATTGCTCTGTGCCGGCGCTACGGAAGCTGCGCACGCACGTTCCGAGCGATGCGCGATCTGCTTTTCCTTTGCAACGCAATTTGTGTAGGTACGAAAATTGCATATAATAGCTGCGGCGACGTCCACATTCAGAAGCCCTGAGCTGACAGGGACGAGCAGCATGAGCCGAGGAAGAAAAGGGGAGTATTTTTCTCAAAATAAATAAAATGTATTATTATTATAAATAATATTAATACATTTAATTTTATTCAGTTATTATTAAAATATAATAATAGTAATAAAATAATAATAGGGAAGATACTGCCCAATTAATTAAAGGCAAAAAAGGGTGAAGGGGGGGGGGGTTACGAGAGTGTTCCATCAGCTTGCTCTGCGCTCGGTTTCACTAAAAGCCGCGCTTGTCCTGCACAGGTGACAAATGTCCCTGGAAACTCAGCGTTCGTGCGATAACTCCATAATATTAAAATATTACATTTGTTCTGAAGTCGCCCGGCAGATTTATTTTATGTTATTAAAATAGATTAATTAAACTTTCGGTTCAATAGAAAAAACAATCAGGAGTTTATAATGGAAAAGAACAACACAATTCTCCGCGCCGCGCTCTTCGTGGACGCGTGACTGATCTTAATACAAGTTTCCAGTTTGACAAATGGGTTCCTTCAGGGCCAATGAAATCCAGGATCTGTGAAAAAGTGTCTGGAAATGTCAGCAATCCATCAAAAGAGTGGGGGAGGGGGGGGGGTCACGTGAGGTTCTTTAGAGGTATTATTTCTAAAAATAAATAATAATAATAATAATAATAATAAATACACTGATACAATCTCCTCCTTCCTGTGTGTCCAATAAAGTGCATTTGGCATTTAAGAATTTGAAGAATCTGTACTTAGTAAAATATGACCGACACGGCTGCCCTATTTAATGCAGAGGTGCTCCCCTGCAACATGTACAATTCATATACTGCCGGTAGGAAATCCAGGCAGGGCTATTTCAATGCTTTGCTTCTCACCGTATTTTGGTGATTCCACTTTTGCCAAAAAATACGGTGAATTATTAATTAAGGGAATGTTCACCATATTTTGCTGAAAATGGAGGCGCCGAAGCAGTTATTGGACATCGAACTGCGCTGATAACCATCCAAATTGCCTCAGCGAATTCTGCTTAACTAGAAAAAAAAATACCTCCTAATAGGAGTTTAAAGCAATAAAAAGTATTAGGCTAAGGTCAGACGAAAGCATTTTTAATGTGCGTTTAGCACGGCCGTGCTAGCAGCAAATGACGTCCAATGCCGGGGAACATACGACGAACGGCCGCACGAAAGTTCGTCCGCGCAACGCAAGTGGCAAACGAACGCATTTTGTCGAGAACGTCAAACCGCTAGTACTGACATACAGAGTGCGCTGCGTCCGCATAGCGGCGTGTGTGCGTGATTAGGAGACGTCAGACGTTGCTAATGTCCGGCCAACATAACGTCCAGATGCAGAAAGTGTTTTATTGATGATCCGTACAAAATCACGGACGAAAATGCGCATCGTATGACCGCTATCGTGTATTCCGTGAAAAAATACGTCCATTCGTTCGAACGCACTTTTTCACGGACAATGCGAAAAATGCATTCGTCTGACCCTAGCCTAAAGGACGCAGGGGTGGCGCCCTTAAGGTGTTTAAATTTGCCGGCGAGGCGTACAGGTACACCTCGCCGACAGGTGCCGTTGCGCAGCACTAATTTTGGGCCCTCCCCGCAGACGGCGTGCAGTCCGCGTCATTGGCTGCAGGGGACGGCTTGAGTTCAGGCCGTCCCTGTGCAGCCAATGACGCGCACCGCGAGTCAGTCCGCGCAGGCTGCGGGGAGGGGCCGAGGCGGCCCCATTGAAGACAGCGGGGCGTACCTGTACGCCCCGCGTCTTCAAAGCCCGCCCGCCGCCAGGACGTCATGGAACGTCCTGCGGCGTTAAAGGGTTAAAAACATGTCTAAATAACAGGAAGGTTCCTTCAAAAAATAAAAAAGGTCTGTAAAAAACAAAAATTAAAAAATATCTTTAATAAAAGAAAGCAAAAAGCTTTTTTTATTTAAAAAAAATTAGGCTTTTTGCAAAAAATTTGAAGAATAAAATAAATGGTCTTAAAAAAAAAAAAAAAAAAAAAGGATATGATATTTTTTACATTGAAACCGATGGGATTCACCTTTTTAAACCTGACAAATTGAAACACTGAAATCAGGTGTTTTCTCCTCCATTCGGTGCAATTTCGGGGCCAATTCGGAAGTTATTGAATAAATGCTCTAGGTTGGCTTTTTGATTCCTTATACGCAGCGTATAGATTCCACATGCTGCGGGCGTCATTTTTCATGCTCCTCCCATATGTGTCCAGGAAAACCTGGCCGATCTGTAAACCCTATCACTATCAGGCAGCTATAAAATGATACTGGCTGAATAAAATGCTTATATTGGTGACTAGGCCCACCTTCTTTACATTTTTGAAATATACTCCCTATGCAGGATCTGTGTTCGGCTGAATTTCCGTCTGAAGCAAAGCTTCCCTCAGCAATTCAGCATGCAGTGGGTTAATTATTATAGCCAGTGTGGGTTCACACATTGCTGTGTGTGTGTCAGAACCTTTTTGTTTGCATCGGGTTGTGATTTGTCTTGCAGAAACCTAAGCTGAATGTTTCAAGTAGGAACCTGCCAATCATAAATTTTCGCTCGAATCGAATTGGCTGTTAGGCTCGAACTCGAATCGAATAGAATCGAAAAATTTCGCTTTCGAGCATTTCGTGTACGATAAAGCCTGGATAGGTTTGCTTTGTTTGTGCATGCAGGTTCGGCTGGCGTTACAGATGGGCTTAATATAATAGCCTATAGCAAAGTACATTCATCATAAAAATAAAACTTAAATAAATTCAATTACAAGCTTTATTGAAATGATTTTAATAACCATAGTAAATTACAAAGTTACATTAGGGCTGTATAGCCTTTATTTAGCCTTCCTCTATAAGTTTTATAATTTTTTTAACTTTAGTCTAGTTTACTTGAGGGACGTGCGATGAGGTCAATCAATGGCTGGTGAGGCTGGTCAGAGCCAGATATACACAGACAGATATTAACTAACTTTCTGCGGTTTGTCTTTAGTTGTAAATAAAACTAAATTATATTTAAGGCTGGGGTCAGACCAGCGCACTTTTAACGTGCGTTCTGGCGCACTTAATCACGGCCGCACTAGCAGCAAATGACGGGCAATGACGGCCAATATACGAAGTACGGTCACACGAAAGTCCGGCCGCGCAACGCAAGTGGAAAATGAACGCATTTTTTCGAGAACGCAGAACCGCTAGTTCGGACGTACAGAGTGCGCTGCGCCCGCTAGCGGCGTGTGTGCGTGATTTGGAGACGTCAGACCCTGCTCATGTCCGGCCAACATAACGTCCAGACGCACAAAGTTTCCTGGTTTGGATCCGTAAAACATCACGCACAAAAATGCGCATCGTATGACCGTTTTTTTCGCATATTCCGTGAAAAAATACATCAATCCGTTCGGACGCACTTTTTTACTTTCGCGTGTAAAAATGCTTTCGTTTGACCCTAGCCTTACTCATTCACTGTACCAACATATATTATTTTTCTCACCATTAATTAAATGGCCTTTCTAAAGATACCATTATTTTCGAAACAGACGCGTGGCTGCAGACCTCCTGAGCAGCAGCCTACGCGATTTGCATAGCGGGGAAGCATACAACCGTTATGCAAATTGCATAGGCTGTAAAAGAATGCGCATAGAGGAAAGGGCAGACTGGCAGAGGACAAAGCCAACAGTGGGGGAGTGCGGAGCAGGAGGTGAGTATATTTTATTATTTTAACGCATGCTTAATGTCAGGTGACCCGTGAGGCTGACCTTTCTAGCAGTGCTCAGGAAGTAGGCAGCGCGCGTGTGTTCCTATTCGAACAGACGTGTGGCTGCAGACCTCCTGAGCAGCAGCCTACGCGATTTGCATAGCGGGGAAGCATACAACTGCTATGCAAATTGCATAGGCTGTAAAAGAATATGCATACAGGAAAGGGCAGACTGGCAGAGGACAAAGCCAACAGTGGGGGAGTGCGGAGCAGGAGGAGGTGAGTTTCTTTTACTATTTTAACGCTGGCTTAATGTCAGGTGACCGTGTGAGAGGCTCTGCCTCACCTGCCTAAGCTGACGGCACGGCACGTCCCTGCTTTACTAACATGTGTATATATATTTGTCAAAATAGTAGTAAATCTTTGTTATTCTGAGCCCAAATCAGAGTTTCTGCATTAGTTCGAGAGGTTGTAGCGAAGATCTGTTATTATTTGTCCGCCAACTGAATTAACCCTTTCTGATGAACAGTTCGTTGCTTGTATAGCCAGTAAGTTACGCGCCACACTAGACAACAATGGTAGGATACTTTTATTTTCCTTCCAATACTGAAACGGATCACTATCACGTTCACTTATGGGCTGCTTCAAACATGCACTGACTTCACTTTCAAGTTGTTGAGCCGTTGACCAGGTGCTGCTGGCTTCTTCTTTCTTTGCATCGTCTACTTTTTTAAACACGGAATCGAGCAGGCTTCCTTTATGACTGGACTTGTCGACAACAGTTGACTCAGACTGTACGGCGCTATCGGTGGCACTCGTCTGGGCATTGGATTCAGGTGCACCGGAGGAGCAATAGCTGGTAGTAGGCCAAGGAGAAGACGACAACAGTGCAATATTCTCTATGTAAACTTTCGCTCGTGTCACTTGATGTTCAGGGAATAACGCCGTTTTGAATCTGGGATCAATGAAAGTGGCTGCTAATAGGTAGTCTTTGGGCAAATCAAATCGCGTATTCAGTTGACGTAGAAGCTCATTACGAAAGCATTGAATGCCAGGCGTTGCAAGAGTGGCACTGGCAAGCTCTTCTTTTAGAACCGAAATACATGGTATAAGCAAACTAACGCTTACATACGTGTCAGCACTCACAATTGTTGTAGCCTCTGCTGTTGGTTTGAGTAATGGGAGAACATTCTTCAGCGTATCTTGCAACTGCGTTGAAAGTGGTTGTGGAGGGCTTCGTGCGCACTTTTTGTTCATTGCACAATCGACGAGGGCCAAAGAAATTGACTCGTAATTTCTAGAAACCCAATCCATCAGCAGATAATTATGTACTATTGAAACGTGTTGTAACATCAAGTGGTGGTTTGGATTCGGGTAAGCGCTTATCAACTTGATATTTTGTCAATACAGCTTGTCCCACAGTTGAGGAGTGAATAAACAGCAATGTAATGCAAACAGCCTATAAGATTTGTTACTGTTCTTTGAACGTCCAATGCTGCATTTATAGTCAGCTGCAAAATGTGAGCAGCGCCGCCACTGTATGTCAGGATTTTAGCCGTACAAGGCATTGTGTTTGTTGTGTCTGTTGTTGCAAATAGGATTTTCTCTTCACCAAATCCATGCTTAGCAAACTCGATGGAAATTATTTCGGCAGTTTTCCTCGCTGTATGGTCAGCTTCCAAATTCTCTAGGTTGACCACAGATAAGCATCGGGATTGCATTACCCACGATGACTCGGATATGTAATGTATTGTAAGCACCAAATAATGTGACTTATTGTCAGCCTTCCAGTGATCAAACGTGATGGATGGTCGGCAGTCATTAATTTCAGACCTGAGGAACTGCACTAACTTCTGGTGCAAGTTATTTGCCAGGTCATCAAGTTTACGTGACAGTGTGGTTGGGTCGGGCGGGTGATGGCGGCCGCTAGTTAACACTGAACACAAATTCTTAAATCCACTTGCTGCTGCTCTCTCAAATGGCCGGCCATCTGCTACAATAAACTTCAAAACTGCTGCATCAGAATTTTTTTAGTAGACGGGTCAAGTGTCAAACTGTACGCTGAAATGCAAGTCTGCTTTTTCATAGCACGGCCTTCTGTCATTGGCAGTGAATGACGTTGTGCCACTGCCGACACCAATGTTTTCTTCTTTGTATCATCGGTCTTGGCCTGCTGATACACGGACGGATGCTTTCTTTCTAGGTGAGTCCAAAGATGGGACGTTGTGTCAGTAGCTTCCAATGAGAATGCTTTTTTGCATACTTTGCAAGTTAAGGAATCTTCCTTCACTTCAAAATGATTTTTCACAGATGACATTTTGAATTTGATCATTGATTGGTCTACAAAAAAAAAAAGAGAATTGATTAAAAAAAAAAAAAGGTGGCTTAATTAATGGGAAAATAAAGTGGTATTATATAAGTTGGAGGAGGCGCTTGTATATCTGTGCAAAGTGTTCCTTTCACAATGTTTCACATTCACATATATTATCTGGAGTCCCACACAGAGCAGCCAGGCCCCCATATAATATTATCTCCCCAGTCTCACAGAGCAGCCAGGCCCCCATATAATATTATCTCCCCAGTCTCACAGAGCAACCAGGCCCCCATATAATATTATCTCCCCAGTCTCACAGAGCAGCCAGGCCCCCATATAATATTATCTCTCCAGTCTCACAGAGCAGCCAGGCCCCCATATAATATTATCTCCCCAGTCTCACAGAGCAGCCAGGCCCCCATATAATATTATCTCCCCAGTCTCACAGAGCAGCCAGGCCCCCATATAATATTATCTCCCCAGTCTCACAGAGCAGCCAGGCCCCCATATAATATTATCTCCCCAGTCTCACAGAGCAGCCAGGCCCCCATATAATATTATCTCTCCAGTCTCACAGAGCAGCCAGGCCCCCATATAATATTATCTCCCCAGTCTCACAGAGCAGCCAGGCCCCCATATAATATTATCTCCCCAGTCTCAAAGAGCAGCGAGGCCCCATATAATATTATCTCCCCAGTCTCACAGAGCAGCCAGGCCCCAATATAATATTATCTCCCCAGTCTCACAGAGCAGCAAGGCCCCATATAATATTATCTCCCCAGTGTCACAGAGCAGCCAGGCCCCAATATAATATTATCTCCCCAGTCTCACAGAGCAGCCAGGCCCCAATATAATATTATCTCCCCAGTGTCACAGAGCAGCCAGGCCCCAATATAATATTATCTCCCCAGTCTCACAGAGCAGCCAGGCCCCCATATAATATTATCTCTCCAGTCTCACAGAGCAGCCAGGCCCCCATATAATATTATCTCTCCAGTCTCACAGAGCAGCCAGGCCCCCATATAATATTATCTCCCCAGTCTCACAGAGCAGCCAGGCCCCCATATAATATTATCTCCCCAGTCTCACAGAGCAGCCAGGCCCACATATAATATTATCTCCCCAGTCTCACAGAGCAGCCAGGCCCCATATAATATTATCTCCCCAGTCTCACAGAGCAGCCAGGCCCCCATATAATATTATCTCCCCAGTCTCACAGAGCAGCCAGGCCCCCATATAATATTATCTCCCCAGTCTCACAGAGCAGCCAGGCCCCATATAATATTATCTCCCCAGTCACACAGAGCAGCCAGGCCCCCATATAATATTATCTCCCCAGTCACACAGAGCAGCCAGGCCCCCATATAATATTATCTCCCCAGTCACACAGAGCAGCCAGGCCCCCATATAATTTATTATTTCCCACACAGAGCAGCCAGGCCCCCATATAATTTATTATTTCCCACACAGAGCAGGCCCTAATTTAT
Source organism: Leptobrachium leishanense (assembly GCA_009667805.1). NCBI lineage: Eukaryota > Metazoa > Chordata > Amphibia > Anura > Megophryidae > Leptobrachium > Leptobrachium leishanense. Next base: position 13,345,469 of record CM019068.1, read on the forward strand.
TTCTCTTGTTGCAGATATATGAATTAATCATACTGGCAAGTTCATCATAGTCATAGTACAGATTTGACTTTTAACTTTAAGCCCCTGGCCCACCCCCACCCCACCCCACCCCACGCAGGCATTCTCCTCTTCTGGAGACGATGAATCAATGATTAGATCCATTCCATCACCTGGCTTCCTGCAAAAGAAGCACAATATAAACGTGGCGGTGACAGGGATACTGATAATTAAATATTATATATTCACGAATCAACATCCCAACTTGGCTCAGGCGGCAGCCTGACGATCGCTCCTCTGTCCTCCGAACACGTCACGTCACCGTGTTCCTGTCCTCTTCGCACGGACTGACTGTGCCCATCGTCGAGTCGACTCCCGAGTCCCGACCTCACCTCAGCCTCCTCTGTGAACCGTGAGTGACAGTGTGAGTGAGCGTCACTCTCTCACAGGTCAGTCTTGAATGACTTTTTTGTTCAGATTGGTCTACAAAAAATTAATTAAATTGATTAAAAATGTTTTTGATTAATTAAAATAATTATCTCCCACAGAGCAGCAGACAGCAGTGACAGCTGTGACCCCCAGCCATCCATAATCATCTCCCACAGAGCAGCCAGCAATGAGTGACCCCCATATTAATTATCTCCCACAGAGCAGCCAGCAATGAGTGACCCCCATATTAATTATCTCCCACAGAGCAGCCAGCAATGAGTGACCCCCATATTAATTATCTCACACAGAGCAGCCAGCAATGAGTGACCCCCATATTAATTATCTCCCACAGAGCAGCCAGCAATGAGTGACCCCCATATTAATTATCTCACACAGAGCAGCCAGCAATGAGTGACCCCCATATTAATTATCTCCCACAGAGCAGCCAGCAATGAGTGACCCCCATATTAATTATCTCACACAGAGCAGCCAGCAATGAGTGACCCCCCATATTAACCCTTTCGCTGCTGAGGCTTTTCCCGCCCCTGTGCTGAGGTCATTTTTTACCTGTTTTGCGCATCATGTTTAAACGTGTTTTGAAGGCTTATTTTAGTATATGACATCGACATATTATATATCGTTCTTTCCGTCAGACTCGGTAGATTCATAATATGTAATTATTATATGTATACGTTATGTCATGTTTGTATATTATAACAAAAAATGCAATAAAATATGTATTTTCAATAATTTACAGCGTGTAAAGTGTTTTTTTCCACATTTTAACATGCGAGCAATTGCGGATATATTTTGTATGGGGTGCGCTTGTTAAAAAAATTAGAGATGGGGTCTCGTTACATTTTCTTTTGGGGAAAATGACACCATTTTTAACAAACGCACCGCATACAAAAATCATTAATGCAGCATCATTGTTCACATTATAATTGAAATGGGAACAATATTGCTGCATTAACAAAACAAAAAAAAAAAAAAAAAAAAGTGTTTATTTTTTTTTATTATTTTTTTTTTTTTAATTTTTTTTTATTTTTATTTTTCTTTTTTTTTTTTTTTTACAATTTTTTTTACTTTCATGTTTGGTATCGTTGGAACGGCCATGCTCTGGCCGATCCAACGATATCAAAATTTAACCCCTAACTGCCACGGATCGGGAGATAGGGAGTTCATTGGAACTCCCTATCTCCACACTTCGTGGCAGTTAGGGGTTAATGCTAGGACTGGCGTCATCGTGCTGCGCACGATGACGCCAGTCCTCTGGGGGAGTTCCCGGAAGCTTGGCCGACATCCAAGATGTCGGCCAGCTCCCGGAAGGATCGCAAATCGGCGCTTTTCAGCGCCGATTTGCGATCCAGCTCCCCAGGGGTTAATGCCAGGCATCATTTGGAAGGGCAGGCTGTGCCCTTCCAAATGATGCCTGGGTTAAGCCCCTGTGAGCCGCCGATCGGGAGGGAGAGAGGTCCGAAGGACCTCCCCCCCCTCCCTTTCAGGCGCCTCCTCCGCACATGCGGGGGGGGCGCCTGAATTATGTGTCATCGCGGGGGCGCGATGACACATAATAATGGCGGCCACTGCTCCGGATGCCGGGCTGACATCCAGGATGTCAGCCCGCACCGGAGGGGCCAGCGATCGGCCGGTACCCGGCCGAACGCTGACCCCAATGCGAGGACGCGCTCAGCGCGTCCTCCGCATACCAGGGGAATGCTGAGGACGCGCTGAGCGCGTCCTTAGCATTCAAGTGGTTAATTATCTCCCACAGAGCAGCCAGCAATGAGTGACCCCCATATTAATTATCTCCCACAGAGCAGCCAGCAATGAGTGACCCCCATATTAATTATCTCACACAGAGCCGCCAGCAATGAGTGACCCCCATATTAATTATCTCCCACAGAGCAGCCAGCAATGAGTGACCCCCATATTAATTATCTCACACAGAGCAGCCAGCAATGAGTGACCCCCATATTAATTATCTACCACAGAGCCGCCAGCAATGAGTGACCCCCATATTAATTATCTCCCACAGAGCAACCAGCAGTGAGTGACCCCCATATTATTCTCCACAGAGCAGCCAGCAATGAGTGACCCCCATATTAATTATCTACCACAGAGCCGCCAGCAATGAGTGACCCCCATATTAATTATCTCACACAGAGCAGCCAGCAATGAGTGACCCCCTATTAATTATCTCCCACAGAGCAGCCAGCAATGAGTGACCCCCATATTAATTATCTCCCACAGAGCAGCCAGCAATGAGATGACCATATTATTATTTCTCCCACAGAGCAGCCAGCAATGAGTGACCCCCATATTAATTATCTCCCACAGAGCAGCCAGCAATGAGTGACCCCATATTAATTATCTCCCACAGAGCCGCCAGCAATGAGTGACCCCCCTAATTATCTCCCACAGAGCAGCCAGCAATGAGTGACCCCCATATTAATTATCTACCACAGAGCCGCCAGCAATGAGTGACCCCATATTAATTATCTCCCACAGAGCAGCCAGCAATGAGTGACCCCCATATTAATTATCTCCCACAGAGCAGCCAGCAATGAGTGACCCCCATATTAATTATCTCCCACAGAGCAGCCAGCAATGAGTGACCCCATATTAATTATCTCCCACAGAGCCGCCAGCAATGAGTGACCCCCCTAATTATCTCCCACAGAGCAGCCAGCAATGAGTGACCCCCCTAATTATCTCCCACAGAGCAGCCAGCAATGAGTGACCCCATATTAATTATCTCCCACAGAGCAGCCAGCAATGAGTGACCCCCATATTAATTATCTCCCACAGAGCAGCCAGCAATGAGTGACCCCCATATTAATTATCTCCCACAGAGCAGCCAGCAATGAGTGACCCCCATATTAATTATCTCCCACAGAGCAGCCAGCAATGAGTGACCCCCATATTAATTATCTCACACAGAGCAGCCAGCAATGAGTGACCCCCATATTAATTATCTACCACAGAGCGCCAGCAATGAGTGACCCCATATTAATTATCTCACACAGAGCAGCCAGCAATGAGTGACCCCATAATTATCTCCCACAGAGCAGCCAGCAATGAGTGACCCCCATATTAATTATCTCACACAGAGCAGCCAGCAATGAGTGACCCCATATTAATTATCTCCCACAGAGCCGCCAGCAATGAGTGACCCCCCTAATTATCTCCCACAGAGCAGCCAGCAATGAGTGACCCCCATATTAATTATCTACCACAGAGCCGCCAGCAATGAGTGACCCCCATATTAATTATCTCACACAGAGCAGCCAGCAATGAGTGACCCCCGTATTAATTATCTCACACAGAGCAGCCAGCAATGAGTGACCCCCGTATTAATTATCTCCCACAGAGCAGCCAGCAGTGAGTGACCCCCATATTAATTATCTCCCACAGAGCAGCCAGCAATGAGTGACCCCATATTAATTATCTCCCACAGAGCAGCCAGCAATGAGTGACCCCCATATTAATTATCTCCCACAGAGCGCCAGCAATGAGTGACCCCCCTAATTATCTCCCACAGAGCAGCCAGCAATGAGTGACCCCCATATTAATTATCTCCCACAGAGCGCCAGCAATGAGTGACCCCATATTAATTATCTCCCACAGAGCAGCCAGCAATGAGTGACCCCCATAATTAAATCTCCCACAGAGCAGCCAGCAATGAGTGACCCCATATTAATTATCTCACACAGAGCAGACAGCAATGAGTGACCCCCATATTAATTATCTCACACAGAGCAGCCAGCAATGAGTGACCCCCATATTAATAATCTCCCACAGAGCAGCCAGCAATGAGTGACCCCCATATTAATTATCTCACAGAGCAGCCAGCAATGAGTGACCCCCATATTAATTATCTCACACAGAGCAGCCAGCAATGAGTGACCCCCCATATTAATTATCTCACACAGAGCAGCCAGCAATGAGTGACCCCCATATTAATTATCTCACACAGAGCAGCCAGCAATGAGTGACCCCCCATATTAATTATCTCACACAGAGCAGCCAGCAATGAGTGACCCCCATATTAATTATCTCCCACAGAGCAGCCAGCAATGAGTGACCCCCCATATTAATTATCTCCCAGAGCAGCCAGCAATGAGTGACCCCATATTAATTATCTCCCACAGAGCAGCCAGCAATGAGTGACCCCCCATATTAATTATCTCCCACAGAGCCGCCAGCAATGAGTGACCCCCTAATTATCTCCCACAGAGCAGCCAGCAATGAGTGACCCCCATATTAATTATCTCCCACAGAGCAGCCAGCAATGAGTGACCCCCATATTAATTATCTCCCACAGAGCAGCCAGCAATGAGTGACCCCCATATTAATTATCTCCCACAGAGCAGCCAGCAATGAGTGACCCCCATATTAATTATCTCCCACAGAGCAGACAGCAATGAGTGACCCCCATATTAATTATCTCACACAGAGCAGCCAGCAATGAGTGACCCCATATTAATTATCTCCCACAGAGCAGCCAGCAATGAGTGACCCCCATATTAATTATCTCACACAGAGCAGCCAGCAATGAGTGACCCCCATATTATTATCTCACACAGAGCCGCCAGCAATGAGTGACCCCCCATATTAATTATCTCATACAGAGCCGCCAGCAATGAGTGACCCCCATATTAATTATCTCCCACAGAGCAGCCAGCAATGAGTGACCCCATATTAATTATCTCCCACAGAGCAGCCAGCAATGAGTGACCCCCATATTAATTATCTCCCACAGAGCAGCCAGCAATGAGTGACCCCCCTAATTATCTCGAACAGAGCAGCCAGCAATGAGTGACCCCCTAATTATCTCCACAGAGCAGCCAGCAATGAGTGACCCCCATATTAATTATCTCACACAGAGCAGCCAGCAATGAGTGACCCCCCTAATTATCTCCCACAGAGCAGCCAGCAATGAGTGACCCCCCGTATTAATTATCTCCCACAGAGCAGCCAGCAATGAGTGACCCCCCATATTAATTATCTCACACAGAGCAGCCAGCAATGAGTGACCCCCCATATTAATTATCTCACACAGAGCAGCCAGCAATGAGTGACCCCCATATTAATTATCTCCCACAGAGCAGCCAGCAATGAGTGACCCCCATATTAATTATCTCCCACAGAGCAGACAGCAATGAGTGACCCCCATATTAATTATCTCACACAGAGCAGCCAGCAGTGAGTGACCCCCATATTAATTATCTCCCACAGAGCAGCCAGCAATGAGTGACCCCCATATTAATTATCTCCCACAGAGCAGCCAGCAATGAGTGACCCCCATATTAATTATCTCCCACAGAGCAGCCAGCAATGAGTGACCCCCATATTAATTATCTCACACAGAGCAGCCAGCAATGAGTGACCCCCATATTAATTATCTCACACAGAGCAGCCAGCAATGAGTGACCCCCATATTAATTATCTCCCACAGAGCAGCCAGCAATGAGTGACCCCCATATTAATTATCTCACACAGAGCAGCCAGCAATGAGTGACCCCCATATTAATTATCTCCCACATAGCCGCCAGCAATGAGTGACCCCCCTAATTATCTCCCACAGAGCAGCCAGCAATGAGTGACCCCCATATTAATTATCTCCCACAGAGCCGCCAGCAATGAGTGACCCCCATATTAATTATCTCCCACAGAGCCGCCAGCAATGAGTGACCCCCCATATTAATTATCTCACACAGAGCAGCCAGCAATGAGTGACCCCCATATTAATTATCTCACACAGAGCAGACAGCAATGAGTGACCCCCATATTAATTATCTCCCACAGAGCAGCCAGCAATGAGTGACCCCCATATTAATTATCTCACACAGAGCGCCAGCAATGAGTGACCCCCATATTAATTATCTCACACAGAGCAGCCAGCAATGAGTGACCCCCATATTAATTATCTCACACAGAGCAGCCAGCAATGAGTGACCCCCATATTAATTATCTCACACAGAGCAGCCAGCAGTGAGTGACCCCCATATTAATTATCTCCCACAGAGCAGCCAGCAATGAGTGACCCCCATATTAATTATCTCCCACAGAGCCGCCAGCAATGAGTGACCCCCATATTAATTATCTCCCACAGAGCAGCCAGCAATGAGTGACCCCAATATTAATTATCTCCCACAGAGCCGCCAGCAATGAGTGACCCCCATATTAATTATCTCACACAGAGCCAGCCAGCAATGAGTGCCCCATATTAATTATCTCACACAGAGCGCCAGCAATGAGTGACCCCCATATTAATTATCTCCACACAGAGCCGCCAGCAATGAGTGACCCCCATATTAATTATCTCCCACAGAGCAGCCAGCAATGAGTGACCCCCATATTAATTATCTCCCACAGAGCAGCCAGCAATGAGTGACCCCCATATTAATTATCTCCCACAGAGCAGACCAGCAATGAGTGACCCCCATATTAATTATCTCCACAGAGCAGCCAGCAATGAGTGACCCCCATATTAATTATCTCACACAGAGCAGCCAGCAATGAGTGACCCCCATATTAATTATCTCCCACAGAGCCGCCAGCAATGAGTGACCCCCATATTAATTATCTCCCACAGAGCAGCCAGCAATGAGTGACCCCCATATTATCTCCCACAGAGCAGCCAGCAATGAGTGACCCCCATATTAATTATCTCCCACAGAGCAGCCAGCAATGAGTGACCCCCCATATTAATTATCTCCCACAGAGCAGCCAGCAATGAGTGACCCCCATATTAATTATCTCACACAGAGCAGCCAGCAATGAGTGACCCCCATATTAATTATCTCACACAGAGCAGCCAGCAATGAGTGACCCCCATATTAATTATCTACCACAGAGCAGCCAGCAATGAGTGACCCCCATATTAATTATCTCACACAGAGCAGCCAGCAGTGAGTGACCCCCATATTAATTATCTCCCACAGAGCAGCCAGCAATGAGTGACCCCATATTAATTATCTCCCACAGAGCCGCCAGCAATGAGTGACCCCCATATTAATTATCTCACACAGAGCAGCCAGCAATGAGTGACCCCCATATTAATTATCTCACACAGAGCAGCCAGCAATGAGTGACCCCCATATTAATTATCTCCCACAGAGCAGCCAGCAATGAGTGACCCCCATATTAATTATCTCACACAGAGCCGCCAGCAATGAGTGACCCCCATATTAATTATCTCCCACAGAGCAGCCAGCAATGAGTGACCCCATATTAATTATCTCCCACAGAGCGCCAGCAATGAGTGACCCCATATTAATTATCTCCCACAGAGCAACCAGCAGTGAGTGACCCCCATAATTATCTCCCACAGAGCAGCCAGCAATGAGTGACCCCATATTAATTATCTCCCACAGAGCCGCCAGCAATGAGTGACCCCCATATTAATTATCTCCACAGAGCAGCCAGCAATGAGTGACCCCCATATTAATTATCTCCCACAGAGCAGCCAGCAATGAGTGACCCCCATATTAATTATCTCCACAGAGCAGCCAGCAATGAGTGACCCCATATTAATTATCTCCCACAGAGCAGCCAGCAATGAGTGACCCCCATATTAATTATCTCCCACAGAGCAGCCAGCAATGAGTGACCCCATATTAATTATCTCCCACAGAGCCGCCAGCAATGAGTGACCCCCATAATTATCTCCACAGAGCAGCCAGCAATGAGTGACCCCATTAATTATCTACCACAGAGCGCCAGCAATGAGTGACCCCCATATTAATTATCTCACACAGAGCAGCCAGCAATGAGTGACCCCCATATTAATTATCTCACACAGAGCAGCCAGCAATGAGTGACCCCCATATTAATTATCTCCCACAGAGCAGCAGCAATGAGTGACCCCCATATTAATTATCTCCCACAGAGCAGCCAGCAATGAGTGACCCCCATATTAATTATCTCCCACAGAGCAGCCAGCAATGAGTGACCCCATATTAATTATCTCCCACAGAGCCGCCAGCAATGAGTGACCCCCCTAATTATCTCCCACAGAAGCCAGCAATGAGTGACCCCCATAATTATCTCCCACAGAGCAGCCAGCAATGACCCCATATTAATTATCTCCCACAGAGCAGCCAGCAATGAGTGACCCCATATTAATTATCTCCCACAGAGCAGCCAGCAATGAGTGACCCCCATATTAATTATCTCCCACAGAGCAGCCAGCAATGAGTGACCCCCCATATTAATTATCTCCCACAGAGCTGCCAGCAATGAGTGACCCCATATTAATTATCTCCCACAGAGCAGCCAGCAATGAGTGACCCCCATATTAATTATCTACCACAGAGCCGCCAGCAATGAGTGACCCCCCATTAATTATCTCACACAGAGCAGCCAGCAATGAGTGACCCCATATTAATTATCTCCCACAGAGCAGACAGCAATGAGTGACCCCCATATTAATTATCTCACACAGAGCAGCCAGCAATGAGTGACCCCATATTAATTATCTCCCACAGAGCAGCCAGCAATGAGTGACCCCATATTAATTATCTCCCACAGAGCAGCCAGCAATGAGTGACCCCCCATATTAATTATCTCCCACAGAGCCGCCAGCAATGAGTGACCCCCTAATTATCTCCCACAGAGCAGCCAGCAATGAGTGACCCCCATATTAATTATCTCCCACAGAGCCGCCAGCAATGAGTGACCCCCATATTAATTATCTCCCACAGAGCAGCCAGCAATGAGTGACCCCCATATTAATATCTCCCACAGAGCAGCCAGCAATGAGTGACCCCCATATTATTATTATCTCCCACAGAGCAGCCAGCAATGAGTGACCCCATATTAATTATCTCCCACAGAGCAGCCAGCAATGAGTGACCCCCATATTAATTATCTCCCACAGAGCAGCCAGCAATGAGTGACCCCCCATATTAATTATCTCACACAGAGCAGCCAGCAATGAGTGACCCCCATATTAATTATCTCACACAGAGCAGCAGCAATGAGTGACCCCATATTAATTATCTCCACAGAGCAGCCAGCAATGAGTGACCCCCATATTAATTATCTCACACAGAGCAGCCAGCAATGAGTGACCCCCATATTAATTATCTCACACAGAGCAGACAGCAATGAGTGACCCCCATATTAATTATCTCCACAGAGCAGACAGCAATGAGTGACCCCCATATTAATTATCTCACACAGAGCAGCCAGCAATGAGTGACCCCCATATTAATTATCTCACACAGAGCAGCCAGCAATGAGTGACCCCCATATTAATTATCTCACACAGAGCAGCCAGCAATGAGTGACCCCCATATTAATTATCTCACACAGAGCCGCCAGCAATGAGTGACCCCCATATTAATTATCTCCCACAGAGCCGCCAGCAATGAGTGACCCCCATATTATCTCCACAGAGCAGCCAGCAGTGAGTGACCCCCATATTAATTATCTCCCACAGAGCAGCCAGCAATGAGTGACCCCCATATTAATTATCTCACACAGAGCAGCCAGCAATGAGTGACCCCCATATTAATTATCTCACACAGAGCAGCCAGCAATGAGTGACCCCCATATTAATTATCTCACACAGAGCAGCCAGCAATGAGTGACCCCATATTAATTATCTCACACAGAGCCGCCAGCAATGAGTGACCCCCATATTAATTATCTCCCACAGAGCCGCCAGCAATGAGTGACCCCCATATTATCTCCCACAGAGCAGCCAGCAGTGAGTGACCCCCCATATTAATTATCTCCCACAGAGCAGCCAGCAATGAGTGACCCCCATATTAATTATCTCACACAGAGCAGCCAGCATGAGTGACCCCCATATTAATTATCTCACACAGAGCAGCCAGCAATGAGTGACCCCCATATTAATTATCTACCACAGAGCAGCCAGCAATGAGTGACCCCCATATTAATTATCTCACAGAGCAGCCAGCAATGAGTGACCCCATATTAATTATCTCACACAGAGCAGCCAGCAGTGAGTGACCCCCATATTAATTATCTCCCACAGAGCAGCCAGCAATGAGTGACCCCCATATTAATTATCTCCCACAGAGCAGCCAGCAATGAGTGACCCCCATATTAATTATCTCACACAGAGCCGCCAGCAATGAGTGACCCCCATATTAATTATCTCACACAGAGCCGCCAGCAATGAGTGACCCCCATATTAATTATCTCACACAGACCGCCAGCAATGAGTGACCCCCATATTAATTATCTCACACAGAGCGCCAGCAATGAGTGACCCCCTATTAATTATCTCCCACAGAGCAGCCAGCAATGAGTGACCCCATATTAATTATCTCCCACAGAGCAGACAGCAATGAGTGACCCCATATTAATTATCTCCCACAGAGCAGCCAGCAATGAGTGACCCCCATATTAATTATCTCACACAGAGCAGACAGCAATGAGTGACCCCATATTAATTATCTCCACAGAGCAGCCAGCAATGAGTGACCCCCATATTAATTATCTCCCACAGAGCAGACAGCAATGAGTGACCCCCATATTAATTATCTCCACAGAGCAGCCAGCAATGAGTGACCCCATATTAATTATCTCACACAGAGCCGCCAGCAATGAGTGACCCCCATATTAATTATCTCCCACAGAGCCGCCAGCAATGAGTGACCCCCATATTATCTCCCACAGAGCAGCCAGCAATGAGTGACCCCCATATTAATTATCTCACACAGAGCAGCCAGCAGTGAGTGACCCCCATATTAATTATCTCCCCAGAGCAGCCAGCAATGAGTGACCCCCATATTAATTATCTCACACAGAGCAGCCAGCAATGAGTGACCCCCATATTAATTATCTCACACAGAGCAGCCAGCAATGAGTGACCCCCATATTAATTATCTACCACAGAGCCGCCAGCAATGAGTGACCCCCATATTAATTATCTCACACAGAGCAGCCAGCAATGAGTGACCCCCATATTAATTATCTCACACAGAGCAGCCAGCAGTGAGTGACCCCCCATATTAATTATCTCCCACAGAGCAGCCAGCAATGAGTGACCCCCATATTAATTATCTCCCACAGAGCAGCCAGCAATGAGTGACCCCCATATTATCTCCCACAGAGCCGCCAGCAATGAGTGACCCCCATATTAATTATCTCACACAGAGCAGCCAGCAATGAGTGACCCCCATATTAATTATCTCACACAGAGCCGCCAGCAATGAGTGACCCCCATATTAATTATCTCACACAGAGCCGCCAGCAATGAGTGACCCCCATATTAATTATCTCACACAGAGCCGCCAGCAATGAGTGACCCCCATATTAATTATCTCACACAGAGCAGCCAGCAATGAGTGACCCCCATATTATCTCCCACAGAGCCGCCAGCAATGAGTGACCCCCATATTAATTATCTCCCACAGAGCCGCCAGCAATGAGTGACCCCCATATTAATTATCTCCCACAGAGCAGCCAGCAATGAGTGACCCCCATATTAATTATCTCCCACAGAGCCGCCAGCAATGAGTGACCCCCATATTAATTATCTCACACAGAGCCGCCAGCAATGAGTGACCCCCATATTAATTATCTCACACAGAGCCGCCAGCAATGAGTGACCCCCATATTAATTATCTCACACAGAGCAGCCAGCAATGAGTGACCCCCATATTATCTCTCCCACAGAGCCGCCAGCAATGAGTGACCCCCATATTAATTATCTCCCACAGAGCCGCCAGCAATGAGTGACCCCCATATTATCTCCCACAGAGCCGCCAGCAATGAGTGACCCCCATATTAATTATCTCACACAGAGCTAGGGATATCATAAAAATGAATATATTCAGCAGCAGTGCCCCACTAGATAACAACACCCCCCCCCCCCCGGCAGCATCTTCTCATCGTCTGGCAAAACAAAGCGTTCTCAGGCCAGGGATAGGAGTCCTAATTTAATTATACTGATACTCACCACCAGAAATTGGGTCAGACTCAGGCCGGCTTGCACTGCAGCTCTCTCCTCCGAACACGTCCAGACTCCAGACAGAGCGACTTCACTGCAGGAGCTCCCCCTGCTGCGTGCCTTTCTTCGGATCCTGCCACAGGCTCTACTGTGAACGGACCTTGATGTGGGCGGTGCCTAGCAGCGTGCCGTTCCTTCCCAGCCACGTGCAGCCATGTGCTGCGTGACTGTCTGGGAGGCGCGCTGTGTGAATCAGCTGCGATCTTACAGATTCGAAAAAAATTCGAATCACACCGCAAAATCGAATTCGAATCGAATCTCGAAGCTTCGCAGGTCCCTAGTTTCAAGATCAACCCTGGGCAATGCTCTCGCCAGCGCTTTAGTATATAATGGGTTAAACTCTTGACTAGCCGCACAGATTTAATACAATGTGATATTATTGTTCAGCCTGACAGCTCTTCTTCTCAGGGCCTTGTTACACGTATTGGATATCGCTTACCAGATCAGCCGAGGTTTCCTGGACATGTAGAATTTATTCATGCTGATGGGCAGTGCATGAAAAATGCCACCCTGCAGCATGTAGAATCCATATGCTGCAAGTAAGGAATCCCAGGTGACCTGCCTTTGGGGTTATTCAGAGAGCGGTGAAAAGCAGGAGAATGACTGGAGAATGGAAAATTCTAGGTCAAAATAGCCAATTTGGAAAGTGAGATGAATGGGAGAATTTTTCGGGTTTGGATATTTTGAGCTAGAATTTTCCATTCTCCAGTCATTCTCCTTCTTTTCACCTCTCTTTGAATAACCCTGCTTTATTTCCTTCCTGCAGCCTGTGAATTATACATGTCGCAGGGCAGCACTTTTCCCTGTTCTGCATGACATCGTAATGTGTGCAGGAACACATGGCCGACCTGGCAACGTCATCTGTCCTCTTGGTCACTCGCTGATGTTGATGACCCTTTGCGTACCTTAGGCTAGGGTCAGACGAACGCATTTTTAACGTGCGTTTAGCCGCACGAAATCACGGCCGTACTAGCAGCAAATGACGTCCAATGCCGGGGAACATACGACGAACGTCCGCGCAACGCAAGTGGCAAACGAACGCATTTTTTCTAGAACGTCAAACCGCTACTACTGACGTACAGAGTGCGCTGCGTCCGCATAGCGGCGTGTGTGCGTGATTAGGAGACGTCAGACGCTGCTAATGTCCGGCCTACATAACGTCCAGACGCAAAAAGAGTTTTATTGACGATCCGTACATAATCACGGACGAAAATGCGCATCGTATGACCGCTATCGCGTATTCCGTGAAAAAATACGTCCATTCGTTCGAAAGCACTTTTTCACAGACAACGTGAAAAATGCGTTCGTCTGACCCTAGCCTTAGGTGTGACCGTTATACAGTAATATCCAAAGATGTTCTGTTTGCGGAGCAGGATTTATTACCCCCAGTGATGGTGTCACAAAGGGTTAACGGACAGGTGAAGGAGGGGGCAGCTCACTGCACGAATAATGAATCACATGGCTGGGGATCTGGGAGCAGTCCTGAATATTGTCTTCTCCAGAAGCACCACTCATGGATTTATACACTATACTTGGGGTAAGGGAAGCCGCCCTCCCTGCCCCCTCCCCAAACCAACTGTCACATGATGAGTTATTTGTATCATTCCTCCCGCCATCAATGGATCAATGGATTTGCTCTACAGCTAAATGCTCAACTTGTGTTAGGGTTGTCAGGTCGGCCATGTTTTCCTGGACACACATTACTATTTCATGCAGACGGGAACCACGGAAAAAGTGCTGCCCTGCAACATGTATAATTCCCATGCTGCTGGAAGGAAATTAAGGCGGGTCACCTGGGATCCTTTTTTGATTTCTTACCTGCAGTGTATGGATTATACATGCAGCGGGGTGGCATTTTTCATGCACTGCCCATCAGCATGAATATATTATGTGTGTCCAGGAAAAAATGGCCGACCTGGCAGCCCTATCCACAGATCCACCATGTTTTCCTCAACACATTACTATGTCAAGCAGAGGGAGAGCACAGGGAAGGTGCTGCCCTGCAGGCATTGGGTCAGTTTGCTATTCAAGGCAGGTCAACTAGGATTTCTTTTCCATCTGATTTCTTACGGACTTACCTGCAGGATACGCATTCTACGTTCTGCAGGGGAGCCTATTTCATGCAGCAGCCATCGGCGCGGTTAGACGATGTGTCCAGGAAAACAGGATCTAATAGCCGTGGGGTTTCCAGTTTGCCCATGTTGTCCTGTACTCACTTTACTCTTCCATGCAGACTAGAGGGGAGAACAAGGAAAAGTGCTGCCCTGCAACATGTATAATTCATGTGCTACAGGAAGGAAATCACCTACAAGTCTAATCACTAAAGGGTGACGTCCGGAGAAGGGAAAGTTCTAGGTCAAAATAGTCAAACCAGAAAAACTCTCCCATTTATTTCACTTTCCAAATCGGTTATATTGTTCTCGTCTCCTGACTTCACCCTTTAGGAAATCGATTCTCTGGGATTCTCTTTTTGCTTGCAGCGTATGGATTCTGATGGCTTTAGGGGTGGCATTTTTCATGCACTTCCCATCAGAATAAATAAATTGTATGTGTCCAATAAAATATGGCCGACCTGGCAGCCCTAATTGTATTATAACTTCTCTTTCGACATATGCCTAGTGTAAAGCGACGCACATCTCAGATCTTTGGCTAAGCACGGCCGCTTCTCCATAGTCGCCAACAATGCTAAAAAAAATCACAGTTTTTGCAACCAGGGGCGTAACTACCAGGGGTGCAGAGGGTGCCACCACACCCGGGCCCTTGAGTCCGGGGGGCCCACACTCGCCTGCCTGGGCCTTCCTATATTTTATAGATATAATTATTTTTTTACATTTATTTATACTTAGGTGTCAGTTTTACTTTGGAGCTCCTGAATATACTCATACATACCACATGTTACTGTGAGTTTTATTGCTGTGGAGCTCTGTGATACACTCATACACACCACATATTACTGTGAGTTTTATTGCTGTGGAGCTCTGTGATACACACTGCACATTACTGTGAAATTTGTTGCTGTGGAGTTCTGTGATACACTCATACACACTGCGCATTACTGTGAGGTTTATTGCTGTGGAGTTCTGTAATACGCTCATACACACTGCACATTACTGTGAGGTTTATTGCTGTGGAGCTCTGTAATACGCTCATACACAGCGCACATTACTGTGAGGTTTATTGCTGTGGAGCTCTGTGAGATACAAATAGTGCACATTACATAAAAATTGGGATGGACTGAAGAGGTCATAGTACACCTGGAAAAAATGGGACAATGATGTCTGGAGTCAACATTGTGGACCTGGAGGGGACCACTGTATGTTGATGGGAGGGGGGACAAAATATGCTTTTTCCAAAGGTGGGGGGGGGGCACGTCATGGTTCCTACACCTGGGCCCTGAGGTTTCTAGTTACGCCTCTGTTTGCAACTATGGTAAAATCCAGACTGAACGGAACGATGGCGGAACGATGAGGACACAAAGGTGGAAACCATGGTAAACCCTGGTGGAACTTCCCTAGATAGCAAATTCACTGAAATGAAATAGATTGTTATTTGAATCAAACAATAGTGTTTGGTGAACAAACCTCTTCTCTTCCTGATGGTGTAAACCTGGGATCTCAAACTCCGGCCATCAGCATGTTTAATGCCTATAACTCCCACAATTCTTCAAATGCAACATATGGCCAGAGAATCAGAATGGTGGCGGATTAATCTAGCCGTCACTGGAGGGAGTAATGATGTCATCAGTCCATCACAGCGAGTAAGGCTGGGTGAGGTGAGCGCACTGATTGCGCACAGTAACGGATGCACTTTGTAATGGATGAGATTGTGGTTACATTGTTTCGGTTAGTTTTGACTGATGTTGAGAATTTTTTTAAAAAAAAAAAAAATGTATGCAGGGATTTCTCTACGTCCGTGAAGCTTTTTCATGTTGATGCCACTTGGCGTCCATTGCAACATGCGTTGCCCGCGCGTGAAAAAGTGCGCACGTGCTTCGTGTGTTGTTCTCTATTGACTCCTTTTGAAAAGCTTCAATGGACAGCAAACAGTGCGGTCAGACAGACGCGAAAAGTACGCACGTCTGACCCCAGCCTAAGGCTAGGGTCAGACGAACGCATTTTTATGTTGTCTGTGAAAAAGTGCGTTCGAACGAATGGACGCATTTTTTCACAGAATACGTGATAGTGGTCATACTATGCGCATTCTCGTCCGTGATTTTGTACGGATCGTCAATAAAACCCTTTTTGTGTCTGGACGTTATGTTGGCCGGACATTAGCAGCGTCTGACGTCTCCTAATCACGCACACACGCCGCTAGCGGACGCAGCGCACTCTGTACGTCAGTACCTGCGGTTTCACGCTCTCGAAAAAATGCGTTCATTTTCCACTTGCGTTGCGCAGCCGGACTTTTGTGCGACCGTACTTCGTATATTGGCCGTCATTGCCCGGCATCTGCTGCTAGTGCGGCCGTGATTAAGTGCGCCAGAACGCGCGTTCGCACTGCCTCAGTCTGACCCTAGCCTCAATTGGGTGTATTCTGCAGGGAATGAGTCTTTATATCCCACTGCTACAAGGATCACATACTCATTGACAGACACTATGAGGGTTATTCACAGTGCACTGAAATTGCGTTCAATTTCGGCTCACTGCCGTGATTCCATTTTGATGAATTTATGGTGCGTTCACTATTTGTCGAATGTTCGCTGTATTCTGCCAAAAATGGAGTCATGCAGTCAAGCAGTTATCAGATATTGGTAAAAAGGCGCCGAATTGGTACTGGCGTGTTCCACCAAACTGAAGAGAAAAAAAAAAGAAACATCCTATTCTCTTAATAGGAGCTTAAATCAACAAAAAAAATTCTAAATAATTAAAAAGGTCTGTTAAAAAATAAAAGCTGTTTAAGGCTAGGGTCAGACGAACGCATTTTTCGCGTTGTCCGTGAAAAAGTGCGTTCGAACGAATGGACGTATTTTTTCACGGAATATGCGATAGCGGTCATACGATGCGCATTTTCGTCCGTGATTTTGTACGGATCATTAATAAAACACTTTTGTGTCTGGACGTTATGTTGGCCGGACGTGTGCAGCGTCTGACGTCTCCCAATCACGCAAACACGCCGCTAGCGGACGCAGCGCACTCTGTACGTCAGTAGTAGCAGAAAAAATGCGTTCGTTTGCCACTTGCGTTGCGCGGACGAACTTTCGTGCGGCCGTTCGTCGTATGTTACCCGGCATTGGACGTCATTTGCTGCTAGCACGGCCGTGATTTCGTGCGGCTAAACGCACGTTAAAAATGCTTTCGTCTGACCCTAGCCTAAATAGGTCCTTTTAAAAATAATAAGGTACGTTTAAAAATAAAAAACCTTTTAAAAAAAAAAAAAAACTCTGTTTAAAAAAAAAAGAGATTCTTTTAAAAAAAAAAAAAGTCTCTTAAAAAATCCAAGAACGTCTTTTAAAAAGATCAAAAAAAAAAAGAGAGTTTTTGGAAATAATAAAAAAAATGGTGGTTTTTAAAAACATTTAATCAAGATTTTTCCATTTTATTTAATTAAAACATACTGGATTCGCCTGTTTAAACCTGTTGTATTGAAATCGGGTCGTTTCTACGCAATTTTGGTGCAAATCGGTATATTGTGAATAGACTAATCATGACTAGTTCTCTCTATGGGAAAATTTTGGTGTCACCGATCTCTAGTCAAATGCATCATATTATCCTGTCAGTTCGCCTGTATTTCACAAAAATACAACTTTGTAAATAGACGAATTGCCCCCAAACTGCACTTATGGTGACATTCAATGCAATCTGGTGTCACGCCACCTCGCGGCACGCCACCAGCCAGGACGCTCACCTCAAACGGCAGCTGGTACCGGACGAGTGATGCTTCTGTGTTCGCCATGGTCAGCGCGCGGGCTGGGAGCCTCCCCGAATCCTGCACCGCCTCCTGCGGGCTCTGCGCGTCTGCTCAGGTGGGGTCAGCGTGGCCATGCCGTTCCGTCCACCTTGGGCATGGTGGCAATCGGCGTCTGACGTAACGGGGTGGGCGCATGGACCTGGATTGGTGGTTCAGCCTCAGGGGGAGGGCCCTCAGTCCCGGTGGACTAGATTGGGAACTGCACCAGCCGCTTCTAGTGCCCTGATTAGCTGCCTCAGTGGGGTGAGTTGATTGGTGGAAGAAGGTGCCCTCGGGGAGGGGCTTGACAACCTCTGCACCTATATAAGGGTTTTCTGGTCAGTCCATCATTGCTTCAGCGTTGTATCACTCCTGCCAGTGTTACTCTTAGAAGCTCCATTCCATGATTATTCTGTGTATCAGTTCCTGGCTCAGTACCCGACCACTCTTGATCCGCCTGGCCATTTCTCCCTGACCTCGATTGTGAACCTGACTAGGTCTCTTGGCTTATCCTTTGGTACCGCGATATTCAACCTTCTACCTAAACTCTGCACCTGGGTTCTACCTTCCCGCCGAGCACCCCTGACATCTGGTGACAAATTCTTAGGTGAGTGAATAATCCTTATTGTTTTAAAGAAAATGTTCTATGTTCCAATAATGTTTTTTTTTTGGGGTATATCAAGTTTAAAGTTATGTTATTATATATATATATATATATTTTTATATTGGCTTCTAGAATGAAATGTGGGAGCACAGTCTTTTGGAACAAAACTTGTTAACCAAAGCTTTGTGTAGAAAATGGAATATGAATTAAAATAATAGTATTCCACTTGCATTACTCATTTCCATACCATTACCTAGATTCCCCGGCGGCATGATTCCGGTATACGGCAGGTGTGGGAGACACGCGTGAGATACGGGCTCGTTCTGTCGCAGGGATATTGTCATTACAGTACACTCGAGGTAGGAGGACTTTCATGATTTATTCTGCTTTCTCTGTTTGTTTTTTGTTCTATTTGTAAAGAATTGGCACGTGTAATTAAGGAATATGTTGCGTTGCGCTTGAACGAGCCTTGGAATATCATTACACCAAGAAAAACACTTGACAATATGAAAAAAAAGCATGAAATAATCCCACGACGTGGTGCTGGAAGAAGAAAACCAGTGGGCACAAATAAGAGTCCCTCTATGATACGACACAACTTCTGCGTAAAGAGAACCTGGAAATTCAATATTTGAAAGTCTAGAAATGCTGGGTATTGCACGGCTCTATAATCTGCTGATCACACTCATACCGGGGCATATACAGACACTGGTTTTGGGGGGGCACTCCCGATTTTGGCTAAAGTATTCGATTCGCAGTAGCAGGGCCTGGAAAGATGGGCACAAAATCACAGGCTGTGCTAATCACACTCACTCTCTCATGAACATTGCAGCACAGGGTCTGTCCTTCTGCTGCTCAGACTATACCTGACAGGGTCCGCACATATACACACTATAGGGGTTATTCAGAGAGCACCGAATTGTCATCGACACTCATTCACCGCAGGGTACCCGTAGTGTGGCAAATCGACCCGCCGAACCCATACTCAGACCGCCTCAAAACCACTGAATCGATTAAAAAAATAACCAAATCTATCCAATAAGCCAACGATCCACCAAACAGATCGTCGAACGACTCTGACCAGTCGTCGTTAAAAGCCAACCAGCTGCCGAACAGGGGTATATAAAAAAACACCACAACTTTAAAATGGCA
This sequence comes from Leptobrachium leishanense, assembly GCA_009667805.1. Taxonomy (NCBI): domain Eukaryota; kingdom Metazoa; phylum Chordata; class Amphibia; order Anura; family Megophryidae; genus Leptobrachium; species Leptobrachium leishanense. The sequence goes on from CM019068.1 coordinate 13,365,535, forward strand.
AAAATAATGCATGAAAATGCCTGGAAATAATATATAAGGTCCTATGAGTAACAAAAAAAAGGTCAGTTAAAGGATGTGAAAAATAAATCTGTATCAGAACTTCACTGAAAATGCCTAAAAGAATAAATAAGTAAATAGAGTTTTGCTGCATATGAAAGTATAAAGACTGAGAATATTTTTAACATTGAAACCTATGGGATTTACCTGATTAAACCTGCCGAATGAAAACACTGAACATCAGGGCATTTCACTGACATTTCTCTGCTGTTCGGTGTCTCTGAATAGATTTCCCATAGAGAAGTAATGGTTAATTTCACTGCCGCTGAAGATCACCGTATTTCTCTGGCAAGTCACCAATATTTGGCAATTTTGGCAAATCGCCAGCTTTCTGAATAGCTGAATGGCCGTGAAATAGCACTGTATGGGGATATTTTTGTCCCAGCCCCAGAGCGGATTACCAGAAAAGCCAGGCGTCTTATCGCCAGAGAGAGTGTCAACCTATGCCAGAGGTGTATTGCCAGGAAGGGTCGTCAATGGAATGCCAAGGGTTAAGAGCGGGGAGAGAAGTAAAACAAGCCAGGGTCGTACACAAAATCTGTTAATAAATCACAACAAGCACTGAGAGGAGTGAAAACCACGTCAGGGCAACGAGCAAGTCTCAAGTGAGTGTTTTAAACTCGGTGCCGCGTTATCACCCTGTGCCCCACCCACGGCCCTACCACGTGACTGCGACGGTCCCAGCCACGGCCCTACCACGTGACCGCGAGGGCCCTGTACAACTCTTGGCACCGAGTACAACACTTGGCAGCGAGGACGACGCTGCCAGTTGCTGGGGTAAGAAGATGGCATGGGATGTGACACCCTGGCGGTAACTATAGAAAAAAGCCAATCCATTTTGTGTCTTTGTTAAAAATTTGATATTCCACCCCCCCCGGTGTTTTTTTTTGTGTCCTATTGATAGAATACCCTTTCTTTTATTGTAAAATCTATTTAAGGGGAAAATAAAATCACTCATACTGGTTTATTGAGAATTTCCAGTCTCTATTTTCCCTCCTTTTTGTTTATTGCAAACATGTATCTCTTTTATGATACTGTATTAAAGCGTTAGGTATGACACCTTGTTGGCGCGGCACCACCGCACACACCGATCTTCATGGCAAAAGATACATAGTTAAGAAAAAAAATAACAATCCAGGATCCTTCTTGAAAGGTGTTTCTGTGCGATTAACTCCAGTAATAGGTGCAGGGAGAGAGCGCCTCTTCTCTAATTGACTTTGCCATTCTCATTTCGGAGTCATAATTCTTTCCAATTACTACAAGGAGGATATGACAAACGTGCGCTTGGAAAACATTTTGCGAGCCTTTCGGAACTATTAGAGGAAGCTGCATCCGTAATTAATGAAATAAAATATATTGCTTTCCCAGACAAGGAACAAACAACTGATTATGTTTTCATATCGGTTTTCTGCGCGTTTTGGTAAAACGAATTTATGCCGGTGTTTTAGTTATGAATATGCTGCGTGGGTTAGAGTTTAATTTACCTCTCGGCTCGCTTGTAAAGACGGCAATGAATATAACCGACAGGATTACAATTGTGTTTAATAGTCGGCACAAGAAATTGAAAGCTGTATAAAGCGCTGTATGGGCTTGTTTTAATATCTACATATTTATTACCTGTTCATTGAGGGGGTTTATGGCGGCTGTTTGTGAGCAAGAAAATAAGTGCAGTGAAAAAAAGGCAAATTTATTAAACATTAAAAAAATGATGGGGCTCATTGGGGTGGAAGGATATTGTGTGTGGGTTCCTTGCTTTCAGGCATCTCATACCCATGTCTGCTCATCATAATGTATTGCAAAAGTTAGGATAATGCACCAACCTTCAAACCGCAGCAAGACGGGTTCTCACTCAGGCAGGGCTGGTGCTTCCATTAGGCAAGCTAGGCAGCCACCTAGGGCACACTGCCACCTAGGGGTGCAGCCGGCCCCAACCTGGGTTCCATTATTGTACCCCTTCCACATTGTGTGGCTCGTGAAGCTGGCAGTAGCGGCTCGCAAATCTGACATTGTTGACTCACAGACCCCAGCTAGCAGCACAGAAGGTGGGCGTCTTATGGTGATGTACAGGCGCCGACAGATGACTTTCGGGCAACTTTAGAGGCTGATTAAAAAAAGAAAAGTCAGAATAAAGGCACAGAAGAAATAAAGTAAGAAAGGCACTAAAGAAAAGGCACAAAAAAAAGAAAGAAAAAAGAGTCAGATGAAAGAAAAGGTGTAAGAAAGAAATCGGCAGAGGAAAGAAAGAGGCAGAGGAAAGAAAGGGTGTAAGAAATCAGCATAGAAGTAAGAAAGAGGCAGAGGAAAGGGTGTAAGAAATCAGCATAGAAGTAAGAAAGAAAGAGGCAGAGGACAGAAAGGGTGTAAGAAAGAAAGACGCAGAGGAAAAAGGTATAAGGGCTACATTACAATCTTCACGCTAACGCTCACTTGCATGAGTATTAACGTTTTCTGCGGTGTTTACTGCATATTCCAATCCAAATGCTAACGGGTTAAAAAACCCGTTTGCTTTTGGTATCTTGTGCTTTTCAGCGCAAGGTCACTGCACTTTGCGCTCCTATACTTAACATGGGGAGCGCAAAGTGTTAATCAGCGCTGGATTACAAAGTCCCAGCGCTGATTAACGCCTGGCTCTGGTCAGCGAAAAGTTAACCAGAGCCAGGACTTGGTGTTAACGGATTCCGCTTCTGCATAATCCGTTAACTGCAGCCTAAAAAATAAAAAAAATTGCATCTAATACTCACCCTCTGTCCAGCGGAGTGGACCGCGGCTTTGTTCACCTCCTCCGCCAGGTGAGATCCGGCTGGTCATGTGACCGGCAGGGGGGAACTCAATGGAGTCCTATGGACTCCATCGAGTGGATGCTCGCGGCTGCACTCAGCGCTGCCGTGAGCAACCAGGATTTTAACGCGCGGTAACAATGCAGGCAGCATTTTTTGCACCTGCATTATATCCAGCGTTAAAACGCGGGCGCAAGGGGGAAAACTGCGGGTGCAGTTTTTCCTCCCTCGCCCCCGTGTTTTAACACCAAGATCGTAATTTAGCCCTAAGAAAGCAGCACAGAAGTAAGAAAGAAAGAGGCAGAAGAAAGAAAAGGTGAAAAAAAAGCAAAACAGAATAAAGAAAAGAGGAAAGAAAGAAAGATAGAGGCAGAGGAAAGCCAGACCAACGGAGGGGTAGGAGGGGCACCGAATGACCGTTTGCGGTCCCTGTGCACAGTGTGTGTCCCCCCCAAAGTGTGTGTGTGTGTATGCAGTGGCGTCGCTACGTGGGGGCAGGGGTGTGGCCCGCACCAGGTGACACACGCCTTTAGGGTGACACCGTCACCCTAAGGGCGGGTGTCTCACCCTCCACCGTGTGTTCGCTCCCTGCGAGCGTCCGAAGTATGCAGCTTCGGCGCTCGCCTGGGGGAAACACGTCACCAGCCAATTGCGGCTGGTCATGTGGCTCCCCCAGGCGAGCACCCAAGCTGCGCTCCGCCGGACGCTCAGAGGGAGCGAACACGCGGCAGAGGTGAGCTGGGGCATATGTATCCATGAGGTGCTGGGGGCATATCCATGAGGTGCTGGGGCATATCCATGTGCTGGGGCAATATCCATGAGCTGGGGCATATCAATGTGCTGGGGCATATCAATGTGCTGGGGCATATCCATGTGCTGGGGCATATCCATGAGCTGGGGGCAATATCCATTAGCTGGGGGCAATATCCATGAGCTGGGGCAGTATCCATGTGCTGGGGCATATCCATGTGCTGGGGCAATATCCATGTGCTGGGGCAGTATCCATGAGCTGGGGCATTATCCATGAGCTGGGGCATTATCCATGAGCTGGGGCATATCCATGAGCTGGGGCAGTATCCATGTGCTGGGGCAGTATCCATGTGCTGGGGCAGTATCCATGAGCTGGGGCAGTATATGTCACGGTTCCCAGATCCCACCACTCAGTACTTAATGCCCAACACTCCACAGAGCCCAGAAGCTACCAACAGAGTAGCCGTGAAAGATCTCTAACTGTCTGGTCCTTAGAATTGGCCAGGTAAACTAGCTAGACAGAAAGGGTTAACAACACGGGGAGTAGTCAGCCGAGCCAGAATCAGGAATACAGAGTTCAGAATGGTCAAATGGAATAGCCGGGTCGATATCAGAGCAGTGGCGTAGTACAAGAAAATGGTTTAGGGCAACAGAAGGCAGAATAGTCAGAAACAAGCAGAGGTCAATAACGGGTTAATTCAATATAGCAGTCAGGTACAAGGAGCTCAGGTATGGATAACCACGATCTGGCAACTGCTGAGAATACACTGAGGGTTTTTAAAGACCTTCACCAGACCACCCCCCACTCAAGCCGCGCCTCATGCAACCACCTCCTGCCTGGTCTCCATTTAAACCGGGCATTGGTCAGCGAGCAGCATCAGACATGCTGCCCTCAAGCACACAGGTAGGGCTGGAAGCTCCCAACGTTACAGTACCCCTTCTCCACGGGGCCACCGGACGACCAACAGGACGAGCGGCAGGACGACCACCAGGGCGATCGGGGTGTGAGGCATGGAACGCCCTGACCAACCTAGAGGCAGACATGTCGGAAGCTGGAATCCAGGACCGTCCTCTGGACCATAACCACCCAATCGACCAAGTACTGCAGAGCGCCCCTGCACAGCCTAGAATCCAAAACCCTCCTAACCTCATACTCAGATTCACCATCAACCTGAATAGGTGGAGGAGGAGGAACGACCCGCGTGTACCTGTTCACTAACTCAGCGCCCCACTACCTGTCCTCACTAATCACCAAATACACCCCAGCCCGCTCCCTAAGGTCAAACAGTGACCTGCGCCTAGCTTCTCCCCGCATCACCTCTTCCCATGATAGACTGCAGGATTTCTCACGCGCAGCCCCCACTCTCTGGAACGCTCTCCCTTGTGCTGTCAGACTTTCCCCTAACTTCTCTTCCTTCAAACGCTCCCTGAAAATTCCTATTTAGGGAAGCCTACCACCCAACTCACTGACGCAACCATCAATCACTCTCACCTTACAGTCCTCTCCTCCTGTTTCCAACCCCAACCCTCCTAGATTGTGAGTTCCTACGGAAATAGGGCCCTCATCTCCTCCTGTACTGTTTTGTCAAATGTTGTTCAATGTATTGTAACCCTGTCTGTACTGTGCTTATTGTACAGCGCTGCGGAATATGCTGGCGCTTTATAAATAAATAATAATAATAATAATAATAATAATAATACACAACAAAGGCTTCAGTAGGGAGGTGTGGAAGACGTTGTACATGCGAAGATGTTTAGGAAGGGCAAGAGCATAAGCCACAGGATTAATGCGGCGAATGATCTTATATGGACCTATAAACCGAGGTGCCATTTTCATAGAAGGCACCCGCAACTTCACGTTCCTAGTGGAACAACCAAACTCTATCCCCCACGTTATAGGAGGGAGCTTGTAACCTATGCCTATCAGCCTTGCGTTTCTGGACAGCAACATTGCGCTCCATATTTTTCTCGAATCTGTCTCCAAATCTCTTGCAGTTGAGTGAGATGGTCATCGAGAGCCGGGATGGCCTGTTCAGTAAACTGAAGCGGTAGAGCCGGAGGGAAAAAACCATAGATGGCAGAAAAAGAAGAGTGGCCAGTGGTCTCGTTAACGGCGTTATTACGTGCATACTCAGCCCAGGGCAACAACTCCGACCAATTGTCTTGTTGTTGTGTGGTAAAGCACCGTATGTACTGCTCGAGACCCTGATTTGCCCTCTCTGCTGCCCCATTAGTTTGTGGATGATATGCTGAAGAGAAGGCCAATCGCACCCCCATCTCCGCACAAAAAACCCTCCAGAAACGAGAGACGAACTGAGCTCCTCTGTCAGAGACTATTTCAGACGGAACCCCATGTATTCGTACAATCTCTCTAGCAAATACAACCGCCAGTTCTTTGGCTGTAGGAAGCTTAGGTAGAGGGACAAAATGAGCCATTTTGGAGAAGCGGTCTACAATTGTCAGAACCACAGTATGACCCTTGGACCTCGGCAAGTCCACAATAAAATCCATAGATAGATGAGACCAAGGCCTCTTAGGCATGGGTAAAGGCTGCAATAGACCGACAGGCAAGGATTTACTGGTTTTGCTTCTGGCACAGACTTGACAAGCCAAAACAAACAGACATACGTCCTGTCGCATGGTGGGCCACCAGAACTGTCTGGAGATACTGGTAAGAGTCTTAGTAATACCAGGATGACCTGCTGGTTTAGAATCATGAAACATTATGAGTAATTCTTGTCTTTCCTTTTCAGGTACAAACAACCTATCTGGAGGCTTGTCAGGTGGAGCCCCTACTTGAACTGCCTGGAGGCGTTCCAGGAAAGGCGAGGAGACAGACAAGACTGTGGAAGCCACAATACGTTCAGGAGGAACTATAGGATTGTGGTCTTGTGTATTAGATTCATACGGGTCATATTGACGAGATAAGGCATCAGCCTTTACATTGCGGTCACCTGGTCTGTAAGTCAATACAAAATTAAACCGAGACAGTAGCAATGACCACCTGGCCTGTCTCGCGTTCAAACGTTTAGCATCCCCGATGTACGTAAGGTTCTTATGATCAGTAATTATCAATAAAGGGTCAAGAGTACCTTCCAACAAATGTCTCCACTCTGATAGGGCAGACACAATAGCAAGCAATTCTCTGTTACCGATATCATAATTGCGTTCTGCTGGTGATAATTTTCTCGAAAAGAACCACAAGGATGTAGAGGTTTTCCTGGAGACTCTCTTTGAGACAGGACAGCCCCAATGCCTATCTCGGAAGCATCAACCTCAAGAACAAACGGAATCCTGGATCAGGATGCCGTAACACGGGAGCGGAAGTGAAAGCTTGTTTGAGGGCTTCGAATGCTTGTTTGGATTGAGAAGACCAGATCTGGTTCTTCAGACCTTTACGTGTCATATTAATGATAGGGGAGGCTACAGCGGAATAATTCTTGATAAATCTCCTATAATATTTGGAAAACCCCAGAAACCTCTGTATGGCCTTGAGACCTTGAGGGAGAGGCCATTCTGAGATGGCCGTGAGTTTAGAAGCATCCATCTCAAAACCTTCTGGAGTGATAATATACCCAAGAAATTTCACAGTGGTAATGTCGAATAAACACTTCTCTAGTTTGCAATAAAGACCATTGTCCAGTAATTTTGCTAATGCCTGTCTGACATGTGCATGGTGGGTTTTCAGATCGGGAGAGTAAATCAATATATCGTCTAGGTATACTATAACAAAGGTTTATAAGAAATCTCTGAGCACATCATTAATAAAATCCTGGAATACCGCTGGAGCATTACAAAGACTGAAAGGCATGACCAAGTATTCATAATGCCCACTCCTGGTGTTAAATGCTGTTTTCCACTCATGCCCCTCTTTTGTATAAGGTTGTAAGCTCCTCTCAAATCAAGTTTTGTGTATATTGCTGACCCCCTTAACCTGTCGAACAGTTCTGATATGAGAGGGATAGGGTACACGTTCTTAATGGTGATCTTGTTAAGCCCCCTATAATTGATACATGGGCGTAAATCTCCCTCTTTTTTAGACACAAAAAAGAACCCAGCCCCTGCTGGAGAAGAGGAACGTCGGATAAAACCTCTCTCCAAATTCTCCTTTATATACTCCTCCATAATTTGGTTCTCCTTTATGGAAAGAGGATATACTTTGCCTCGAGGAGGCATGGTACCAGGATGAATATCTATGGCACAATCATATGGTCTATGTGGAGGCAGTTTCTCTGCCTCCCTTTTATCAAATACAGCCCTGAGGTCGGCATATTGGTCAGGAACCTCTGTAGACAATGGAGGAGCTGTGGGTGTATTCAGGGCACCGACATGCTGAATGGGTATTAAACAAGTCCCAAAACAAGCAGGACTCCAAGACAGTATCTCTCCCTTAGCCCAATCAATAACAGGATTATGTTCCACCAACCAAGGGAAACCAAGTACAACAGGATTGGAAGGTGAATGGATAACTTGAAATATGATTTCTTCTTTATGCAAGAGACCAGTGGTAAGAACCACTGTAACCGTATCGTGAGTAATCCTAGGGCAGGATAACGGTCTTCCGTCTATGGCTTCGACGGCTAAGGGTGTCTCTCTTACAACCAGTGGTAGGGAAACGGAAGAAGCGTAGTTAACATTGATAAAGTTGCCAGCAGCCCCAGAGTCCAAAAAAGCGGTAGTATGTGTGGTCTTGGTCTCCCAAGCCAAGGATACTGGTAACATAAGTTTAGTGTCTTTGACAGGAGACATGCACGTCACACCCAAGGCCTGTCTCCTCAGCTGCCTTAGGTGCGGTAGTTTTCCGGCTTATCATGTATTTTAGGACGAGTAGGACATTGAAATCGTACATGTCCCCCCAAACCACAATACAGGCACAATCCCTCACGAAAACGCCTTGTTCTCTCTTCCTCTGTAAGCCTAGTACGGCCTAGTTGCATAGGCTCAGAGGGAGGAGATAACTCTCTTGGTGGTGCCTGAAAGACAGGGGCCAACCTAGGTAACGGTCTCTTGGGTTTCTCTCTTGGAGTCCTTCTGTCCCTTATCGATTATCCAGATCTATACAATAATCAATGAGTTCACACAATACCTCAGGTAGTTTACGTGGAGCCAATTCATGCATCAATGACTCTGATAACCCCTCCATAAAAGCCAGAACCAGTGTCTCATTTGTCCAGTTCACATCAGAGATCAAGGTTTTAAATTCTATGGCATAATCAGACACAGTCCTGTTCCCTTGACGTATGCGGAACAAGGATTTGCCAGCTACCGTGGCCTTTCTGGTAGGATTAAATGTACGTTGTAACTCGGCTATGAATTCTATATAACCCCGTATGATAGGCTTCTCTGCCTCCCATAAAGGAGTCGCCCATGTCAATGCTCTGCCAGACAGATGATTAATAATGAACCCCACTTTGGCAATGTCAGAGAAAAACATCTGTGGATTTAATTTAAAATGAATATCCACATGGACCAAAAATCCCCGGCACTCTGAGGGAGTACCGTCAAACCTCATAGGAGCGGTCATGTGTACCTGGGATGTCTGAACGACAGGGGACACAGGTATATCAAGCGGGGGTGCAACCCCAGCTGGTTCCAGGTGAGCAGTACGAGTCAGGATAGTTTGTAAGGCAATAGCAAACTGATTCATACTATGATCCTGCTCATCCTGTCTGGATACAAAGTTAGCCAAGTGCTGTGTTAAGTCTGCGGGATCCATATTGGCCAGATCGTAATGTCACGGTTCCCAGATCCCACTACACAGTACTTAACGCCCAACACTCCACAGAGCCCAGAAGCTACCAACAGAGTAGCCGTGAAAGATCTCTAACTGTCTGGTCCTTAGAATTGGCCAGGTAAACTAGCTAGACAGAAAGGGTTAACAACACGGGGAGTAGTCAGCCGAGCCAGAATCAGGAATACAGAGTTCAGAATGGTCAAATGGAATAGCCGGGTCGATATCAGAGCAGTGGCGTAGTACAAGAAAATGGTTTAGGGCAACAGAAGGCAGAATAGTCAGAAACAAGCAGAGGTCAATAACGGGTTAATTCAATATAGCAGTCAGGTACAAGGAGCTCAGGTATGGATAACCACGATCTGGCAACTGCTGAGAATACACTGAGGGTTTTTAAAGACCTTCACCAGACCACGCCCCCCACTCAAGCCGCGCCTCGTGGAACCACCTCCCTGCCTGTCTCCATTTAAACCAGCATTGGTCAGCGAGCAGCATCAGACATGCTGCCCTCAAGCACACAGGTAGGGCTGGAAGCTCCCAACATTACAGTATATCCATGAGCTGGGGCAGTATATCCATGAGCTGGGGCAATATCCATGAGCTGGGGCAGTACATCCATGAGCTGGGGCAATATCCATGAGCTGGGGCATATCCATGAGCTGCTGGGGCATTATCCATGAGCTGCTGGGGCAGTATCCATGTGGTGGGGCAGTATCCATGTGCTGGGGCATATCCATGAGCTGGGACATATCCATGAGCTGGGCAGTATATCCATGAGCTGGGGCAGTATATCCATGAGCTGGGGAATTATCCATGAGCTGGGGCATATCCATGAGCTGGGGCAATATCAATGAGAGGAGCTGGGGCAGTATATCCATTAGAGGAGCTGGGGCAGTATATCCATTAGAGGAGCTGGGGCAGTATATCCATGAGAGGAGCTGGGGCAATATCCATTAGAGGAGCTGGGGCAGTATATCCATGAGAGGAGCTGGGGCAATATCCATGAGAGAAGCTGGGGCAATATCCATGAGAGGAGCTGGGGCAATATCCATGAGAGAAGCTGGGGCAATATCCATGAGAGGAGCTGGGGCAATATCCATGAGAGCTGCTGGGGCATATCCATGAGAGCTGGGGCATATCCATGTGTGCTGGGGGCAGTATCCATGAGAGCTGGGGCAATATCCATGAGAGGAGCTGGGGCATATCCATGTGTGCTGGGGCAGTATCCATGAGAGCTGGGGCAATATCCATGTGTGAGCTGGTCTGGGGCAACATATCCATGTGTGAGCTGGTCTGGGGCAATATATCCATGTGTGAGCTGAGGCGCAATATATCCATATGTGAACTGGGGCAATATATATCCATGGGTGAGCTGCTGGGGGCAATATATAACTGTGAACTGGGGCAATATATCCATATGTGAGCTGGGGCAATATATATCCATGGGTGAGCTGCTGGGGGCAATATATCCTGAGCTGCTGGGGGCAATATATCCAGAGCTGCTGGGGGCAATATACATCCATGTGTGCTTTCACTGCCTTCGAACAGGCACCGTACTTGCTGGCAGTTGGCAAAAATTTGTGTGAGCATATGAGAGAGCTCCACAGCAATAAACCTCACAGTAATGTGCGCTGTGTGTATGAGCATTCAGTGTTATTTGGGAGTACTGATTTAGGAGTAAGAGTAGTTAAAAAAAATAATCCGTAAAACTCGGGGGGGTGACACCATAAGTTACCGCACCGGGTTACACCAACCCTAGTGACGCCACTGTGTGTATGTATGTATGTGTGTTTGTGTCCCGCATTTCAGCAGTTAAAAAAATAAATAATTTGGGGGGCGGTGCAAGTAGCTGGTCTTGCCTAGGGTGTAAAATAGTATAGCACCGGCCCTGCACTCAGGGCCCCAGATACCGGCAAAAATATGAAATAAATCCAGCAAGTTATAAGTATAATTCAATCTGTTTATTCCTTCACCACAGTAAAAAAACACAACGTTTCGACCATAGGTCTTTCTCAAGTCTTGACATCTAAGGTCGAAATGTTGTGTTTTATGCAATGATCTATTCAGTAGAGAAGATCACTCAGAAATCATGTGCCAATGGGGTGCTCACCTGGACAAGAGCCCCGTGTTTCCTGGCTCGAGGGTGAAGTGCCTGTGACACTCTTATCAGGGTGGTTTCTTACCCTTTCCTGGTGGCTGTGGACGAGCCGACAGGAAGAAATTTCTTTTATTTGGTCTCTCCTGGTTGGTGCTGGAGTCGCGGCACAGGCAGGAAATGGTTAAGATCGTAATAGGGCCCAGACAAAAATATCCAAAGGCTTGTCTATATAAAACCAAATGGATTTATTATAGCTAAAACAGGTTAAAAAAACAAACAGGATGTGCTGACACGCGTTTCGCCAAGGTGAACTCAGCTTAAGTCAGTCAATCGCCAGCTGCGTTTGGCAGTTAATCGGATGTGGATGGCGGGGTTATCGGCAGTGTTCGTCGGATCCATTTGGCGCAGTTCGGGGACCCTAGCAATGAATACTGAATTCACCACAGGGTCGGCGAATTGAACTCACCGAATGAAAGAACACTGAAATTTCGGTACTTTATGACTAACTCATACAGTGTTTCCATTAGGTATCATTCCGTTTACTGAAGACATTGACTCGGTTTGTCCCAATTTGCTCGGTTTGTCCCAAACAGTCGATAAAGGACAGTGACCAGGGGTCGGCGCTTAGTAAAAAAAAAAATTCGGTATGTTGAGGGAGGTTTCTACCCAGTCCAGATAAAAAATGTAAAGTTTTTACATGCCAACGGGGTGTTGGGTCGGGGGGTTGTTATCCACCCAAACTACTGAAAGGGTTGTAAGCAATAAGTTTTCTCCCCTTGTGAGCTGCCCCCCCCCAAAGCTTTGCTTATTTATTTCTCCCCATTTTTTTTCTCCTCTTCCATTGAAATCCGAGTTTTATGTGTCGGCTGGAGGGAAATCTGCCAAACGACTAATAAGGACATTCTTCCATGTCTCCAGAACTCAATATGAAGCACTTCTATGATTTCGCAACAATTGTTTCACGAAAGCCTCGATCTAAACATGTGATTAATTAACGCAGAAAGCTTCTCTGGACATATGTTCTATAGAACGCTGCGATCGCATCCAGAATAAATTAATTCTGAGGATGTCAACAGGAATTGGCAATCTCCGCCAAGGTTTCTCTTTTTGCGTTTAATACTATCTAGGAAAGGCGCCAAGGTACTGCGGCCGATCTGCTCACAGCTATAAAATACCCTTTTGGCGTGCCGCCACTTTCTGCATAATGCGGGGATACAGGGTTTGCAGAAAGCCTTTTCTTAATCTATAAAATACCTGGACTCATGAAGGACTTTAATGCAGGGCTCTCAAACTCACGGCCCCCTGGATGTTGATACCTACATTTCCCAGAATTCCTTCAGAGCAATAGATGGCCAGGGAATAATGGGAGTTCAGGCTCAGAAAAATATGGGGGCTGGATTTTGCCACCCCTGCCTTAATGCATCCAAAAAAATGTGATCTGTAAGTTGGCAAATGTCATCACCCTCCCACTTCAGAAAAAAAGCTCATGTGATGTCATAACCACTTTCTAAACCCCTTGTCTACGGCTCTCCATTAAAATTAGGAGAATGGAAAATGGCAACTGTAACACGTGAAGCATTTAAACAGACACCCTGCACAGAGCGTGCAATTATCTGGATGATCATACCGCTGTGTTCTCCTAGCTCCCTCTCACCCCTCTCAGGGCTGATTCAGCCATCCAGATACAAGGGCTTAGCCCCAACCAGACCATCAGCAATGGGAGCCCTCAGCTCAATTTTCCAAGACTTGGAGTACGTCAATTACAAGCCCAATCCAATGGAATCAAAGCCTTTCTGCATGAGAGCCACTGGATGGGCTGGAGCGCCCAGCTCACCCTGCAGTCACATGACATGCTGAGCTGCAAGACAACATCATATCCTGCAGAGATCAGTGGTAGACCAGAACTGGAATCAGGAGAGTTAAGGAAACTAAAGGGTTAAAATCGGGTGGGAGTTGTGTCTAAACACAGGCATCCATTATCTGGCACTATGTCATACGGGGTTTGCATTATTAGCATACAGGCAGAAATGGTATTTGTGTCAGTAAATGTGCTGCAGGCAGAAAATAAAATAGTGAGATCCCCTGGTTATGGGGATTTGTATTGATCAGAATGAGATTATTAGCAATGCAATATCTGTATGTGCTGCATAATGCCTGTGTATGGCAATTACAGCAACACCTTGTATCTGTATGTGCTGCATAATGCCTGTGTATGGCAATTACAGTAACACCTTATATCTGTATGTGCTGCATAATGCCTGTGTATGGCAATTACAGCAACACCTTGTATCTGTATGTGCTGCATAATGCCTGTGTATGGCAATTACAGCAACACCTTGTATCTGTATGTGCTGCATAATGCCTGTGTATGGCAATTACAGCAACACCTTGTATCTGTATGTGCTACATAATGCCTGTATATGGCAATTACAGCAACACCTTGTATCTGTATGTGCCGCATAATGCCTGTGTGTGGCAATTACAGTAACACCTTGTATCTGTATGTGCCGCATAATGCCTGTGTATGACAATTACAGCAACACCTTGTATCTGTATGTGCCGCATAATGCCTGTGTATGGCAATTACAGCAACACCTTGTATCTGTATGTGCCGCATAATGCCTGTGTATGGCAATTACAGCAACACCTTGTATCTGTTTGTGGTGCAGAATGCCTGTGTACGGCAATTACAGCAACAACTACTATCTGTACTGTATAGGGATTTACACTCATTATAACCCCTGAATCTTAACCCTGTACAGCAGCGACTGACCCCACAGCTCTCCCTGGCTGCTGGAATAGAGCAGTAAAAGTTACTGAGTTTTTTGTTACAGTGAGGGTGGGGGCTGCTATTTGTAGCTTCTTTACAATAATAAAAGGTGACAGGAGTGAGCTCTCACAAGAGAAGTCAATTTCTCCCTAGGGGTTCACTAGTCTTATATATAGAAAATATATAAAGGTACAAACAGGAATATATTCGATTTTCGTGCCTGCATGTGACTTCTTTGCGGGGTTAACGTGAGGAACCTCGGCAGAAAATGAGTCATGATGTTTGGAAAGTCTTGTTTGTCTGCAATATTATTGAGAGACCAAGATGAGTGACAATGTACTATGTCCTTACTAAAAATAACATTTCCATTAGTCTTCAGAAGAGCTGCTCGCAGAATTCCAGCTTTTTCTGAATGTTAGACTTTTTGTTTATAAACACCATAGCCAGTATATTAAACACATATAATTTCACCCAGTTTGTGTTGCTCCTGTTCAGACGTGATCTAGTTTATCATTGTTATTATTATTATGAGCTTGATTTCATTGGTGTTTAATTTAATTGCATTAACCATATGGTTGCCAGAAACTGTGCCTGATCTTCATGAACTCAAAGTGCTCCGACATGATTAATCCAATCTGGAATCAAAATTAATTTTATGAATCCAGGTCAAAATTGTTGATGAAGTGGGTCACATTATTAATTTATACTTCCATAGCTTAAATTAGCAAGAGAAAGGTCATACATATTTCATTCGCCATTGTGCAAACTTTCCGGGATTTTAATTCCACTTATAAATTGCAATATTTCACTCTCTCTCCTCTTCATCCCAGATGCAAAGTCTGTTTGTTCAGATAAAAGATGATCCAAAAAAAGAGCTGGTGTTCGGTTCGCATTAATGGTGACAGGCAAAGCGAGCTCCAAATTGCAAACTGCGCTGATCATGTTCACTCGCTCCAGAACATCGCAACACCGTGTCTGTCCTCCTACTGCTCAGGTGACGCCTGACAGGTCCGCACAGCAGCGCTCTGCAGCAGGGGTCTCAAACTCAAATTACCCGAGGGTCACTGGAAAAGGTTTCATATCCCATGGGGGGGGGCCACATGCAAAATTTCAAACTCAGGTAGAGAGTATAGGGTATCTAGTGGCGCAGTAATTAAGTTTAAAGATACTCCTTATGTGCTATAGCTTGAAATATATCAATGACTAGTTGCATGTACCATACAGATTTACAGTATACAATACAAAGTGCAAATGCAGATCACAGAGGGTATAAATGCTAGTGCAGCGGTCTATACATGCAGTAGGAATAAAGTGCAAATGCAACAGTGAAAACACAATGTGATATGTTAAAAATCGAGGTTCAAGCTATAGTAAGTTACTAGTAACCAATACAGTCCATAAAAAGGACTATCTGCCAATGTTCGATATGTATTGGAGGTCAAGAGAGTCTTTGCTATTGGTTTTCCAGTTCCTAAGTGGATGGGTGATGCATCAAAAGTGCTCAAAATTAGTGTCAATATTACCCTTTCCACAAATGTAACGGACTTGTTTGGACGTGTCTGTTCCATAGAAAAATGTCAGCAGATAAGAACCTTTCGGCCCATCTAGTTGCCCAATTACATGGATACTTTACCTGGATTTATCTTTTGTTTAGGATAGCCTTATGCCTATCCCATGCCTGCTTAAATTCAATCACTGTTTTGGCCTCTACCACTTCTACTGGAAGACTGTTCCATGTATCCACCACCCGCTCAGTAAAATAATGCTTTCTGATGTTACTTTTAAACCTTTGCCCCTCTAATCTAAGACTATGTCCTCTTGTTTTGCTATTTTGTTTCCTTTTAAATATACTCCCTTCCTCTACCTTGTGGATTCCCTTTACGTATGGTCCAGGCTCAACTGTTACGCATGCGGTGCTCCTTATCGGTGAGCTCCTGAACCTCTTTAACTGCTCACTCTGCAACCGGATCGTGATTCGTTAGGTGTCTGCGGTACTGCTTTTAACCGACGATGCTTCTCATAGAGGAGAGGAAAAACTTTCCTTATCACAGGAGCTGAAGGAAGCATCTAGCCACTTTCCCTCTCCTCTATGAGAAGCATCGTCGGTTAAAAGCAGTACCGCAGACACCTAACGAATCACGATCCGGTCACAGAGTGAGCAGCTAAAGAGGTTCAGGAGCTCACCGATAAGGAGCACCGCATGCGTAACAGTTGAGCCTGGACCATTAAGGCTCCTGTATTGGTGAGTGTGATTCTTTTCCTTTCTTAATACACAATTGCAAGACTAGTATCATGCTATGAGAGCGTTGTCTCTTCTCTGCTCTTGTGTCCCCTGTTTGAGGTGGAATAAGAAGACTTTTTAAAGAAGGGCAGTGACCACCCTATATTTAGGCACAAGGCGCTCCACTCCAGAGCCTGGATTCAAATAGGTTCTGGAATCTGTAAGTGTGCAATTTTTACTTACTGTGTTTTACACATATAGATGTTTTTGCACTGTTATCTCCCCTTTTTCTCCCATCTATATCTCCTGCTGCGGAGCCCATCAAGACTATTAGAGGAACAGACACGTCCAAACAAGTCCGTTACATTTGTGGAAAGGGTAATATTGACACTAATTTTGAGCACTTTTGATGCATCACCCATCCACTTAGGAACTGGAAAACCAATAGCAAAGACTCTCTTGACCTCCAATACATATCGAACATTGGCAGATAGTCCTTTTTATGGACTGTATTGGTTACTAGTAACTTACTATAGCTTGAACCTCGATTTTTAACATATCGCATTGTGTTTTCACTGTTGCATTTGCACTTTATTCCTATTGCATGTATAGACCGCTGCACTAGCATTTATACCCTCTGTGATCTGCATTTGCACTTTGTATTGTATACTGTAAATCTGTATGGTACATGCAACTAGCCATTGATATATTTCAAGCTATATCACATAAGGAGTATCTTTAAACTTAATTACTGCGCCACTAGATACCCTATACTCTCTACCTGATCCTATCCGCACATCCTCTCGAGAGCCTGTGCTACCCTCTAGTCGGCAGCACCAACCCATATTAATCCATCTAGTTACGAGCGCCTCCACCGAACACTTTCAAAATTTCAAACTCGTTGGAAAACAATTATATTTAACTTCTTATTTATTAAACTAAAGTTGTATCAAAATGCAGTATTTTATTAAAATCTAAAATAATTATAATATATAAATATTCTAATACATTTTTATATTAAAATTAAATTTAAACATATTAAAATATATATGAAACAATTCATGCAGCTGGGGGGAACAATGCCCATTTTTAAAATTAAAAAATATATATCTTTTTAACTGTATTTAGTTTTATTATTTTTAATCTTTTTGTTGTTACGGAATACATCGTGTTTTTGGGTATCATTGGAAAGGCCAGATCCTGTCCCTGTCTGCAGGCCATTTGTAACTGGTCCGCGGGCCAAAAAATGGCCTGCGGGCTGGTACTTTGAGACCCCTTCTCTACAGTCTGCCTTCTGGCACATAAGGGAATGGAACTGGAGATACATGGGTCCAAAGGCCCCCTGTATCTCCTACAATGGGAATGATGGGGTGGGGAATATGCCCCTGTGCTCCTACCTCTGGATCCATGCGTGAGTTTGTAATGTAATAAATTGACAATTCCAATAAGTCAACGTTAGGTTTACATACAGACATTATCTCTCCTGCTTTCCCTTATGAAAAGAAATTAACAGACTGTGAAAATAGTGTGTCTGTATGTGTATATATATATTTTATGGTGTGGGTGGTGTGTGTCTTCCCAGTGCCAGAAGCTTATATTTTTATCATTTTGTTGTTCGCAGCGCTCGCTCTTTTAATCTGTCAGAATTAGTCATTTGCTCTTTCTGCAAAAACTCCCAACACCAGCATTCAGTGCCCAGTGATGCGGCAGCCGCTGTCAGACTCATCAGCCGCACGGCGAGAGGACCCCCGGGGGGCCTGCAGAGCACTCGAGTGTGTGCGCCAGAAGAAGGAAGACAGCTCAGGGCCAACGGAGACGCGCCGAGCGCCAGACAGGGCTGTTAAGGAGTTAACCTTGTTGCTTTTGACTTTTTATCTTTATTAAACTGAATTCCCCCGTGATTATCCAAATCCCAGCAAAGCAAGAGAAAATCAATTACCCACATGGCTGGATTCCTCAGCTTTATTGTTGACCCAACTACCCACCCTTTACTTGCCGGGTTGTTAAGCGTCAGATTGACGCAAGTTGCTGCCATAGTTTCTTTCACATTGAATTCCCGTCATAACAATAAACAATCGAATTTCAATCGTTCTTGATTTGTTTTAAAGAATTCTAAACGTTTACCAAACGTCCAGCGTTTTATACTTATTCAGGTGAACGGATGTAGGGGTTAAATTCCTACGACCAGGGATTTCTTTTCAGGTGTTGGATTTAAGGGGGATATTAAGTAAAAGGCGAACTTGCCACCGGATTGCCCCGAACGGTGAATTTCAACGTACGTTGCAATTTCGTGGCAGTTCATCTATTCACTAAACTGTCAATTCCGCAGATCGCTACAATTCGGTGATCTTCACCGGCGGTGAAATTGTGCCATAGAGAAGCAATGGTTAATCTATTCAGAGAACGTTGAACTGCACCGAAACGTCAGAGAAATGCCCTGATTATCGGTGGTTCAATTCGACAGGTTTAATCAGGAGAATCCCATAGGATTCAATGTATCAAAATATTATTTTCATCTTTTTAGTCAACCGTTTATTTTCAGCAAAATGTATTTTTTTTAGCACCTTTATGTCGTTTTTAGACAAAAGTTTTGAATCCCATTTGTTTTTAAAAGCATTTTGTAACAGACCATTGTTATTATTTAGACACACTTTAATGCGTTTTTTTATTCTTTTAAACACCTATTAGAAGAATAGCAGTGTTCCGTTTTCTTTGTTGTTTGGCGGCATGCGGTGACTCAATGTTCGGCGACCCTGAGGTGAATAGTGAATCCACTGCAGCGTTGCGATAATGGAATCGTTGAAGTGCGCTGACCGAGAAAGCACCGAAATTTCAATGACACAGGATACTGTAGACTGGGGCACCTGAATGGGATCGGACACAAGGTTTCATGAAGGAGCAACGTCCACTACAAGGGTCACAGTGCTGAAGCACTGACTACTGGGTGTAACCTCTTTATCAAAGCATCTAGTCAGTGCTCGTGGCACACACCTGAGTGTACACACCCGGATAGAGAAGACCTGGAGCAGACACCACTAAGCCATGGGTCGAGGACCAGACAATTCCAAAACCTGGCTGGAATAGTGTTCCATGGGTTGGACATGAAATGGGCTGCCCAGATCTCATAATTTAACATCGGTACATGTCTTTCTGTGGCATCGCTGAAGTGAGCTGTGACGGCAATGTTACTCGTGTCTTGGCATCATTTGGCTTCTCCAAGGTCCTACACTGTTATGTTTCCTGTGTCTTGGCTTCATTCAGCTGCTCCAAGTCCCAGTATTATCACTTTACCTTCACCTCCGTGTCATTCGGCTGCTCCTAGTCCAGGTAGTATCACTTTACTTTCACCTGCTCAAAGTTCCAATGTTGACTCGTCCTCCTTTCAGATCTTTTGAGTAAACCTCTAGTGATTTTGACACTGGCCTCTTAGACGCATCACTTTCATATACCAATGACACCAAACGTCCTCTTCAGTTGGCGCCATGTGTGGCACCCTCATGCTTGTGTCATTCTCGGACGTTCTGGCACTCTGATCTGATGGTGACCAATGAGAATAAGTCTGATGCTGTATACGTTCGACACACACTCTCTGCTGTTGTACCTGACCGCACGTTATATTCATTTTTTATGTACCAACCTTGGCATTTCTTACTATTTACTATGCTTTTCTGGTGTCCTTGAGTCTTGGCTTGTTTAAGAACCTACTTTGTTACTGATTTTGGCTTGTATGACCACCACCACTTGCATCTGACCTCTGCTTATCGTCTGACATTGTATTTTGTGTTCACTTTTCTCTTGGCTAGCTTTATACCAGCCATTATAAGGACTGGTCTGGCAGTGTAGGTTGTGACTTGTACTGCGTGTTGGGGGTCTAGGAATCGTGGCGAGGGAGGAATGGGCAGGGTGACCTGGTGTCAGGTTTTGCGTTGTCACAAGAAGGCCCAAACCGGTACTGTGCTTTAATCACCATGGCAGCACTTTTCTCATTATGGCTTATTACATTCTGGTCTACCTGCGAGCACCACAGGCTACAAATAACACTCAGCTCACATGACCAATTAAACATTGACTTCCTTCAAGAGAAAGCTACGCCTCCAATTAGCCAGTGATCCAACATTGTAGCCGTTTACCTCAATCTCTCAAAACCTACATGTTGCTGCTCTCCAGACCTGTGATTTCCCTTGTATCTCCAGCCTGCCCTTCAAGTCTCCTTGTGCCCTTCCAAATCTCCTAGTATGTCCAGTGGTCCTGCTGTGCCTTTTTCCCTGGATCCTCGTTCCCTCCAAAGTTCCTTTCTCAAGGTCCTCGTTTCTCCAGTGTTCCTGCTCTGGCCAGTACCCAAGACTACATCTACCTCTATCCTCTGTGTTCCCACCAGCATCCAAGTAAATCTTCTTCGTGTCCTGCCTCTTGTCTTCGGTTTCTTTATTTCCTGCCAGCCACTCTTCCCTGTGTTCACGCATTGCTGAACTTTGGGCTCATAATCCTGCTCAGCCTGTACTAAACCTTACACATGGCACCCAAGAAAGAAAATTGGACAAGCAATCCTGTTGAGATTTAGCATCTACATTCCCAGACAGAAGAGCCCGTGGGGAACATACGATGTCCTGAATCAAGGTGCCATTAAGGCAAAGAATTAATAGAGTTCGAGGTCGACCTCAATTTTACTTTTTCCGAAAATTAAGATAACTGGGTTCTTTTAATTGATGGAAGGTCATTCTGAGCATCAATAGAGCAGAGCCGCCAGGTTTAGCAGGCGCCTACCGGTTCCTCTCTGCTGATGCTTCGGTGGATGCTCCATCAATTAAAGATCCAGATTCCTCAATTTTCCAAAAACTAAAAATCGTCCTTTATTAAATTGTTGAAATTGCCCATCACTATAAAATTTGAAAGAATCAGATCTTCCGATAATACCCATTTTTGTTTAACTACAATATTCTAATATTTTAAGAGTAATTTGTTGACACAAGCCTCATCTTTGGCAGTGGAGGTCTGTGAGTTGAGGCTCCTTCTGTGGTTGAGGTGGAGAGCAAGGTTGATTCAACTGATACAATTCTCAAAACGTCTCTGCTTCATCATTCAGTCTGTTCCGTTGCCAACGCTGGCCTGACGTAGAATGCTCAGCTCGTTTTAAGAGCTTCATTTATAGAATTGTGCCTTCTTAAGCCTGACCCGGCCGTTTCACCACGCATGTGGTCTTATGTCAAAAAGACACAACGCAGTAACAAACCACATCGTGAGTGATATGTTGTCAACGCTGTCAAAAGTGGGTTTAATAAAGCGTATTCCCATCCAGCTGACATCAGCTCCTTCAATCCCACAATGGTTTGTTATTGAAAGTGCAAGGAGCAGCGAGCGGAGCTTAGAGCCTGCGTTGGGAAATATAGTTGGGTCTGAAACGCTTTTGGTCATTTCACAGACTCACTCAAAGTGACAGCTACTTAATGACACTTGCACTTAAAGTTCCGGGACACTTGACTGAAAGAAAAAGTACATGTCATCCTGAATGTTCAATGTCAGCTCACGGACTCCGAGCTCGCTATTTCCTTATTAGGGATTAAAATTACGGCTCAATGTCAACTGGAACTGGGGGAGAAAAGTAAAAAACCGGAAACAAATGTATTTTCCACTTATTATCAATATTATTGTGCTCATTTTTGGAATATTCCTGGAATATCATTCATAGCTACAGCTTCGCATTATACCCAGAATGTTAATGAGTATATTTTCTACATCTTTATTTTCTGGGTTAACCTGTATATTTGTGTTTTTTGTTTTTAATATCTTGCATTTTATTACTTTGTATTTCTGTAACAATTCAATGTTCTTGAATCCAGGACATACTGAAAACGAGAGAAATCTCAAAGTATCCTTCCTGCTAAAATACACACAGGGTAATTCAAAGAGAATCGAAAAGTCACTGCACGTTCGGTGGCTTTTCGTATTCTTCAATTCGGTGCGATTTGGCGATCCCATTTCAGCGACACTGCAGTGTATTCAGCAAGCACCACAGGGCCGTCGTAGTGCAGGGAAAAGCCGCCGAAAACCCGACGAACACTCACCGCAAAACCCGACGAACACTCACCGAAACCCACAAAAACATCTGGATTAACCCCACCGAACATGCCAGAGAAACCAGAGCAGCCGCCGATCACAGCGCAGGGCTGCAGCCAGAAAAACCCAACACCGCAGACGATTGGAGTGAAAAAAAAACTAGTACGCATGAATGTTTGAAAAGTGAAACGCTGTTTGCAAAGAAATTACTGAGCGAAAATGTCTGAAATTTACATATAAGATCCAATGAATGATAATAAAAAAGGTCTGTTACAGAAAAAAGAAAAACGATTTAAAAAAAAAACTGAAAAAAATTCCTAAAAAAATCCTGAAAAATGACTAAAAGCTCCTAAAAAATCTAAAAATAAAGAGACTTTTTACTGCAGAATATTATAATCAACGGTTTATTAGCTATTGAATTAAAACGGGAATATTTTTAACATTGAAACCTATGGGATTAGCCTGAATAAACCTGTCGAATGAAACCACCGAACAGCAGGGCATTTCGGCAACTTTTCACTGCTGGTTTTTGTTCTCTGAATAGTCGAAGCATTGTTTCTCTATGGGGATTAAACTGCCCTCGAACAGGCAACGAACAGGCACCGTATGTGCAGGCAATTCGCCAACATTTGGCGAACTGCCTGTTCTCTGAATAGCCGAATGGCCAGGAAAGGTAACCATACCCTTAATTTCACTGTTCGGTTACCTTTCGCCAGCAATTCGGATCTCTTTGAATAACCCTGATAATAAATACATAAATATTTTGAAAATTTCCTTTTTTTCCCCTTTAAAAAGTTGGTTATATTCTGCTGCCAGCCTCTGGAAAATATTTTTTATTTCAGATTATTTTACTTGCCTTTGTCCCTTGCCGTCCACGGTTCCTCCTCTTTGGCTCAGGATCTCCTGAACCTAGAAGTTTTTTCCTGCATAATTTGCTTTTCTGTACAACTGTAGTGTAGGAACTGCAAACTGTGCAGCGCTATGGGACTTG
Source organism: Leptobrachium leishanense (assembly GCA_009667805.1). NCBI lineage: Eukaryota > Metazoa > Chordata > Amphibia > Anura > Megophryidae > Leptobrachium > Leptobrachium leishanense. The sequence goes on from CM019068.1 coordinate 13,388,984, forward strand.
TGTTAGATAGTTTTTAATTTACTGTATGAATATATATAATATATATATACTGTGATTTGTGCTTTCAATGTATGTACGATATATGATTGGTGGGTTGAACTATGTCTGATGTTCAAACCGTGTAATGGTCTGTAATCCAAGACTATGTCCGCCCCACAAAAACATGTTGAATGATTGCAGACCCTCAGAAAAGAGAATCTTTTGAAGCAGCATATTGTGTCTGTTTCTTTTCTCCAATTAGATAAGTTCTGTAGCACCTTCGCAAGAGCGATGGGTCAGAGCTGCACGTGCATGGACAGATCTGATCCTTCGCTGCAGAACGCTTGCTACAACGATTGGTCTCAGAGGGTGACATCAGCCGCTCTCTGTGTGTGACATCACTAGTGACCAATCTGGGGGCCGGCAGCTGCTGGAGATGCTGGGTGGGGTGGAGGACACTCCTCCACTTCACAAGCAATTTCACAAGATCAGGGGAAGCTCCTAACATCCTGACCATTTTGAAAAGATGAAGGGGTCAGGATGAGTATAGGGTCCCTGTATTCAGTTCAGGAATCAAAAGAAATCGGTCTCTGTCTTGAATGTCTTCTGAAACAGGATTGATGCATCATAGACATGATATTATCTTGGAAAGTGTTTTTTTTTTTTTTCCTCTTCAATTTTCCATGAACAAATCTCATTCTACAGCCTTTATTAGCCTACATTATTATGAGAAGTCTGTTCATGAATATTAAGAGCAGGTCGGCACATTCCACTAAAATTAATTTTGGTTAAATCCAGACATGGTTTGAGATGGATTTTTTTTTTTATAAACTTTTATTTTTTATTATGCTGCTTTAGGTAGAGAAATCATGAAAAAAACATCCCACGAATACACAAATTAAATATATCTAGAATATATTCATACTGCGACCTTGCAATAACCTTTCATTTATTCTTCATAATTTTTTTTTATTTCTATATCAAGATCATGTTTTTTTTTTAAAAAAAAAGATGAGGATTTTTTTTTACACTGTTTTAGCATTTCTTTTAAGCCGTCTTACTCCTGCGAAAGTCTTTATTTTCCGACTGCCATACAGTGATCCTGCTCTGACAGACCATGAAGATCAAATAGGTAATGCTTTGAGCAAGGCTTAGAATTTTTTGCTAGGGCGCAGGATACGGCAACATCCAATTTAGAGCTTCCAGATCAGGATTCCTCTGTACTTTTATATGTCAAAGTAATATATATATATATTTTTTTTGCATTTAATACGCAACAGCTGCCAGACGATATCTTGCCAAATCAGCTGGAAGTTAAGTTTTTTTTCTTAACTTTTTTGGGTATTTTACTTGTGAGCGCAGACCTTTTGGTTCCTATAAATAGGGCTGGATTTATAACTCAGGGACAGAAAACTGGTGTCCCGCCCCACCGAAAAAAAATTGAGAGAAATACTTTGTCTATTTTTGTTTTGGGGCAAATTGTTTTCTTTACATATTTTGAAAATGGATAGGATGCACATTCTATTTTTTACAGTTGATATTTTCAATGTTTTTTGTTGTTTTGGGAATGTTCAGTTTTATAGAGGAAGGTGCCGACCTCACGGAGTGTCTTTCGTTGTAAAATAGATAAAAAGAAGTGGTGGGCGCCTGTAGGCACATACCTAATTAGTCTAATGGTAAATCCGGCCCTGCCTTTTATGCTTCAAAAAGCTGCATTATCTGATGACTGCCAATGCTCTAAGACAGGGCTGGCGAATCTTGTCAACCCCAATGTTTCTGAATGACCTGTCCCATGATGCCTATCCTGCCTTTCTATGTGGCTAATCATCATGGGACATGTCAATCAGAAACATCTTGGTTGGCAAGGGGCCCCGAACAACCTTCTTGATGAGTTTAAAAGAAAGATCAGCTGACGTTCCAAATATCTCATAGACAAATCTCTGCTATTTCAGGTCATGGTCAAGCACTCTCTGAGTTCTTACAGGACATGAAGATTTTTTCCCCCTAAATTTGCCTTATTGAGGTTCTGTTTAGTCGTTTCACTGAGACGCCATCCTTCCCTTATGTTAACAAGGAGCAGTTAGGATTCCCAGCATGACAGAAACTAGTCAATCGTTGTAGACTTTGACCATCAAGAGTAGAGTGGTCAAGGGCCCAACTATGTCGTTCCACCCGATTGATCAGGAAAACCCTAAATTATTATTTCTTTATTTCTAACCTCTGGAGATTCTCAGGACTCCCACAAAACTTATTTTTCCTTCACTATAAGTATACAGGGTAATCCAGATGTGGACCCCTTGCTTGAGGTGCTTAGATGGGTGTCAGCTATACCCTCCTAACAAGGCCAAAGCAACCGTCGGGGTTGCTGTATCTCTCGTGCCAAGATGACCTCCTTGGCATTTCAGTTCTGGCCACCCTGATGGCAGAATGATTTGCATATGATATTGTTCTCTCTGTAATGAAACCATCGAGCTAAATCCTTGGGAGACCTGAGCAAGGACCCACCATGGAGCAGTCCACTACTACTGTTGCTCAATCTGGAGACCCTCACAAACTATGTTTTTGCTCACTAACATCTGGGTAATTTTTTCAATGGCATAGTGTCTTTTACTCGGTCACTACCGGCATTGACTTCTGTGACTATCTCTGAAGTAGAGTGACCTAATCCGTAGAATAAAAGATACTCTGACGCAAAGTGTTGTTTTTTGTCCATGGCCAAATTGGTGCTTTTTTGTACTAGGAGTTTTTTTTCTGGTTATTTTCGATGAGGGTTTAATCCCACTTTGGGTACCACTACTCCCTCTGTAGGTGACAGTACCATCCTGGTATGTTATCTTTGCTTTGCATGATAACAAGTAGGAGTTGCCTTCTGGTGCTCGCTCACATACGTTGGCCAGACATTTGACTCCTTCAAGGGACAGACATACTCCCTTCTTGAGAGGATGAAGTCAAATCCATTGTAACATCTTTGTAGCATCCTCCCAAAACTAAGCTGAACAAACGGGTATTATCTCGCTGTCATTTGATTATACGAAAACAAAGTTATTTTTCGTATCATTTTGATCATGAGTCACACACGGTCATCTTCTGGTCACTTGTTAGCTGCTAATAAGACTATATAGAAAATTCTCGCTTTGAATGTGTGCCATGACTCAAAATACATTTACTCCGTGTTATCTGTTATTCATGTGAAACAACAGTCAGGACACTTAACCAAGCACATCTTCATACAGCATGTTATGTAGGAGCACAGAAAAGCTTCTCGGTTCGGGAGTCCCTGATCTAAAAAGGAGGATCTGAACACAGCGAGGTAGAAAAGGTGAGTAAAATGGCAAAAAATAAAAATAAAATAAAAACAATTGGGCAGAGGCAGTCGGCAGGATCTGCCCAACTATTTAAGGGCAAAAACAGGACCTCCATTTTTCAATAAAGTGTCCCTTTAAGGGCAGTTAGCAATAACCAAGGTAGTCATTAATTTTTAGTATTGGTTCAAATGATAAATATACAGTGGCAAGAAAAAGTATGTGAACCCTTTGGGATTACGTGGAGTTTTGCATGAATTGGTCATAAAATGTGCTCCGATCTTCATCTAAGTCACAACAATTTGAAAAACACAGTCTGCTTAAAATAATACAACACAAACATTATTTGTTTTCATGTGTTTATTGAACATAACATGTAAACATTCACAGTGCAGGGTGGAAAAAGTATGTGAACCCCTAGCCTAATGACTTCTCCAAGAGCTAATTGGAGCCAGGAGTGAGCCAACCTTGAGTCCAATCAGTGTGATATTATTGGGTCTGTTGCTGAAAGCTGTCCTGCCCTTTAACCCTTTCGCTGCTGAGGCTTTTCCCGCCCCTGTGCTGAGGTCATTTTTTACCTGTTTTGCGCATCATGTTTAAACGTGTTTTGAAGGCTTATTTTAGTATATGACACCGACATATTATATATCGTTCTTTCCGTCAGACTCGGTAGATTCATAATATGTCATTATTATATGTATACGTTATGTCATGTCTGTATATTATAACAAAAAATGCAATAAAATATGTATTTTCAATAATTTACAACGTGTAAAGTGTTTTTTTCCACATTTTAACATGCGAGCAATTGCGGTTATATTTTGTATGGGGTGCGCTTGTTAAAAAAATTAGAGATGGGGTTCTCGTTACATTTTTTTTGGGGAAAATGACACTATTTTAACAAACGCACCGCATACAAAAATCGTTAGTGCAGCATCATTGTTCACATTATAATTGAAATGGGAACAATATTGCTGCATTAACAAACCCAAAAAAAATAAAAAAAAAGTGTTTTTTTTTTTTTAAATTTTTTTTTTAGTTTTTTTTTATTTTTATTTTTCATTTTTTTTTTTTTTTACAAATTTTTTAACTTTCATGTTTGGTATCGTTGGAACGGCCATGCTCTGGCCGATCCAACGATATCAAAATTTAACCCCTAGCTGCCACGGATCGGGAGATAGGGAGTTCATTGGAACTCCCTATCTCCACAGTTGGTGGCAGTTAGGGGTTAACTGTAGGACTGGCGTCATCGTGCTGCGCACGATGACGCCAGTCCTCTGGGGGAGTTCCCGGAAGCTTGGCCGACATCCAAGATGTCGGCCAGCTCCCGGGAAGGATCGCGAATCGGCGCTTTTCAGCGCCGATTTGCGATCCAGCTCCCCAGGGGTTAATGCCAGGCATCATTTGGAAGGGCAGGCTGTGCCTTCCAAATGATGCCTGGGTTAAGCCCCTGTGTGCCACCGATCGGGAGGGAGAGAGGTCCGAAGGACCTCCCCCCCTCCCTTTCAGGCGCCTCCTCCGCACATGCGGGGGGGGCGCCTGAATTAGGTGTCATCACGCCCCCGCGATGACACCTAATAATGGCGGCTGCTGGTCCGGATGCCGGGCTGACATCCAGGATGTCAGCCCGCACCGGAGGGGCCAGCGATCGGCCGGAACCCGGCCGAACGCTGACCCCAAACTGAGGACGCGCTCAGCGCGTCCTCAGCACACCAGCGGTAATGCTGAGGACGCGCTGAGCGCGTCCTTAGCATTGAAGTGGTTAAAAACACACACCAGTTTTAGGTCTACTGGTTTCAAGAAGCACTGCCTGATGTGAACCATGCCTCGCAGAAAAGAGCTCTCAGAAGACCTACGATCAAGAATTGTTGACTTGCATGAAGCTGGAAAGGGTTACAAAAGTATTTCCAAAAGCCTTGATGTTCATGTGTCTACGGTAAGACAGACTGTCTACAAATAGAGAAAGTTCAGCACTGTTGCTACTCTCCCTAGGCGTGGTCGTCCTGTAAAGATGACTGGAAGAGCACAGCGCAGAAAGCTTAATGAGGTAAAGAAGAATCCTAGAGTGTCAGCTAAAAACTTACAGAAATCTCTGGCACATGCTAACATTTTTGTTGACACATCTACAATAAGGAAAACATTAAACAAGAATGGAGTACATGGGAGGACACCATGGAGGAAGCCATTGCTGTCCAAAAAGAATATTGCAGCACGTTTGAAGTTTGCAAAAGAGCACCTGGATGTTCCACAGCACTACTGGCAAAATATTCTGTGGACAGATGAAACCAAAATTGAGTTGTTTGGAAAAAAAACACACAACACTATGTGTGGAGAAAAAAGGCACAGCACACCAACATCAAAACCTCATCCCCACTGCAAAACATGGTGGAGGGAGCATCACGGTTTGGGGCTGCTTTGCTGCCTCAGGGCCTGGACGGATTGTTGTCATTGATGGAAAAATGAATTCCAGAGTTGACATTTTGCAGGAAAACGTAAGACCATCTGTCCGCCAACTGAAGCTCCGCAGAGGATGGGTGATGCAACAGGACAATGACCCAAAGCATACAAGTAATTCAACAAAAGAATGGCTTCAACAAAACAAAATACACCTTTTGGAGTGGCCCAGTCAGAGTCCTGACCTCAACCCGATTGAAATGCTGTGGCATGACCTTAAGCGAGCGATTCACACCAGACATCCAAGAATATTGCTACACTGAAACAGTTTTGTGAAGAGGAGTGGTCCAAAATTACTCCAGATCGTTGTGCAGATCTGATCTGCAACTACAGGAAACGTTTGGTTGAGGTTATTGATACCAAAGGAGGGTCAACCAGTTATTAAGTCCAAAGGTTCACATACTTTTTCCACCCTGCACTGTGAATGTTTACATGTTCTGATCAATAAACACATGAAAACATATAATGTTTGTGTTGTATTATTTTAAGCAGACTGTGTTTTTCAAATTGTTGTGACTTAGATGAAGATCAGAGCACATTTTATGACCAATTCATGCAAAACTCCACATAAACCCAAAGGGTTCACATACTTTTTCTTGCCACTGTACATACAGTATATATGTATTATTTTTTTAATATTTTTTGATCTCCTGAGCAATAGCTTATCTCGTACCATGTAGTGTGAACCTTCCATATTACAATCGTCCCATAGAATGTTCCTTGGCATGTTGATGCCTTCCATACGCAGTCACTGAGATGTGTTGCCCACTTTCTTTTATTAGATGGGTCATATTTTTACCATATTGTAAAAGTGCATCTAACCATTGGCGAGCTGTTGGATGCCTTACCAGAACATTATCTTGGACAGCTTTTGACATCTCCTGAGGTTTCATAATACGGCTTATTTAAGTAAGTAAATAAAATACCAGCACGCAATCCCTACTTTTATATAAAAAAGGTTTGCCTTGAACCTGCCCAATTATTCAAGTGCCAAAAAATTAATACAAGGGGTGGGGTGATCGTTTTGGCCTCGTTAAGATTTGTCAGGAAAGTATAGCTGTTCTCAAGACTCTCAAAAACCTTGATTTTGCTTTTTAGAAGTATAGGATAATCCAAACATGGTCCCCTTGCTCAAGGTGCCTAGAGGGGTGTCAGCCATGCCCTCCTGATGAGACCTAACAAGGTTGAAATGATTGTCTGGGGTTGCGGCTCCCCTTGTGCAGAAGCTTTCTTGGCACCTCAATCAAATGGCACGCTGACCACAGTCCGTTCTCTCAAATATCTAGGTATGTGGTTAGACCCAAATCTATCCTTTGGCCCCACATCGAAAAACTCTCATCTAAACTTTACCCCAAACTAGGTGCCCTGTACAGAAACAAATCCTGCCTGAGCCCCACGGTAACAAAGCAGATTGTATAACAAATGCTTATGCCGGCTATTGATTACGGAGATGTAGTGTATGCAGCGGCCCCGCAAACACATCTTCAGAAACTTACCACATTGTATAACTCATTCTGTCGCTTTGTGCTACAATGTAACTACATGACCCACCATTTTGACATGTTAAAAGAGCTAAACTGGCCGTCGCTGGAATCTAGACGCACCCTTCACCTTTTCAACCTGGTGTTTAACCCCTTAGTGACCGGGCGGTTTTACACAAATCCGTCCTTTAGTGACCGCTGCTGTTTTTACGTTTCTGCGCTGCTCGTGTTTAGATCAAATTTTCCTCTTACTCGTTTATTCAACCCACACATATTATACACCCTTTTTCCCGCCATTAAATGGACTTTCTAGAAATACCATTATTTCCATCATATCCAATAATTTAATATAAAAAAAATATGAAATATGATGAAAAAAATGGTAAAAACACACTTTTTCGTAATTTAATCCCTAAAGCTATAACCACCAATAAAGACCCCGGCTAAATAGTTTCCAATTTTATCCGAGAATATAAATACCCAATTTTTACATGTTTTTACCTTTTAACCCTTTCACTGCTGAGCCAGTTCACCTATGTGCGCTGCGCTCATTCTGACCATTTTGTGCTAATTATTTTTAGATGACAGCCTAGGTCCTATTTAATTAAACTCCCCCCAGACAAAAAAAACTTTAAAAAAAAAACATTTTTTTATTTTATTTATTTTTTTATAATTTTTTTTTATTTATTTTTTTTTTAACATTTTTTTTTAACCAACATGACCAGGTTTGGTTTTAAAAAAAAATGTAAAAAAAAAATAATAAAAAAAAATAATAAAAAATTAAATAAAATAAAAAAATGTTTTTTTTTTAAAGTTTTTTTTGTAACACAGTGACTATATACAGAATGCACCTGTAAACATGTAACACAGGGACTATATACAGAATGCACCTGTAAGCATGTAACACAGTGACTATATACAGAATGCGCCTGTAAGCATGTAACAGTGACTATATACAGAATGCGCCTGTAAACATGTAACACAGTGACTATATACAGAATGCACCTGTAAACATGTAACACAGTGACTATATACAGAATGCACCTGTAAACATGTAACATAGTGACTATATACAGAATGCTCCTGTAAACATGTAACATAGTGACTATATACAGAATGCACCTGTAAACATGTAACACAGTGACTATATACAGAATGCACCTGTAAACATGTAACACACTGACTATATACAGAATGCGCCTGTAAGCATGTAACAGTGACTATATACAGAATACGCCTGTAAACATGTAACACAGTGACTATATACAGAATGCACCTGTAGACATGTAACATAGTGACTATATACAGAATGCACCTGTAAACAAGTAACATAGTGACTATATACAGAATGCACCTGTAAACATGTAACACAGGTACTATATACAGAATGCGCCTGTAAACATGTAACACAGTGACTATATACAGAATGCACCTGTAAACATGTAACATAATGATATAATACAGAATGCACCTGTAAACATGTAACACAGTGACTATATACAGAATGCACCTGTAAACATGTAACACAGTGACTATATACAGAATGCACCTGTAAACATGTAACATAGTGACTATATACAGAATGCACCTGTAAACATGTAACATAGTGACTATATACAGAATGCACCTGTAAACGTAACACAGTGACTATATACAGAATGCACCTGTAAACATGTAACACACTGACTATATACAGAATGCGCCTGTAAGCATGTAACAGTGACTATATACAGAATACGCCTGTAAACATGTAACACAGTGACTATATACAGAATGCACCTGTAGACATGTAACATAGTGACTATATACAGAATGCACCTGTAAACAAGTAACATAGTGACTATATACAGAACACCTGTAAACATGTAACACAGGTACTATATACAGAATTCGCCTGAAACATTAACACAGTGACTATATACAGAATGCACCTGTAAACATGTAACATAATGACTATATACAGAATGCACCTGTAAACATGTAACACAGTGACTATATACAGAATGCACCTGTAAACATGTAACACAGTGACTATATTACAGAATGCACCTGTAAACATGTAACATAGTGACTATATACAGAATGCACCTGTAAACATGTAACATAGTGACTATATACAGAATGCACCTGTAAACATGTAACATAGTGACTATATTTCCTACATCTTTATTTCCTGTGTTAATCTGTATATTTGTGTTGTTTTTAATATCCTGCATTTTATTACTTTTTATTTCTGTAACAATTCAATGTTCTTGAATCCAGGACATACTGAAAACCAGAGAAATCTCAAAGTATCCTTGATGATAAAATCCTTTATAAATAAATAAATTCTGGCTGCCGTTTTTACGGTGATCGCAGACGGATTTGCAAATGGAATGGTCTCCTCTGTAATGGCACCATCGAGCAAAAACCTTATGAGACCTGCACTGGGACCCACCCTAGAGAGGGCCACTAGTACCGTTGCCCATTCTTAGGACCCCCACAAGCCTTGTTTTTGCTCACTATTTGTCCAGTTCAGCTCTGCTCTTAGGCTAGGGTCAGACTGAGGCAGTGCGAACGCGCGTTCTGGCGCACTTAATCACGGCCGCACTAGCAGCAGATGCCGGGCAATGACGGCCAATATACGAAGTAACGGTCGCACAAAATCCGGCCGCGCAACGCAAGTGGAAAATGAACGCATTTTTTTCGAGAACGTTAAACCGCTGGTACTGACGTACAGAGTGCGCTGCGGCTGCATAGCAGCGTGTGTGCGTGATTAGGAGACGTCAGACGCTGCTAGTGTGCGGCCAACATAACGTTCAAACAGCCGGATTTCCCTAGACTTCTTTTCACCCCATCGTCATGAATATCGTCCAGAATTGCGCATCGTCTGACCACTTAAGCATATTCCGTGAAAAATGCGTGCGCACGCAGGTCGACGTACACCATTTTGACGGTGGCCGCAGAAAATGCGCTCATCTGTCCCTAGCCTTAAACATTAAAACGTTCGCGTCTTTTTAAAGTGACGCTCCCATAATAAATAATACAAACCTTGTATCGCCGACATTAAAGTGGGTTACACGGAGTAACTCGCGCCTCTGATTGCTCACGTTTCTTTAATCTAATCAGCGAAAACAATTTGGTTAAAGGAGAAAGTGTCTGAATTCGCCAGGCTCGGCGCGATTCCCCGGCATTAAAGACGTTATTTATTTTCTGCTTATTGTTCTTCTGGTGCCTGGGAGTAATACAATTTCACTTTATTGAAACAAGGAAACATAATAAAGAATATTCACATATAGAAATCATTTCATACGTGGAAATATTTTTAGATTATCCTTTTCAAAGTGCAAATCGTAATTACCTGCTGCGGGAGAAAGTGTCTTCAGGCGGACTCGGTCCATAAATTCAGACAATGATCAGATGACGAAAGTTTCAGCTTTTTGCTTCAATAAAGGTAAATAAGTGTTTTTAGTTAGGAATGTTTTACAGTTTGGTGCAAAGGATATTGTGCACCCTCTTCAAAAATAACAACCACCCAACAAGTGCTTCTGTTTAAATCTGATTGCAGGAATAAATATGCGTACATTGGCACCTCTAATCTATGCCAGCGGGGCACGTTGCAGTAATATGTTGCCTCTTTGTCTACAAGCTGTTTCCCTGTTCCCCTCTCAATCGACGCGGCTGTGTATAATATATAAAATAGAGTGTTGGTTACTACAGGAGTTAAAGTTTTACTTATTAATAAATATTTAAAAATTGCTTGCTGCTTTACTTTTTATTCTCCACCACGCTGGGCTGTAAGACCCCCTTCCCTGGGACATCACCTACAACGACCTTAACGCAGGACCCTGAGCAGAGCCGAAGGAACGGAAAATCACTCACATATAACCGGGTTATTCAAAGAGAATCGAAAAGTCACTGCACGGTCGGTGACTTTTCGTTCTCTTCAATTGGGCTTGATTCGGCGATCCTATTTTGGCAACCCTGCGGTGTATTCAGCAAGCACCACAGGGCCGTCGTAGTGCAGGGAAAAGCCGCCGAAAACCTGCCGAACACTCACTGCAAAATCCAGACGAATACACACCGAAGCCCGCAAAAACATTTGGATTAACCCCGCCGAAGACACCGGAGAAACCCAAGCAGGAGCCGATCAGAGCGCAGAGCAGCCGCCGGAAAAACCGACACCGCAGACGAATGGAGTGAAAAAAAAAAACAGTATGCTTGAATGTTTGAAAAGTGAAATGCTGCTTGCAAACAAACTACTGAAAGAAAATGTCTTAAATTTCTCGTACTGTCAGACTTTCCCCTAACTTCTCTTCCTTCAAACGCTCCCTTAAAACGTTCCTATTTAGGGAAGCCGACCCCCCAACACACTGACACAACCATCAATCACTCTCACCTTACAGTCCTCTCCTCCTGTTTCCAACCCCAACCCTCCCAGATTGTGAGTTCCTACGGGAATAGGGCCCTCATCTCCTCCTGTACTGTTTGTCAAATGTTGTTCAATGTATTGTAACCCTGTCTATACTGTGCTTATTGTACAGCGCTGCGGAATATGCTGGCGCTTTATAAATAAAGAATAATAATAATAATAATTAAATTTACATATGATCCAATGAGCTGTTACAGAGTAAAGAAAAAAACGTTTAAAAAAAATCAGATTTTTTATTTTTAAATCCAAAAAAATGCTTAAAAGATCCTAAAAAAACTCTAAAAATAAAGAGACTTTTACTGCAGAATATTATAATAAATGGTTTATTAGATATTGAATTGAAATGGGAATATTCTTAACATTGAAGACTATGGGATTCTTCTGAATAAACCTGCCGAATGAAACCACCAAACAGCAGGGCAATTCGGGAACTTTTCACTGCTGGTTTTTGTTCTCTGAATAGACAAAGCATTGGGGATTTCACTGCCCTCGAACAGGCACCGTATGTGCAGACAATTCGCCAACATTTGGTGAACTGCCTGCTCTCTGGATAACCGAATGGCAAGGAAAGGTAACCGAACGCTGAATTTCAGCGTTCGGTTACCTTTCTCCAGCAGTTCAGAGCTCTTTGAATAACCCTGCACGTATCGTCAGTGCTTTTTTTTTTCATTACATCATAACACGTCACACTGTTTTATTTGTCAATAATTCACCGTGAGATACACATTATATTGTCATTGCAGTATATATTTCACATATATACTGTATGCTGGTAAGACTTTGACAGTGTCTGAATTGTTAAGGCGCGCCCGGATTAGTTTTTTTCTATTTTCGATTTTAACAGTGTTTTTGAGGTTGTAAACACACATATTCTGGCCTGCCGCACCTGCCTATATTGAGTGCGTCCTCCCACATTATTAAGACGAGCGCCACACTCACACTATTGCCTTGATTTACTAAAGGATAAGAGCATATTATTTTAGAAGCAATCCTTCCAGCTGGGAAAGAACCGGTGTTTGTTATGTCCTCTATTAGACATGCGCAAGCTGTAAAAATTCGTTTTTGATTATCTCTTTATCCAAAAACATCAGATTCGGAAATGATCCCAGTCAGGCCATTCGGAATATTGGAAGCTTTCATTATTTTGACTCGGACCAATCAAGGAACACTGGAAGTGTTGGATATATACGTCTGTTTCCAATAGTCGGAACCTCTCGGAGTAACACACAAAAAAAATGGGGAGGGGCTCAAAATATTTAAAAAAATCACAATAAACCTATGAATGACATAAAAAGTGTAGGGGCAGCCCTTTTCATGTCATGCTCAACTGCAGATGACAAAAATATGTGAAAATAATTGGTTCAGGTAAGGTTTGCAATATTTGCTTTTTCTATGGTTAGGGTGAGAGTTAGAGCTAGGGTTATGTGTTTCTGTATGTTATATGGTTAGGGTTATGGTGTCTGTGCATTTTATTATTAGGGTTAGAGTTAGGGCTAGGATTAGGTGTTTCTGTGTGTTAAATGCTTACAGGTTACCATTTCTGTGTATTTTATTATTAGGGTTAAAGTAAGAGCTAGAAATAGGAGTTTTTTGTCTGCTATATGGTTAGGGTTAGGTCTTTCTGTATGTTATTTGGTTAAGGTTACGGTTTCTGTGTGTTTTTATTATTAGGTTTAGGCTAGGGTCAGACGAACGCATTTTTCGCGTCGTCCGTGGAAAAGTGCGGTCGAACGAACGGACGTATTTTTTCACGAAATACGAGTTGGCGGTCATACGATGTGCAGTTTCGTCCGTGATTTTGTACGGATCATCAATAAAACACTTTTTGTGTCTGGACGTTATGTTATCCGGTCATTAGCAGCGTCTGACGTCTCCCAATCACGCAAACACGCCGCTATGCGGACGCAGCGCACTCTGTACGTCAGTAGCAGCGGTTTGACGTTCTCGAAAAAATGCGTTCGTTTGCCACTTGCGTTGCACGGACGAACATTCGTGCGGCCGTTCGTCGTGTGTTCCCCGGCATTGGACGTCATTTGCTGCTAGCACGGCCGTAATTTCGTGCGGCTAAACGCACGTTAAAACTGCGTTCGTCTGACCCTAGCCTTAGAGTTAGGGCTAGGATTAGGTGTTTCTGTGTTATATGGTTAGGATTACATTTTCTGCACGTTTTATCATTAGGGCTAGGGTTAGGAGTTTCTGTGTGTTATATGGTTAGGGTTAAGGTTTCTGTGAATTTTATTATTAGGGTTAGGAGTTTCTGTGTGTTCTATGGTTAGGGTTATGGTTTCTGTGCATTTTATTATTAGGGTTAGGAGTTTCTGTGTGTTCTATGGTTAGGGTTATGGTTTCTGTGCGTTTTATTATTAGGGTTAGGGGTTTATGTATGTTATCCCTTTCACTGCTGAAGACGTGTGGGACACGTCCTCATTGATGCACGTTGCATGCTGAGGACGTGCCCCACACGTCATCAGCTGTGCGGGACCCCCAGCGGAGATACTCACCTCTCTGTCCGGGGTCCCGTGGCGTTCTAACTTCAGCGTCCTCAGACGCTGAAGTCAAGCTCCTCCCGGCGTAAATGACGTCATTTCCAGGCGACCCCCCGGCAATGCCGGGAGATAGCCTGGAAGGGAGGGGGGGGATCTGTTCGGATCCCTCTCCCTCCCGATCGGGAAGGAGCAGCGCTAAAAGCCAGGCACCGCTTAAAAGGGGAGAGTCTCCCCTTTTAAGCGGTGCCTGGCTTTAACCCCTCAAGTGCTGGGTTGCACTTCAGCGCCTTGCGGCGCCGAAGTGCAGCCTATCTCCGGTGGTGGCCACCATCTTGGATGGCGGCTCCACCCCCGGGACTCCCCTCGCTGTCTGATGTCATCACGCATAGCGTGATGATGTCAGATAGCCGGGAACCCCTAGCTGCCGGGGATTTCCCAAGGAAATCCCCTGGTGGAGATAAGGGGTTCTTGTGAACCCCGATATATCCAGAACCGTGGCAGCTAGGGGGTCATGGATGGTGTCATTTGAAAGGCCTGAGCATGGCCTTTCGAATGATACCCAACATGACTAGGTAAAAAGTAAAAAGAAAATAATAAAAAAAAAAAAAATAAATAAATAAATAAATTTAAAAAAATAAATAAATGAAAAAAAAAAAATTTTTTTGTGTGTTGTGAACAATATTGCTGCATTAATAAAAACATTTAAATTATAATGTGAACAATGATGCTGCACTAATGATTTTTTTCTATGGGGTGCGTTTACTAAAAATCACGTAATTCCCCCCAAAAAAAGTAACAAGTCCCCATTTCAAATTTTTTGTACAAGTGCACCCCATAGAAAACATAACCGCAAACGCTCATGTGATAAAATGTGAAAAAAAAACACTTTACACACTGCAGATGATTAAAAATTCAATTTTTATTGTATTTTTTGTTATAATATACAGGCAGGACATGACGTATACATATAAAAATGATATATTATGAATCTGCGTAATCTGCCGGAAAGAACGATATATAATATGTCTGGGTCATTTATTAAAATGTGGCTTTAAAATCGCGTTTAAACATGATGAGCGAAAGCGGTAAAAATGAGCTCAGCACACAGTGGTGAAATGCCTCAGCAGTGAAGGGGTTAAATGGTTATGATTTCTGTGTGTTTTTATTATTAGGGTTAGAGTTAGGGCTAGGATTAGGTGTTTCTGTGTCATGTGGTTAGGATTATGTTTTCTGTACGTTTTATCATTAGGGCTAGGGTTAGGAGTTTCTTTGTGTTATATGGTTAGGATTTCGGTTTCTGTGTGTTTTAATTTTAGGGTTAGAGTTAGGGCTAGGGTTTGGAGTTTCTATGTGTATACGGTTATGGTTACAGTTTCCTGTGAGTTGTATTATTGGGGTTAGAGCTAGGTTTAAGGTTAACATCATTACAGTTTATGTATGAGTTAGCCTTTTTTTTTTTTGTAGCTTTTCTGATCCGGCCGATTTATAATCAGAGAAATTTGAATCTAAATGATTATAATATATATATTTCGTAAACCGACAATTCTAAACAATCTGAATTCCGAATCAACCACATCAAAACTCTATTCCCATCATGTCCAGCATATATTACATCCATTAAACTATGTTTAAAACATTTTAAAAAATAATCAAGAATTTAAGTCTAACTTTTGTGTGAGGTCAGTTTTTGACCCTTTGGCTTTAGGTGATAAAAACTACTACAAAAGACACAATCTGAAACAAAATGTTCACATTGTATATGACGTTCAGCATAATGCTGCTCCGGAGGAAAGTGCTGATCCATGACGTTATGCCGCCTCAACTGCCTCTTGGTCACTGAAGAATTAATAAGATGCTAAGAGCCAATGTGATGTCTTGATTGAAAGATGACATGCAGCTCCAGAGATACAATGTTGCGGAGACAGAATGGAATGCACTATGCATTTAATTGCCAACAAAAGATCTGCATTATGATAGGCTCGCTTGTAAGGGACTGTCCCTTTCTAACATCCCCATCAACAACAAAGAAGCAAGTAATATCCTCCTGTGTCAGCCGTAAAGCCGAGACATTGGCTTACATATCTTTCTACTGGATATTTGTATCTGTGTTATTTCACAATATCCTGAGTTACCTCTAGATACCAATCTCCACCTGCAGCCTCCATCTCCATCCCGCAGTGAATGACGTGGCTCTCCCGTTTTTAATCTGCCGCGCACTTTTAGATTTATTTCCATTTTTTTATTTGTTCATTTTGTTACGGAGTTGGACTCCATCTCTGCTGCTCGATTTATATCGCGCAGGAATCAGAAGTGAGCGAATCCCACCTGCGTGAAGACCTCTAACCTTTTCTTTTGCTGTCTGCTTGTTCATTAGCTGCCTCCCAGCAAGGCTGCACCTCCTCCTCTGAATCTGTGACCTTTTCTCCAAGCCTCGGTTTGTTACCTCTTGTCTTTTTTATGAAACGTTCCTTTTTGATGTGCTTATGGAACGGAGGGATGAAAACAAGGCATGTAGAAAGGTTAACCATGAGGGATCAATACAATAGAGAAGGCCACGGCACAGACAATAAATTAATACATTTTAACCTGTTAAGTGGTGGAGAGGTGATCCAAACACACTGTATCATGGGCATTAAGTGTGTGCATCATAAAATACACTCTTTCACTCCCAAAATTGAGTTAACTTGATTTTGCATTGTAATACTTTGAAAAGCACTCATTAGCATATCAAAAAAACATATTCACAAACTCTTTAAATCAGGATTAGTCTCCCCCCTGTAATGTATCAGAATACACTGACCTATCTCTTTCCAGCCACCCTTGAGAGAGATAAAACAAGCTTCAAATAGCAGCACTCATCATCACTGTAACAAAATGCTCAACCAACTTTACTGGTGCATTCCAGCAGCCAGGGATTTGTCAGGATACAGGGAGAGCTGTGGGGTCAGTTGCTGCTGTACAGGGATAAGATTCAGGGGGTTATAATGAGTGTAAATCCCTGTACAGTACAGATACAAGGTGTTGCTTTAATTGCCATACACCAGCATTATGCAGCACATACAGATACAAGATGTTGCTGTAATTGCCATACACAGGCATTATGCGGCACATACAGATACAAGGTGTTGCTGTAATTGCCATACACAGGAATTATGCGGCACATACAGATACAACGTGTTGCTGTAATTGCCACACACAGGCATTATGCAGCAGATACAGATACAAGGTGTTGCTGTAATTGCCACACACAGGCATTATGCAGCAGATACAGATACAAGGTGTCGCTGTAATTGCCATACACAGGCATTATGCAGCACATACAGATACAAGGTGTTGCTGTAATTGCCATACACAGGCATTATGCAGCAGATACAGATACAAGGTGTTGCTGTAATTGCCATACACAGGCATTATGCAGCACATACAGATACAAGGTGTTGCTGTAATTGCCACACACAGGCATTATGCAGCACATACAGATACAAGGTGTTGCTGTAATTGCCATACACAGGCATTATGCAGCACATACAGATATTGCATTGCTAATAATATCATTCTGATCACTACAAATCCCCATAAACAGGAGATCTCACCATTTTATTATCTGTCTGCAGCACATTTACTGACACAAAGGCCATTTCTGCCTGAATGCTGATAATGCAGACTCCGTTGGACATTGTGGTGAATAAGGAAGATCATCTAGATTTTACAACCTTTCATCCCAGTGATATCTCTGTAAAAGATAAATCAAAACATGGAAAATTAAAAAGGAACAAATTTTAATTTTTTAACCATTTTATAACAACAAAGCAACGTTTTTTAATTCACCCTATATTTAATTATTAACTTTCTCCCTGTTTCAAATAAATAATGGTAAAACCTTTTACAGCAAAAAACAGCTTGGGAGTGAAGGGTTAATAATCCCAACTGCTTCAATTTCCCTCTGCAAAAAACAAACAACTGAATCCCATGAGTCCATATTCTGTGTTTGTGGATGGCCAGGCCGGAGTGTCCTAAAATAGGGCTGTGCGTTTCGGGTTTCGGAATTTCGCAATTTTCACGAAATTTCCCGATTCGTGCATTCGGATTCGGCCAATTTTCCGAAAATTTTCAGATCCGAAAACGGCAGATCCGAAAAATTACCGAAACGAAACGAAAATTTGTTCGGAATTTTCGAATGGACTAGAAATGTGTAAAATCGAAAATCATTTTCGTTCCATTCGTAATTTTGGCTCCATTCCTGATTTCGGTTCCATTTCAGTAATTTTGGACCATGTATTTTTTGGTTATATCGCTGATTCTGTAATTTTCCCATCTCAATTCCCATCTCAATGTATCCTTCCTGGGAAACCAGAGAAATCTCAATGTATCCTTCCTGGAAAACATGAGAAATCTCAATGTATCCTTCTTGTAAGACATGAGAAATCTCAATGTATCTGTGAAGGAACGTTCCCTTCCGTCTGTCCTGGCTCTCCAGACACCCCTTCGTTGCGGTCAGCCCGGCTACTGGGAGCGCTGTCCTCAGCGCCTCGAGCGGCTTGACCTGCCTGCTTCTGTTCCTCTGCCCTGGAGCCGTTAGGAATCTCCAGAAGGCCACTCTCTGCCTTCTGAGGGTGAGTGTGGAGTGTAACGTAGTTTGTAATAAAGACACCAGGCGCGGCTGTATGCTTTAAAACAGGATCCTCTCTCTCTGCGCTCTGAGAGTTCTCTGACTTTTTAATGAACAAAACGCCACCATTTATGCTGAAGTCCAACAGTCATAATTTGCATACCCATACTAATTACATTAGGTCAGTTATTTACAATAAACATTCTTTACATTCTCTAGCCTTCAGCTCACACAACATTTGTATATCCATTGTTCTAACACATCAGATTAAACACACACTATCAGAGATCCCTTGAATTTAAACATGCAGTTAGATAATGGGAAAAGCCCTGGTGCATAAATTACACAGCAGTAAAGCTTGTTTACTGTATACACAAAAACACATTTACCTACAAGAATATAAGTATTTAAAACTAAAGTTACGCCATTTTACACTAAACTAAATTAAACTAAAACCAAACGATGTAAAATATATTTAAAACCACACGATATAAATGAACATAAAGTCTCTTGGGGTTTGAAGCATGGAGCGTTACATCAGCTCCATGACATATGTCCCCCCTTCCAGAACGGCAGGGCAAGCTTAGATCCCAAACGGATCTCTTGCCACTGACGAGACTTCTCACCTTGTCCTTTTTTTCTGCACCATCCTCAAAGTTCCAGGGTGCTGGCGCACAAGCATCACCAGTGGGGTCCGACGGTCGCCACAGGGTATGCCTGGGTGTGGGTCCATAGTCTGTTGGGAGGAGGCGAGCCACCAGGCTTCTCCACTTGTCCTCGTAAACTAGTCCGCTGTCCAAGGGGTGCTCCAGGCCCCAGCGCCGGGCACCCCGTTGGTGCAGTTGGTGGCAGGTGTCCCCTCCTGGGGAAGGGTTCTGTCGTCGGGGAGGGGTACCGCTTGTACCACCTCCGGGGGTATCACGCACCCGGGAAAAACGTGGGCCTTTTGCTCACGTCCCGAGCGCTCTGGTCAGCTGCTGGAAAAAGTAGTGGCTGTAGGGGGCCTCCGGGCCAAAGGGTTGGAAAAGTGGGCAGAGTTGACAATGGCTCTGCCCCATAGCCAGCGCTTCTGCTGGAGAAGGGTCTCTGGGCGGGAGGATGGCTTCCTCCCTCTCCGGGGAAACCAAGTGCTGCGGGCAAGTCAACCCAGGGGTATCAGCCATCGGCTCCTCGGGGTAGGCAGTGGAGAGTGGGCAGAGGCCAGCGGCACTCTGCCCAGTGGCCAGCTCTTCTGCTGGGTAGGGGTCTCCTTGTGGGCGGAGGGCATCTTCCATAATGAAGGGGGCCAGGGGGGGTGTGGAAACAAGCCCGAGGGATCCTCAGGGGGAGCCGGGGAAACAAGCAAGGGCTGCGGGCAAAGCAGCCCGGGTAGATCATCCATCTGCACCTCGGGGCAGGCTGTAGAGGGTGGGCAGAGGCCAGCGGCGCTCTGCCCTGGGGCCAGCTCTTCTGCTGGGAAAGCGGGTGCGAGATCAAAATCCAGCGGGGTGGAAGGGGTCAGCGGCTGCGGGATAAGCAGCCCAGGGAAATCATCTTTCTGCTCCTCGGGGCAGGATGGGGTGGGTGGGCAGAGGCCAGCGGTGCTCTGCCCCATTGCCAGCGCTTCTGCTGGGTAAGGGTCGCTTTGCGGGAGGATGGCTTCTTCCATCTCCAGGGGGATCAAAGGTTGCGGGCAAACCAGCCCGGGGGGAACATCTGTCTGCTCCTCGTGACAGACTGTGGAGAGGGGGCAGAGGCCAGCGGCACTCTGCCCCGTGGCCAGCTCTTCTGCTGGGTGGGGGTCTCCTTGTGGGAGGAGGGCATCCTCCATAATGAAGGAGGTCAGGGGCTGTGTGGAAACAAGCCCCGCGGGATCCTCGGGGGGATCCGGGGAAACAAGCAAGGGCTGCGGGCAAAGCAGCCCGGGTAGATCATCCATCTGCACCTCGGGGCAGGATGGGGTGGGTGGGCAGAGGCCAGCGGTGCTCTGCCCCGTTGCCAGCGCTTCTGCTGGGTAAAGGTCACTTTGCGGGAGGATGGCTTCTTCCATCTCCAGGGGGATCAAAGGTTGCGGGTAAACCAGCCGGGGGGAACATCTGTCTGCTCCTCGTGGCAGACTGTGGGGGGTGTAGCTTCCTTGACGGAAATTCCAGGCAAGCTGTAAATCTCCTCCCAAGTATCGCTGGGGAGTGCGGGATCCTCCCATGAAGCTCCAGACAAGCTGTAAGTCCCCATAAAAGGATCGCTGGGGGGTGTAGATTCCCTGGACGAAGCTCCAGGCGGGCTGTCAACCTCCACCCAGGGCTCTACGGGGTAGGTTTCAGGGGTGGGGTATTCTGTCCATGTCGCTTGGAGCTCGGCCAACCGCAGCTGGTGTTGGCACTCCTTATCTCGCTCCTCATCTTCTTGGAGGTCCATCATCAGTTGTACAACTGCGGCTTCGGAGGGGGTGGTGCCGCATATCTCTAATATTGCTCGAGCTTTCTTTCGGAGGTGATCTTCAGTGGCCGGAGTCAGGGTTGGGGTTCTTACCATTCGCTGGTCCATCCTTGTAAGCTCCTTGACCAGGGCTTTCTTGTTTTTGGTGCCGGCGATTCCTCCACGGCACTCTAATATGTATCTTAGCGTGTCCCTCTTGTAGTTGGCATAGCTGGCCATTCTGCGTTTCTTCTGGGGTTGGAGAGCTTATCCTCACCGCTTGCCACCAGTGTGAAGGAACGTTCCCTTCCGTCTGTCCTGGCTCTCCAGACACCCCTTCGTTGCGGTCAGCCCGGCTACTGGGAGCGCTGTCCTCAGCGCCTCGAGCGGCTTGACCTGCCTGCTTCTGTTCCTCTGCCCTGGAGCCGTTAGGAATCTCCAGAAGGCCGCTCTGAGGGTGAGTGTGGAGTATAGCGTAGTTTGTAATAAAGACACCAGGCGCGGCTGTATGCTTTAAAACAGGATCCTCTCGCTCTGAGAGTTCTCTGACTTTTTAATGAACAAAACGCCACCATTTATGCTGAAGTCCAACAGTCATAATTTGCATACCCATACTAATTACATTATGTCAGCTCCATGACATAATTATGTCAGCGTTACGTCAGCTCCATGACCATATCCTTCTTGTAAAACCAGAGAAATCTCAATGTATCCTTCTTGTAAAACCAGAGAAATCTCAATGGATCCTTCTTGTAAAACATGAGAAATCTCAATGGCAGAATTATCGTATCGTATAATTATCGTATCGACAGAAATATCCGATCGAAAAACCATTAACTTACGTCAAAACGAATAGACACTTTGAAATGAGGAGAACAGACGTTCCGAAAAACACGAAAATTTCCGAAATTACGAAAAAAAAGTCAATACGAAAAACGAAACGAACTGAAACGGAAATCGTCCGAAACGAGCCGAAACGAAAATTTACAAAATCTGAACGAACCGAATCGAACCGAAAAAAAAATCGGTGCACAAGTCTATCCTAAAATGTCCGTGTTGGACAAGCGCAGGGGGTCGAGAACCTTGACCCTTCAGATATTTTGGAACAACATTTCTCTCGAACCTTGCGACTACATCTCCCAAGATGCTCAGCCACTCAATAGCCTGACTGAGACTCAAGAGAGATGCGTTTCCAGAACATTCTGGAGAGCCAAGGCTGCCGAACCCTAGATGAGAGTTTTCCTTCTACGCAGAGCGTAGCCTTCACATGCAATCTTGGACATGCGCAAGCATCGTGACCTAATGCTCTTGTACAGACTGCAGGTTTTTTACAACATGTGCTTTTTATGTACGTTCCTCCCTGCGATTGTTTTGGTTGGCCACTCCGGAACACGAAGATCTTCATTAAAATCGTCAATACGGCTTGGATGTCAAGCGCAAAACCAGAAGATTAATTCAATTTAAACGGCCTCCTAATAAATCAAACGACATAATAAATAGCAGACGCTTCCCGTGATGAATTTTGGGGGAAAGTAAAATAATTGTAAGGGAAGGGTTTAATGAGCTTGTCAAGTCCTGATTAAAACTAATTTAACTTTAAAGTCAACAAATAGTATGATTAATAAAACCTATAGACGAATGCGTCTTGCTTAGATACGCGTTAACGGAAATCAAACCTGTCATGTTTACCCTGTGCTGAATTAAATTCATAGTATTGTAAGAAGAGGGAAAAAAAACAAAATGCATAAAGGAATGAAGAAAGAAAACGAAAAAATACAGCTAATTTATTAACGTACGCAGGAAGCGCCAGTGTTTGCCAAAGTTGTAAACACTGGTAAACGTTCATGCTGCACCAACTAGTTACTAAATGATCTGAAGCCTTTTAATACAAAGCTATAAAAGTAGAAAACAATACTCCTCTAGATTGTAAACTCCTGTGAGCCGGGCCCTCCGCTCCTCTAGATTGTAAACTCCTGTGAGCCGGGCCCTCTGCTCCTCTAGATTGTAAACTCCTGTGAGCCGGGCCCTCTGCTCCTCTAGATTGTAAGCTCCTGTGAGCTGGACCCTCTGCTCCTCTAGAATGTAAGCTCCTGTGAGCCGGACCCTCTGCTCCTCTAGATTGTAAACTCCTGTGAGCCGGACCCTCTGCTCCTCTAGACTGTAAGCTCCTGTGAGCCGGGCCCTCTGCTCCCCTAGATTGTAAACTCCTGTGAGCCGGACCCTCTGCTCCTCTATAGATTGTAAGCTCCTGTGAGCCGGACCCTCTGCTCCTCTAAAGATTGTAAGCTCCTGTGAGCTGGACCCTCTGCTCCTCTAGAATGTAAGCTCCTGTGAGCCGGGCCCTCTGCTCCTCTAGATTGTAAACTCCTGTGAGCCGGACCCTCTGCTCCTCTAGACTGTAAGCTCCTGTGAGCCGGGCCCTCTGCTCCCCTAGATTGTAAACTCCTGTGAGCCGGACCCTCTGCTCCTCTATAGATTGTAAGCTCCTGTGAGCCGGACCCTCTGCTCCTCTAAAGATTGTAAGCTCCTGTGAGCTGGACCCTCTGCTCCTCTAGAATGTAAGCTCCTGTGAGCCGGGCCCTCTGCTCCTCTAGATTGTAAACTCCTGTGAGCCAGACCCTCTGCTCCTCTAGATTGTAAACTCCTGTGAGCCGGACCCTCTGCTCCTCTAGATTGTAAACTCCTGTGAGCCGGACCCTCTGCTCCTCTAGATTGTAAACTCCCATCAGCCGGGCCCCCTGCTCTTCTAGATTCTAAGCTCCTGTGAGCCGGACCCTCTGCTCCTCGAGATTGTAAGATCCTTTGAACCGGGCCCTCTGATCCTCAAGATTGTAAACTCCTTTGAACCGAGCCCTCTGCTCCTCTAGATTGTAAGCTCCTTTGAACCGGGCCCTCAACACTTCTCAGATCTGGTTCCTATTTTGTTTCTTGTTCTTTAGTTTACAGACTATTGTATTTGTATGTGTTAATATGTCTATACCATGCCCTCAGTTTTTTGAAACTATATATACTGTATATATATATGATCTTCAAAATTATTCGTGGAATCATCAGACCATTCATGGATCTTAGTCCTTGGCTAGATAAAAGGACCTAAATAGAGCATTTTTTATCTTGGGTCAGTGGTGATGTCATAGGTGTGAGCAGAGGGTGTGTCATGTTACACCCTAATGTTGGGTGAATGTTACGTGCCTCGCCATGGCCTCTCGGCGCCCGGCAATGTCATCCTCACTGCTCGCTGTCTGGGCGCCGAGTAAAGAGGGAAATCCGGGCGGTCACTTGAGACGCCAGGGGGCGGAGCCCGGCGTGATGACGCAGACCCGCCGGGTTTAAAAACACAGGCAATGTATTTCCACATTGCCCTAACGTGGTTAACATCCCTTTGAGCTGCTCTATAGTAATTTTGGTATTTCTGGTTCTGACATTTGGTAAACGGCTTCTGACTATTCTGGTTTTGACATATTGCACTGTACCTTGACCTCACCTTGCTGCGAGTTATCGATTCATAGGGATATTTTATAGACCGACCACTTCTAAGGATCAGAGGGAAAGGATAGGGTGCTGCGTGCAAGGATCATACCACCTCCAGGAGGGGAGGATCGTATCATTACGTTAGGGTCATGGATCCTGCAGGCCTGTTCGCCCAATTATCTAAGATCTCTGCAAGGCAAGATGAGCAAGACCATAGAATGGACCAAATCGCTCAAGCGTTGCATGCTCTGTTGAACCAACCCACTCGAGCGCCTTCTTCGCCTCCTCACCTCGTCAGTGAGGCTAGTGTATCAGCCCCTACGGTTCCGCATAACCATCATGTGCATATGACGGCACCTATATGCTTCGACGGTACCTCTAGTGAATGTCGGGGTTTCTTGACTCAAGTCAGTATACATTTTGATCTCAATCCGGGTATGTGTCTCTCAGACAAATCCAAGGTGGGATTTCTTATTAACCACCTTTCTGACAAAGCTCTGGAATGGGCTACACCGTTATGGGAGGCCAAGAAGCCTATTGTGTATGATTTTGAAATGTTTGTAGCCGAACGTTTAATCCAGTTCGTAGATCTCAGAAAGCTGGTAGAGCACTCTTTCATATCCGGCAAGGCAATAGAAAAGTTTCGGACTACGCAATTGAAATCAAAACCCTTGCTTCAGAGGTCACTTGGACCAATGAGGCCTTAGTGTTAGCCTTCACAGAGGGCTTAGCAGACTCCCTTATGCATGAACTTGCACCTATGAAATTACCCGATGTGAGGAATTGATTGAGTTTTGCATTTCTCTGGATGATCAAATCCGTGATAGACGGACCCCTAGAGAGAGAGTACATAGAGTGTTACCACCCCTCCCAAACTGTGCTCCTCCCGTCCCAGCTCCACCCATGGCTGACAATCAGCCTCCTGAACACATGCAAATAGGACAAACTGGTAT
Source organism: Leptobrachium leishanense (assembly GCA_009667805.1). NCBI lineage: Eukaryota > Metazoa > Chordata > Amphibia > Anura > Megophryidae > Leptobrachium > Leptobrachium leishanense. The sequence continues at coordinate 13,414,527 of CM019068.1, forward strand.
CTCTCAAGAGGAGAGAGAATATCGCAGGAGGGAGGGTCTGTGTTTTTACTGTGCTGGCAGGGGGCACTTCAGATATCAATGTACCAGGAGACCGGGAGGTGCCAGGGTTTCGGGAAACAAACAAGCCTAAGGTCCAGTGGGAGACAGACCTTGGGCTTGACTAACGTTTCTCCTAATAAGAAAACATGCATGATGGTGCCTGTCTCTCTCTCATGGGATTCCTCCTTGATCCATACCTCTGCCTTCATCGATTCAGGGGCAGCCGGGAATTTTATGAACCAGGAGTTTGCGTGTCATCAGCTTATCCCTTTGATAGAGAGAGATACACCATTGTTTGTAGAGGCTATCGATGGGAGGCCTCTGTCCCAACCATGGGTTATGCATGATACTGTTGTTCTATGTGTCAAAACAGGGGTCCTTCATTCTGAATATATAACGTTTCAGGTTTTTGAATCCCTGTCTTGTCCGGTTCTTCTGGACTTTCCCTGGTTGGTACGCCACAATCCTTCTCTTGATTGGGACTTGGGTGAGATCAAGTCTTGGAGCTCTCGTTGTTGGACGCAATGTTTGCAGAGAGTCACCACAATAGGGAGTCTCAATGTTCCGACCGCGCCTCCTCTATCTACAGAGGTGCCTGAATGGTACCAAGATTTGAAGGCAGTGTTTGAAAAGAAGAACTGTGATATCTTGCCTCCCCATAGACCATATGACTGTGGAATAGATCTGCTTCCCGGTACCATGCCACTTAGAGGTCATGTCTATCCTCTGTCACAAAAGGAGAACAATATAATGAAGAATATATAAGGGAGAACCTGGCGAAGGGTTTCATAAGACGCTCTTTCTCCCCAGCAGGGGCAGGGTTCTTCTTTGTCTTCAAAAAAGAGGGAGACCTTAGACCTTGTATTGATTACCACGGCCTAAACCGCATAACCATTCGCAACGTATACCCTATAGGCCTATACCACTCATATCTGAGTAATTTGATAGATTACGAGGGGCCAAGTACTACACTAAGTTAGATCTCAGAGGCGCATATAATTTGGTAAGGGTAAAGGAACATAGAAACATAGAAAAATGTCGGCAGATAAGAACCTTTCGGCCTATCTAGTCTGCCCAATTACATGGATACTTTACCTGGATTTATCTTTTGTTTAGGATAGCCTTATGCCTATCCCATGCTTGCTTAAATTCAATTACTGTTTTGGCCTCTACCACTTCAACTGCAAGGCTGTTCCATGTATCCACCACCCTCTCAGTAAAATAATGCTTCCTGATGTTACTTTTAAACCTTTGCCCCTCTAATCTAAGACTATGTCCTCTTGTTTTGCTACTTTGTTTCCTTTTAAATATACTCCCTTCCTCTACCTTGTGGATTCCCTTTACGTATTTAAATGTTTCTATCGTATCTCCTCTGTCTCGTCTTTTTTCCAAGCTGTATATGTTAAGATCATTAGCCTTTCCTGGTAACTTTTCTCCTTCAAGCCGTACACCATTTTAGTAGCCCTTCTCTGAACTCTCTCTAAGATGTCTATATCCTTCTGGAGATATGGTCTCAAGTACTGCACACAGTACTCCAAGTGAGGTCTCACCAGTGCTCTGTACAGTGGCATGAGCACTTCCCTTTTCCTACTGCCAGTACCCCTCCCTACACAACCAAGCATTCTGCTAGCATTTACTGCTGCTCTATTACATTGACTACTTATCGTTAGATCCTCTGAAATAATAACCCCTAAATCCCTTTCCTCAGATATTGAGGTTTGGACTGTATCAAATATTCTATATTCAGCCCTTGGGTTTTTACGTCCTGACTGGAAAACCGCATTTAATACCCGTAGTGGGCACTACGAGTATCTGGTAATGCCTTTAGGGTTGTGTAATGCCCCAGCAGTATTTCAAGACCTTATGAAGGACGTACTTAGAAAGTTTTTGCAGATTTTTGTTATTGTTTATTTAGATGACATAATGATTTATTCACCTGATCTTGAAACCCATCATGCGCATGTGCGGACTGTTCTCAGACGATTGCTAGAAAACGGTTTATATTGCAAACTCGAAAAGTGTATGTTCGATCTCACCAAGGTACATTTTCTCGGATATGTAATTACACCTGAGGGTTTCCAAGTGGATCCCATCAAGTTGTCCTCTATAGTAGATTGGCCGTTGCCTCAAGGGTTGAAAGCCATTCAGAGATTTTTGGGTTTTGCCAACTACTATAGGCGATTCATAAAAAAAATTCCTCATTGGTTGCCCCTCTAACCAAGATGACAAAAAAGTGTATACAAAACCAGAAATGGACTCCATGTGCGAGACAAGCGTTTGAAAACCTTAAAGTAGCGTTCACTTCTGCTCCTGTGTTAAGATATCCCGATCCTAGGTTACCGTTCCAACTAGAGGTAGATGCTTCAGAAATAGGAATAGGAGCCATCTTATCTCAAAGGGAGACACCAGATAACCCATTGCATCCTTGCAGGTTCTTCTCTCGTAAACTGTCCCCTGCTGAAATGAATTATGATATAGGGAATCGAGAATTGTTGGCTGTTGTATCCGCCTTGTCTGAGTGGAGACATTTGCTGGAGGGGTCTTCTGTACCCGTCATGATAATCACAGACCATAAAAACTTCACCTATATAAGGGATGCAAAGCGGTTGAATGTGAAGCAAGCCAGGTGGTCATTGTTCTTGTCCAGTTTTAACTTTCTTTTTACCTATGGACCTGGGTCAAAGAATATCAATGCAGACGCTTTGTCTCGACAGTTTGATCCGTACAAACGCCATATACAAGATAACAATCCCATTGTTCCCGAAGCCCGCATCGTGTCAGCAACCACGGTCACCGTTTCTTCCCCTCTACTCGAACGTCTTCAGGTAGCTCAGGAACTTGCACCAGAGGACACACCTCCTGACAAACTTTTTGTTCCTAAAAACCAAAGAGAAAATCTTATTAAACTACATCATGACACCAAACCGTCGGGCCACATGGGGTTATCTAAAACCATATCCAGTTTAAAACGACAATTTTGGTGGCCTGCGTTAACGACAGAATGTAAAAGAATTTGTATCCACCTGTAATACATGTGCCAGAAATAAAAGTCAAAGACACTTACCTGTTGGTTTATTGCATCCCTTACCCATTCCAGATAGACCATGGTCTCACATTGCCATGGATTTTATAGTCGATTTACCCTCCTCTAAGGGGAACACGGTGATCCTCACCATTGTTGATCAATTTTCTAGAATGGCTCACTTCGTCCCTGTCCCCAAGTTACCCTCTGCAGTAGATCTGGTACCCATATTCATAGACAACATTGTGAGACTTCACGGTATACCACTTGAGATTGTCTCAGATAGAGGTACTGCCCTTCGGCAGATATGGGTACAAGTAAAGGACATATCTGAAAGGAACGTCAGAGCGCAAAAGGAAAAAAGACGCATGTCACCAGTTTATGCGGTTGGGGATCGGGTCTGGTTATCCACTCGCCATATCAAGTTACGGGTACCGACTATAAAGTTGACCCCGCGCTTCATAGGCCCCTGCAGGGTCTTGCATCGTCTTAGGCTAGGGTCAGACTGAGGCAGTGCGAACGCGCGCTCTGGCGCACATAATCACGGCCGCACTAGCAGCAGATGACAGGCAATGACGGCCAATATACGAAGTACGGTCGCACAAAAGTCCGGCCGCGCAACGCAAGTGGAAAATGAACGCATTTTTTCGAGAACGTTAAACCGCTGGTACTGACGTACAGAGTGCGCTGCGGCCGCATAGCAGCGTGTGTGCGTGATTAGGAGATGTCAGACGCTGCTAGTGTGCGGCCAACATAACGTTCAAACTTTTCACCCCATCGTCATGAAATACGTCCAGAATTGCGCATCGTCTGACCACTTAAGCGTATTCCGTGAAAAAATGCGTGCGCACGCATCGACGTACATTTTGACGGTGGCCGCAGAAAATGCGCTCATCTGTCCCTAGCCTTAATCCAGTGTTTTATCAGTTGGCCTTACCATGTACTCTCCGAATCCATAACGTATTCCACGTGAGTTTATTGAAACCTTTAGTCTGCAATCATTTCACTCCTTCTGATACCAGCTGAAGAAGCCTTTAGAGGGCAAAAAGCGTTCTGGTAATATTGTTTTAAACTTTGTTTGTATTAAATGAATTTTAAGTACTGCTGCTTCCTGCAAGTTGATTTAACCCCTTAGTGACTGGGCGGTTTTACACAAATCCGTCCTTTAGTGACCACTGCTGTTTTTACGTTTCTGCGCTGTTAGTGTTTAGGTGAAATTTTCCTCTTACTCGTTTATTCAACCCACACATATTATACACCCTTTTTCCCGCCATTAAATGGACTTTCTAGAAATACCATTATTTCCATCATATCCAATAATTTACTATAAAATATGAAATCTGATGAAAAAATGGTAAAAAGACACTTTTTCGTACTTTAATCCCCAAAATCTACAACCACCAATAAAGACCCCTGCTAAATAGTTTCAAAATTTTGTCCCGAGAATAGAAATACCCAATTTTCACATGTTTTTGCTTTTTAACCCTTTCACTGCCGAGCCAGTTCACCTATGTGCGCTGCGCTCATTCTGACCATTTTGTGCTAATTATTTTGAGATGACAGCCTAGGTCCTATTTAACTAAACCCCCCAGACAAAAAAACTTAAAAAAAAACAAATTTTTTTATTTTATTTAATTTTTTTATTATTTATTTTTATTTATTTATTTTTATTTATTTTTTAAACCAAACCAGGCCATGATCAGGCCTTTCAAATGATGTCAAATATGACCATCTAGCTGCCATGGATCGGGAGATAGGGGGATCCTTAGGATCCCCTTATCTCTACATGGCAGCTAAATGGTTAACTGGCCCACTGATATCCTCACACATATGGTGAGGTTGTCAGTGCGTGGGGGAACCTGGAGGCTTGGATGACAACCAAGATGTCAGCCCCCCTCCAGGTTCGAATCGCGTTTTGGCGCCAATTAGCGCCGAAACGCAATTCGGTGGCGAAAAGGTTAATGCCATACACCGCTGAAAAGGGGAGACTCTCCCCTTTTCAGCAGTCCAAAAAGAATTTGCCTAGGTTCAATGGTTGGGGAGATAGAGGACTCCGAAGGAGCCCCCCCTCCCCTCCATTGATTTGCATGGGGACGCCTGCTGATGATGTCACCACGCATCATGGCGACGTCATCAACCTCGCCTGCCCATGTAAATCACATGGGCAGGCTTCCTCCCTGCCAGATCGCCGAGGGATCCAGCAAGGGTGGTAAGTATCGGGCGGGAGGGGGGTTAGGCGCCACTGACGTACCCTGTACGTCCGCGGGTCTAAGGGAGACCCGTGGACAGGGCGTACAGGGTACGTCAGCGGTCCTTAAGGGGTTAAAGAAGGTTTTTGGAATTACCTCATAATTCCTGCGCCATCCTTGGAGCCAATTGCTGCTCAGAAATATGTGAGTGATATACTAGCATTTATCCACCTAGATTGTGTTTTGTGGTAATACACTAGGGGAGTGCTCTGGTATCTCTTGTTATCCACTGCAGGGGAAATTGGTTGAAGATCAAGACTGTACCTGGGGAGAATGGGCGCCTGAACAAGTTAAAGACCCATAACGTAATCCATTCCAGAGCCTGATATAGGCTCAGAAAAATGTGAGTTGGATATCTGCCAATAATTCTATACTATTGAATTGATATACTGCGCAATCTTGGTCTCTATTCTCTCCTGTAGTACTGCTGATCTACAAGTACAAGAAGTGTTCTCTAGAAGAGAAGATAAAAGAACTATTGATGGACATGTATGGTGACTAATCGCGTTTACCAGTATTATATTGGCGCTACGTTGTCAAACTTGTAAAGGTTTTGAATTAATAAATGTTCTATGCTTGTACACCCTAATGTAACGGGCTGCGCACGCCAGTGGGTGATGCGTTGTTTGACCCTAGGGGCTCTATCACCCGGTGTGAGCTAACCCTGGTGTCAGCCTGTTTTCCCATTAGCGCCAGGTAAATTCAGTCTAGCGCCGGATCAACAGATCATTTGCCTCTCACTACAAATGGCGAAAACCACTTAGCGCGCGTTAATTAACGATTTGAAGTGCGAGCTTCCTGTACTTACCGCGTCCTATACTTAACATGGGCAGCGTTACAGAGCACTTTCACTATTCTAACCAACAAATCGTTTGGTCCCGATGCTTTCTACAAAGAACCGTAATCAAAAAATTTACCTACTGCCCAACCCGGGTGTTAACTGACAAAAATGGTTAAAAAATGGGGGGGGGGTGAAATGTTGTTGCCCAAAATTAACAGGCAATTATCAGGCAATTGACAGGAATGCAGCACAGGTTTTCTCTTGGCGCCATACACCATAGTAATGGATCTGGTCGGCAATGTCGCTGCTGTTGCAGTTGGCTCTATTATAAATGTATCCTTTATCCACATATATCCTAATTCTAATATATTGGCTGATTCTAAGCATTTAATGCTGGGGGTTATTCATTGTATGGAAGCGGTTGATTATTAGGGTTAGGTCCATGTTCATAGGGACACATGGATAGGTTTTGCCCTGAAACATGTATTATTTATATGCTGCAGCAGGGAAGTTATTGTGGTTCATCTGGCCTTCCTTTTGGATCTATTAAATGCAGTGTAATGACTCTACATGCTGTAGGGGGGGCATTTATCGTGTAATGCCCATCAGCCTTAATATACAGTATGTGTGCGTATAAACATGGATGATACGGCCACCTTGGAGGATTTTAATAATGCAGGGTGTGAGGGCTCTTCGCTGGATGAGTTAATACTTATACAAGCTTGTGAGGGCGGGGGATAGGTATGGCCCGGCACTCTGCACTGGAAAAAAACAGTTCTATCCTGTAGACAACCGCATTAGCGCTGGGTCTCAGCCTGGGTCTTAGCGTTTCCCTAGCGTGCGCTAAACCACCTTGTACACAGAGTCCCGCGGACATGGCGATCTGTTGGTGGGTCGTCAGGGGCTACATTTTAGCGACTCGTGCAAGATTTTCCTTGTAACGTTGGCGTTTTAGCTCACACCAGGTGATAGGACCCTAGGGCCAGTATTACAAAGTTATTGCTAATTTAACCAGAGCTGTTGCAAAATTACCAGAGCCATTATAGTCTATGGGGTTGTTAAGTTTACATCAGCTCTGGCTAAGTTAGCACCAGCTTTGTAATATAGCCCTAGGAGTCAACGTCCAAAAACCTACTCAAAGCAGGCATTATTTAAAAAAACCCCAAAAAAAACAGCTCTTTAATTTTTTTGTATTCTTTTTTTTTTTCGCTCTCTTTTCCTTTTCTTGCCTTTTCTTGGCTACATAGTGTGTTTTATGTTGGCTTTTTGGGGAGGGGGTACATTGTCTCCTCTTTGAAGCTGATAGATGCAGGTTGTTTTTCAAGCCGTGTTACAATGTAACGTTCCTCCATCCAGTCATATATCCACTCGGGAACCTTCTGAGAGCTAAGTCCGCCTGATACTGAATAATCTATGAAGTCATTCAAACGTTTTTATAGCGTTTTAATAGTGTTTCACGGTTAGTCGCGCTTCATCAGATCAATACGTATATATTTTCTTTCATAAATTTATGCTCGTGTGGATCTGAGTGTCTTCCAAAACGCTTTAAAGCGCCGTTAATGCATGTGATTAATTACTCTTAACCAATAATGTAATTAAAAGGCTGCCTAAAATATTCTTTTTTTACGGTGATGATAAATTGACTTTTTAAAAAGATGTACAGGGGAAATGGAGCCATTTGAGGATGGATTTAAAAGAGCAACAGTTTAGAAAATGTGAAGATACGAGGTTCTGTGTAGAAGCAGAGGAGGTTCATCAACCTGATAGTTTCCTCCTGATAGGAAATTGTAGATGATTATTAGATGTGTGTATATACACTATATTGCCAAAAATATTCGCTCACCAGCCTTGACTCGCATATGAATTTAAGTGACATCCCATTCCTAATCCATAGGGTTCAATATCAGGTTGAGGTCAGGACTCTGTGCAGGCCAGTCAAGTTCATCCACACCAGACTTTATGTCATCCATGTCTTTATGGACCTTGCTTTGTGCACTGGTGCACAGTCATGTTGGAAGAGGAAGGGGCCAACTCTAAACTGTTCCCACAAAGTTGGGAGCATGGAATTATTCAAAATGTCTTGGTGTGCTGAAGCATTCAGAGTTCCTTTCACTGGAACTAAAGGGCCAAGCCCAGCTGCTGAAAAACAACCCCACACCATAATCCCCCTCCACCAAACTTTACACTTTGCACAATGCTTTCAGACAAGTACCGTTCTCCTGGCAACCACCAAACCCAGACTCGTCCATCAGATTGCCAGATGGAGAAGCACGATTAGTCACTCCAGAGAACGTGTCTCCACTGCTCTAGAGTCCAGTGGCAACGTGCTTTACACCACTGCATCCGACACTTTGCATTGCACTTTGTGATGTATGGCTTGGATGCAGCTGCTCGGCCATGGAAACCCATTCCATGAAGCTCTCTGTGCACTGTTCTTGAGCTAATCTGAAGGCCACATGAAGTTTGGAGGTCTGTAGCGATTGACTCTGCAGAAAGTTGGCGACCTCTTCGCACTATGCGCCTCAGCATCCGCTGACCCGGCTCCTTCAGTTTACGTGGCCTACCACTTCGTGGCTGAGTTGCTGTCGTTCCCAAACACTTCCACGTTCTTATAATACAACTGACAGGTGACTGTGGAATATTTAGGAGCGAGGAAATTTCACAACTGGATTTGTTCCACAGGTGGCATCATCCTATCACAGTTCCACGCTGGAATTCACTGAGCTCCTGAGAGCGACCCATTCTTTCACAAATGTTTGTAAAAACAGTCTGCATGCCTAGGTGCTTGATGTTATACACCTGTGGCCATGGAAGTGATTGGAACACCTGATTCTGATTATTTGGGTGGGTGAGCGAATACTTTTGGTAATATAGAGTATATATAACATGTCAAAAACTCACACGCTGTATTATCTGGTTGTGTCGCCTTTTGCTGTGGTTGCGGCACGCTTTCGCTGTGGCATGGTGTGGATAAGCTCATGCAATGTCACAGCATTTATTGGCGTCCAGAGTTGCATTAATTTGTGTTGATGAGTGGAGAGTCGCGGCGCTACGTACAGTCTTCTCCATCACATTATCCCAAAGATTAACCTCAATGGGGTTAAGGTCTGGACTGTGCGGTGGCCAATCCATGTGTGAAATGATGTCTCATGCTCCCCCAACCACTCTTGCACAATTTGAGCCCGATGAATCCTGGCATTGCCATCTTGGAATATGCCCGCTGTGCCATCAGGGGAGAAAAAACCCATTGATGGAGAAACCTGCTCATTCAGTATGTTCAGGGAGTCACATGACCTCATTTTATGCTGAAACCTATTAATCACTACAGTAATTATCCAATGGAAGGCTATGACCTCCTTTACCTAAGGAGGGGTTGATTAGTTTGCAGATTGCCCGGGATAAGCCTGAAGAATTTATTTATGGTTTGTATATTGCTGCTTTATCCCGCACGTTTGGGTCATACGCAGGCTTTAGCTATGTAAGTTTAGCTTTAACCAATTTCGTAATGTTTAGATATATAAATCCCACTCCCCCAAAAAGAGTATTTTTTTTGGAAAAGTAAAAACTTATTTTGTTGGGGGGGGGGGTAATTTTATATATATTGTAAAAAATCTTTAATGCGTTAAGAACTGTTGAAATGCTGAAAGGGATAAGAGTTGTTAGAATCTTTTAAAGGGTTAAAATTTGGTAGAATCTCTAAATGTTTAAATGTATAAGCTACTGTTAATGTCTTTGAATGTGCTAACTGGTGTCTCTCCTCCTGGTTTTATATACATGTATATACTGTATATATAGCGATATAGCCACTGGACACATATATCAGTGCTTCTGTTTCTGCTTTATTGTGCAAGGATTGCAGGGTATAATATGAACAGAAAAAATAAACAAATACTAAATAAACACCTACTCCTTAATAGGGATGAGCTGTTCGGGTTTGGACGGTTCAGGTTCGACCCGAAATTAGCCTGTTCGAGCAGATCGCGAACACCGAACATTTCCGGGTGTTCGCCGCATGTTCGACCACAATGGACCACAATGCATTTTCCCACTGGCCTGAAGCTCGTAATTGGCTACAGCCTTGCACCTGACCACAGGTCTGGTGCAAGACTGGTTCAACACTATGCCAATCACCGCTCAGAGTCCTGATTGGGCAAATTTTGGGAAATCATGGGCTCACAGAGCTAAGTCCCGCAGCACACTATATAATGTTTCCACGCAGCGCTTCTGCACGCATTTCAGAGAAGTTAGTGGTGTCTTGTTACTGCCGGTCTGCCACGCTACTGGGGGGTCTGGGGGGGTCTCATTTCTACCAAATATCAGGGAATTTATGTGATGTGTGTCTTGTCACTGTGCCAGCTAGTTTTTTGGGGGTTTACAACTTTAAAACATTTGTGAATTGAGGTGATCTTCTGGGTCTTGTCACTGTGCCAGCAAATCTTTTTGGGGCTCACTAATTTCTTTAAAACATTTGTGAATTAAGGTGATCTGTGTCTTGTCACACAAACAGTACCACGCATTATTTTGGGGCTCACTAATTTCTTTAAAACATTTGTGAATTAAGGTGATCTGTGTCTTGTCACACAAACAGTACCACGCATTATTTTGGGGCTCACTAATTTCTTTAAAACATTTGTGAATTAAGGTGATCTGTGTCTCGTCACACAAACAGTACCACGCATTAATTTGGGGCTCACTAATTTCTTTAAAACATTTGTGAATTAAGGTGATCTGTGTCTTGTCACACAGCCAGCAAGTTTTTTTGGGGCTCACTAATTTCTTTAAAACATTTGTGAATTAAGGTGATTTGTGTCTTGTCACACAAACAGTACCACGCATTATTTTGGGGCTCACTAATTTCTTTAAAACATTTGTGAATTAAGGTGATCTGTGTCTCGTCACATATCCAGTACCACGCTGTATTTCGGGGCTCACTAATTTATACAAAACATTTGTGAATTGAGGTGATCTGTCTATTGTCACTGGCTGCCAGCTATCAGTGTGTCTCACTGAGTTATACCAGAGTTCTTTAAATCTTTATACCAGAATTGAATCAGAGTTTTGTATATATTAATCTATATATCACTCACCATTGTCTGAAAGAACAAAAAGGACAGGCAGACGCTCCCAGACACAGATAAGAGGGCAAGCAGCCCCTGTGTCGGGAGGCTGTGCCTCTGGTCATGGTGGATGTGGTGCATCCTCTGCAGGGGCACGCTTGTCCTTTATAACTGGTGCTGGCCGTCTTCTTAACCTGCAGCAACATAGAGAGGATTTGGTGGATTGGCTAGCCAGGCCATCCTCATCCTCCGAGTCCTCTGCCAGCCAGGCTTCTAGTGCTTTACAGTCCACCTCAGCTGCCAAAGCATCTAATGCAGCCTCCATGTCCACAGCTACTCCTGCCGTAGCCTCGCTATCACACACGGAGGAGTCAGCTGAATTGTTTGACTACAATGAGAGTGACATGCTGTTTGAGGATGCGCAGCAAGTAGAGTGTTCTGATTCAATCTCTGAGGTTGAGCAAGGGAGTATAATCAACCTAGAGGAAGGGGGTGCCAGTGATGACACACAAATAACTGGCACTCATGTTGCCCCAGCAGCTGCAGCATACTGCCAAGTTGGCTCCAGTGACGAGGAGATAAAGGGTGAAGATGACATTGATGATGAGGTCACTGACTCCACCTGGGTGCCAGATCGAATTGAGGAATCAAGTGAGGAGGAGGGGGAGGAGGAGGAGGCACAGCAAACACAAGACACAACATCCTCTGTGACCAACCATAGCACTAGCCAGTCCAAGGCATCACATGTCAGAGCTGCTCCGGTGCAGAGCGCTGTTGTCTCAAAGAACACATGCAGGAACTCTGCTGTCTGGGAGTTCTTTAAGAAATGTGCAGCAGACCCCACCGTTGCTATTTGTAATCTATATCAGAGGAGGCTGAAGCATGAAACACCGGACACTTGGGTACGACATGCTTGAGGCGACATATGAACAAGTGCCACACATCCCGTTGGCACAAAACTTTGCGTAGGTCCTCCTCCTCCTCATCTGTCTCTACCCCCACTGTATGTCCTACCATGTCATTGCCTACAACCTCCACCGACAGGGATAATGCTACAGTAATGGATGTACCAGCAGGTCCTTCCTCACAATGTGACATCATCCCAGTAGCTGAAGATTTACGCAGTCAGATTACATTGCCGCAGCTGCTGCAGCAAAAGAAAAAATATAGTCCCAACCATCCCCAAGCACAGCGTCTAAATGCCAGCTTAGCAATTGCAGCTGCTGCCTTTCCAGCTGGTGGACTCTGTTCCCTTCCGTGTATTTGCTGAATGTGCTGTACCACAGTGGCAGGTTCCAAAACGCCATTACTTTTCATGCAAGGCCATTCCAGCACTATACCAGCACGTGGAAGACTATGTTATCCAGTCGTTGGGAAAGGCAGTCAGCAGCAAGGTGCATGTCACTTTAGACACGTGGTCCAGCAAGCATGGACAGGGTCGTTACATTTCCTTCACGGCACACTGGGTAACTCTGATTGCAGCTGGGAGGGATCCAAGAAGGGGCTCTGTGCTGGAGCTTGTTCATCCACCACGCCTCCAGAAAGCTGCTTGTATGAGGTCTGTCTGCTCCACCACCACCACCTATTCCTCCTCCTCCTCCTTCTCTGTCTCTGGCGAAGTGGCAGTTAAACCCATGCCTGACAGGGTCTACGCAATGGCTCAAGCAAAAAGCTTGAGCTGGTTTGTTTAGGGGACAGGAGCCACACTGGGTCAGAAATTTTGTCAGCTCTGCAGGGGCAGGTGCAGAGATGGTTAACACCATGCCAGCTTGAGCTGGGAATGATCATCTGCGATAATGGCAGCAACCTTCTCTCCGCCCTACGCAAGGGTAAATTGACGCATGTACCATGCCTAGCACACGTCCTAAATCTGGTGGTACAGCGTTTCCTAACCAAGTACCCAGGGCTGCCAGAGCTTCTCATCCAGACCAGAAAAGTCTGCAGCCACTTCAGACGGTCATTCCCAGCAAGCGTTTGCCTGGCAGAAATTCAAAGAGAATTCCACCTTCCCACAAACCGTCTGATCTCTGACATGCCCACCAGGTGGAACTCGACATTAGCAATGCTGCAGCGTCTGCACAAGCAGCAGAGGGCCATCAACGAGTACCTGTGTGAGTATGGCACAAGGACAGGTTCAGGTCAACTTGTTTCCCCCCCCGCAGTGGCTGATGATCAAGGATGCATGCACTGTACTGTCACCATTTGAGGAGGCAACAAGGATGGCGAGCAGGGACAGTGCATGCATCAGTGACACAATTCCTTTAGTGTTCCTGCTGGAGCACACTCTGCGGGGAATTATAGATGTGGCTCCAGAGGCAGAGCAGTGGGAGGAAGAGGAGGCCTTCCCTAGCTCTCAAGGCCCCAGTCTTTCCGCAGACAGCATTCCAGCGGGTCCTACTCAGATCAGACAGGAGGAGGATGAGGAGGAGGAGGACTATTTAAGTAGTGGGGGCATTGAAGGTGGGGATTCCTCAAGGGAGGGTTTTGTGTGCCCAGAAACAGAAGGGCTTGTGCGTGGTTGGGAGGAGGAAGTGCACGATACGGTCATCCTCATTGACCAGGAAGACTCGGCAGCAAATGCCACCTCCAACCTACGCTGCATGGGCTCCCTAATGATGCAAAGCCTGCTAAAGGACCCCAGGATTCGTGCTATCAAGGAGAGGGATCATTACTGGCTGGCAACCCTTCTTGATCCACGATACAAGGGGAAAGTTGCAGAGCTCATCCTGCCCACACAGAGGGAGCACAGGATGAAAAATCTTGAGGACACTCTAAAGCGACACTTGTGTAATACCTTTCCAGGCACTGGTAGATTACCAAGTGCTGACACACGTGCTTCTGAGGCTGCGGGTGATCAGAGGAATAGCGGTGAAGGCCAGGCCCGCTTGACTGATGCTTTTTAATTTTTTTTAGTCCATGATGCCCAAGGACGTCAAATGTAGGCACCCATTGCCAGCGTCTTCACCATATGGTGCAGGACTACCTAGGGGCAAGGGCAGACCTGGATACCTTTCCAGCAGATGATCCACTGGCTTACTGGGTGTTGAGATTTAATCACTGGCCAGAATTTAGCCAACTTGCTATGCAGCTACTAGGTTGCCCTTCATCTAGCGTGCTTTCCGAAAGGACGTTCAGTGCCACTGGAGGTTTTGTCACAGACAAAAGAGTGCGTCTGTCCACCGACTCTGTAGACCGGCTGACATTTATAAAAATTAATCAGTCCTGGATCAGCAGCTATCAATCCCCTGATGCTGAAGTAATGGAATAGATAGGGGATGTCCTCTTCTGCATTCACAAAACCTCCAGCACTGAACTCTTCCACAATACCACAAAAGGGTTACGGTGTGAAGGCACTTGCTGCCATGAAAGGCACAATATTTGGCTGCACTGACGCCTGTGCCAGATTTATATCATTTTATTTTTTTGAACTGCAGGGTCCAACCCTGCACTCTTCCACAATACCACAGAGGGGTTACTGTATGATGATACTTGATGGCCTGGCATTAAAGGCACAATATCTGGGTGCACTGACGCCCATTACAAGATCAAAAACTTTTCAATATAGGACCACATGGTCCACCCCTGCACTCTTCAACAATACCACAGAGGGGTTAGGCTATGGTCATATGAGCGCATTTTCTACGGACTGTGCATCCGTGCAGTACGGACGTACTTACTGACTGACGACAAGGTAGTGGCCACACAGTCGGTTTTTTTCACTGACGTATTTTTTGACTGATGTAGCATGGAAAATAAATTACAATGAATGAACATTCTGTCCGTCAAAAATGCTGGACGTATAAATGCAGTCCGTCTGACCTTGTTGCATCACTCACACACAAAGCTATGCGGACGTTGTGGACGTGGCGCACTCTGCACGTCCGTTCTAGCAGTATTACGTTCTTGCCTAACCTGCGTCCGTTTGCAGCGTCCGTCAGCCCCCGCACTTCTGTGCGGACTTACTTTGTGTGTGGGGCTCCATTTAACACAATTATATGCTATCACGGACGTACTTATGTGCGGCAACACGGACGTTAACACTGCGTTCGTCTGACCCTAGCCTTACTGTATGATGATACTTGCTGGCCTGGCAGTCTTGCACCAAAGGCACAATATCTGGGTGCACTGACGCCCATTACCAGATCAAAAACTTTTCAATATAGGACCACATGGTCCACCCCTGCATTCTTCCACAATACTACAGAGGGGTTACTGTATGATGATACTTGCTGGCCTGGCATTAAAGGCACAATATCTGGGTGCACTGACGCCCATTACCAGATCAAAAACTTTTCAATATAGGACCACATGGTCCACCCCTGCACTCTTCCACCATTCCACAGAGGGGTTACTGTATGATGATACTTGCTGCCCTGGCAGTCTTGCACCAAAGGCAGAATATCTGGGTGCACTGACGCCTTAACCAGATGCATATCTTTTTAATATAGGACCGCAAGGTTCACCCCTGCACTCTTCCACAATACCACAGAGGGGTTACTGTATGATGATACTTGCTGCCCTGGCAGTATTGCACCAAAGGCAGAATATCTGGGTGCACTGGCGCCCATTCCCAGATTCATATCTTTTTAATATAGGACCACATGGTCCACCCCTGCACTCTTCCACAATACCACAGAGGGGTTACTGTATGATAGTACTTGCATGCCTGGCACTAAAGGCACAATATCTGGGTGCACTGCCACTGACGCCTGTATCAGATTCATATCCTCAGAGGGGTTACGGTGTGACGACACTGTTGCCGACGCTAAAAGACCAATTTTAAAGCACCTATTGTTACTTTCATCCAAAGCCTGCATATGTTTCACCATAATTTAGCCAAAAAAATCACTAAACTTTTTCTGCGCGTCCTAAAATGTCTTTTCATACAGGCTGTCGCCCCAAGCAGTTGTTTATGGATAGATTAAATGAAAAGCATTTACCGTCATATGAAACGTCATTTTTTTTGTTTTTAAGTGTTTCTATACATCCTACAAATCCGACACTTCACGGGCAGGTTATGGGGACCTCCTAGGCACGATATTTGAAGGAATTTTTGTTTTTTATTTTTAACCCTTATTTCATGGAAAACTCACTGTCCCTTTAAAAATGTTTTTTTTAAAACTTTTTGTCCTTGTTTCCTGTCCCCCAGGGTACTACCCGGACCCCCATACACCTTTTATGGCAAATATGTAGCATATATGCCCTCTTGGAGGGCACTCTAAAAAACCAAATTTTCAGCCCCATTGACTTGCATGGGGTTCGAGTTCGGGTTTGGGTTCGGTCCCGAACAAATGGGAAGTTCGGGTTCGGGCTCGAACCGAACTTGGGGAGTGTTCGGCTCATCCCTACTCCTTAATGTGGAGGATAACTAAACCTTTCTGACATGTTGGGCGGCTAAACTGCTTACCAACCTGTAAAAATAAAATCTAATAAACCTTCCCTTCTGGGCACAGGATTATGCTTCCTTTTCCTTCTGCACCAAGACTGCTCTCTCAGAGGGGACCACCTCTCCTACAAGGACAGGGCAGACTTAATCAGGCATTAGTTTAGAGTCAACCCTATAGGGGGAAAAGGGTGTTCTCCATTCACCTGCTAATAAATCTGTACTCCACCACCCTGCCCCTAGTCACACAGTCACAATATATAAATAAAAACCCAACTACATAGAACCTAAATGTATCTGAAATCTCTTGTTGCTTTAGGAAGGAGACGAGGAATAGATAGACCCCTGGTTCCCATCCCTGATCTGAAGTTACCTGCTATTCTGCAATCTTGTGGACTCGTGATGGAGCCTCCGGAGTTAATATTGCAGGTAGTGATCTCATTTAATGCACGATACCAGCAGGTTTTTGCGAGGGACAATGATGAGCTGCTGCTGGTTCTTACTGGCACTAATTTTATATATATATATATATATCTCGTTTCATTGTGGTGGAGGGTAAAAAGTGAGATAAAAAGCCTCCACACAGCATATAATAAAGTTTACAGCTGCAGAGGACATTTACACATCCCAGCAATTCAGAGAACCGCTTACAGAGCTCCTGTGCTTCATTCCCCATATATAGCAAAGAACTCTGGGCAGGATATGCAAATGGTGTCCACAGCGTCTCACTTTTTTGCATCTAGGCTCTGTAATAACACAGAACCTGTCTTGTCCAATGCCGCGACATATTAAATGGCTTTTTATAGCAAATGCCAGATTATGCCACCAGACACAATCACTCCTGCACAGCTGTTTCGGGCTCATTTACCCTCATCAGCAGGAGATAGAATGTAACTGGTTGCTATCGATGCTTAACCCCCAGGGTAAATAAGTGAGTTCTTTGCTGCATATGTAGAATGTAGCACATGAGCTCTGTAAGAGGTTCTCTGAATTGCTGAGATGTGTAAATGTCCTCTGCAGCTATAAGCTTTATTATATATATATATATATATATATACTTTTTTCTACAGTTTTTTTTCATAGAGTGACGCCCAGTAAGTAAAAATATATGAAGTAGTCACTTAAAAGTTTTCATAAAAAGATGTAGATTAAACCTAACGGTTACCGAGTCGCTACTGTGATTTTTAGTAACGCAGACGTCTCTGTTTTGGAGATTGAGTCGTGCTCCTTCTCCAGAACGTCTGCGAGAATGAAAGGAAACTCAATGTATTCCTCCTGGTGAAACATTTTATGAATAAATAAATGAAAGATGCAATTTGCATTCTATTTCAAATCTATCATCTCACTCTGAGTAGCCTACATTCAGGATGAAATACATTTAAAATGAGCATCTTTTGTGTTATTAATATTGATAGTGTCTTTGTTACAAACTTCCAGACCTCTGAAAGTGGAGCAATCACCATGGTAACCAGTGGGATGCAGCTACTGATTGCTACACTTTCAGTACTTTTGCTACAGCATGACATACAATGTATGTACTGATATATATATATATATATATAGTCATGGCCGAAATTGTTGGCACCCCAGAAATTTTTCCAGAAAATCAAGTATTTCTCACAGAAAGTATTGCAGTAAGACATGTTTTGCTATACACATGTTTATTCCCTTTGTGTGTATTGGAACAAAACAAAAAAAGGGAGGGAAAAAAGCAAATTGGACATAATGTCACACAAAACTCCAAAAATGGGCTGGACAAAATTCTTGGCACCCTTTCAAAATTGTGGATAAATAAGATTGTTTCAAGCATGGACAACAGAAAGAGGAGAATAGAACTGTCTGAGGACTTGAGAACCAAAATTGGGGAAAAATATCAACAATCTCAAGGTTACAAGTCCATCTCCAGAGATCTAGTTTTGCCTTTGTCCACAGTGTCCACAACACTACCAAGAAGTTTGCAACCCATGGCACTGTAGCGAATCTCTCTGGGCGTGGACGGAAGAGAAAAATTGATGAAAGGTTGCAACGCAGGATAGTCCGGATGGTGGATAAGCAGCCCCAAACAAGTTCCAAAGAAATTCAAGCTGTCCTGCAGGCTCAGGGAGCATCAGTGTCAGCACAAACTATCCGTTGACATTTAAATGAAATGAAACGCTATGGCAGGAGACCCAGAAGGACCCCACTGCTGACACAGAGACATAAAAAAGCAAGACTACAGTTTGCCAAAATGTACTTGAGTAAGCCAAAATCCTTCTGGGAAAACATCTTGTGAACAGATGAGACCAAGATAGAGCTTTTTGGTAAAGCACATCATTCTACTGTTTACAGAAAACGGAATGAGGCCTACAAAGAAAAGAACACAGTACCTACAATGAAATATGGTGCAGGTTCAATGATGTTTTGGGGTTGTTTTGCTGCCTCTGGCATCATGAAATCTGAGGATTACCAAAGGATTTTGGGTCGCACAGTAGAGCCCAGTGTCAGAAAGCTAGGTTTGCGTCCGAGATCTTGGGTCTTCCAGCAGGACAATGACCCTAACCATACGTCAAAAAGCACCCAGAAATGGATGACAACAAAGCGCTGGAGAGTTCTGAAGTGGCCAGCAATGAGTCCAGATCTAAATCCCATTGAACACCTGTGGAGAGATCTTAAAATTGCTGTTGGGAAAAGGCGCCGTTCCAATAAGAGAGACGTGGAGCAGTTTGCAAAGGAAGAGTGGTCCAAAATTCCGGGTGAGAGGTGTAAGAAGCTTATTGATGGTTATAGGAAGCGACTGATTTCAGTTATTTTTTCCAAAGGGTGTGCAACCAAATCTTAAGTTAAGGCTGGGGTCAGACCAGCGCACTTTTAACGTGCGTTCTGGCGCACATAATTACGGCCGCACTAGCAGCAGATGACGGGCAATGACGGCCAATATACGATGTACGGCCGCACAAAAGTCCGGCCGTGCAACGCAAATGGAATTTGAAAGCATTTTTTGAGAACGCCTGAACCGCTAGTACTGACGTACTGAGTGCGCAGCTGCGGCATAGCGGCGTGTTTGCGTGATTAGGAGATGTCAGACGCTGCTAATGTCCAGCCTACATAACGTCCAGACGCAAAAAGTGTTTTATTGACGATCCGTACAAAATCACGCCCGAAAATGCGCGTCGTCTGACCGTTTTTGCGCATTCCGTGAAAAAATACGTCAATGCGTTCGGACACACTTTTTCACGTTCGCGGGGAAAAATGCTTTCGTCTGACCCTAGCCTAAGGGTGCCAAGAATTTTGTCCAGCCCATTTTTGGAGTTTTGTGTGACATTATGTCCAATTTGCTTTTTGTCATCCCTTTTTTTGTTTTGTTTTAATACACACAAAGGGAATAAACATGTGTATAGCAAAACATGTGTTACTGCATTACTTTTCTGTGAGAAATACTTGATTTTCTGGAAAAATGTCTGGGGTGCCAACAATTTCGGCCATGACTGTATATATATATATAATATCCATACATGGTTTTATCCCCTTTTTTATTTCTTTTCTCTCACTCCAATATAGCAGGTTAAATGTTATGATGTATTGTATTCATTCTGCATTGCTCAGTCACGTTCCACACACTTAACTTTGAACTTGGAGTTAATATTAGCAGAGACGTCGCTGGGTGCGGTTTATGATTTTGGGGGTTGGTGAGTTGATTGCTTGTCTTTTGTGTGTATAAATATGTTTTTTGTGTGTTCGTTTATTTACCTTTACAACGTGGGATCTCATGTAGTTTTTGTTTAAAGTTTATTATTTTATTTTTAAGTCCCAGAGTGGCTCTCCTTCATGCAATTTATATATATATATACTTGGGTTGTGGTGGAGAGCAAAAAATGTGATAAAAAGCCTCCACGCGATAACCAATAAGGTTTATTATTGCAGAAGTCATATGTACATCACAGCAATTCAAAGAACTGCATCACAGCACTCCTGTGCTACATTCCCCATATGCAGCAAGGAACTCTGGGTAAGACATGCAAATGACATCTGTCTCACTTATTTGCATCCTGGGTCTGTTTTTACACAGAACCCTATATATAAAAATTTATTTTTTTATTCCAACATATACCATCTCTGAAATAAAAAAATAAATGTTTCAAATCTAAAAACCCTCCTGGAGCTGATACTACTTACAAAGTAAATAAATATCTAAATTGGGCTAAATGGTAGATTAAATGCCCTTCAATCTGATCTTTTTATTATTTGCCTTCCGTCTATTTCCATTGATCTCCCCCCCCCATTTTTTTTAACTATTGTTGTTATTATTTTTATTATTTATTGCTAGTAATATTATAAATCTAAATATTTTTTATTTTCCCGTGGCAGGAGGCCCACAGCCCTGGCACTTTTGAGCCTCAAATGGAAAAATCCTGCACAAGCCATTCATGGCTCACTATTAACAGCTCTATTCAGAGTCATTGTATTAGCGTCTCAAGTCTGAATATCTGGGATCCACTGGTTGATAATGTCTGTGCGCCACCGCTGGTATCTGCTCCTGGAGTCCATTAGACACTTTGGAGCGAGTCATGGCCATGCCATAAGCTCTGGGTTAACTTGAGTTATGCAGGGAGGGCAGAAGAACACTGGGGACTGTTTGCTCTCAGCCTCTCACTGCATAGAGCCAGAGGAAGCCGTAGGTCGCACTGTGTGATGAGGGGTAAGTAAGTGATACATTCTTTGGGATTTGTGATGTGTCAAAATCAATATACAAATTACTTAACACTTAATTCCTTCCTGGATAAATTCTCAAGTCGATGAAGAACGAGCAAGGTGGAAAAAGTGAGAGTGGAAATCCTTAACTAGCCGCAATTTAAAGGGCCAGTACCACCAATAAAATTAAATGTCCTTATAGTGTTTATTTGATGTTGTTGATATATTACATGTGCTTTGTTTTGCTCTTGTTTGGTTAGTTAAAATATTTTCCTCTATGTGTCACTGGGTGCATTCATTGTGTGATATTTTCCTCTATATGTGTCACTGGGTGTATCCATTGTGTGATATTTTCCTCTATATGTGTCACTGGGTGCATCCATTGTGTGATATTTCCTCTATATGTGTCACTGGGCGCATCCATTGTGTGATATTTTCCTCTATATGTGTCACTGGGTGCATCCATTGTGTGATATTTTCCTCTATGTGTCACTGGGTGCATCCATTGTGTGATATTTTCCTCTATATGTGTCACTGGGTGCATCCATTGTGTGATATTTTCCTCTATGTGTCACTGGGCGCATCCATTGTGTAATACTTTCCTCTATATGTGTCACTGGGCGCATCCATTGTGTGAAATTTTCCTCTATATGTGTCACTGGGTGCATCCATTGTGTGATATTTTCCTCTATGTGTCACTGCGTGCATCCATTGTGTGATATTTCCCTCTATATGTGTCACTGGGTGCATCTATTATGTGATACACTATATTGCCAAAAGTATTCGCTCACCCATCCAAATAATCAGAATCAGGTGTTCCAATCACTTCCATAGCCACAGGTATATAAAATCAAGCACCTAGGCATGCAGACTGTTTTTACAAACATTTGTGAAAGAATGGGTCGCTCTCAGGAGCTCAGTGAATTCCAGCGTGGAACTGTGATAGGATGCCACCTGTGCAACAAATCCAGTCGTGAAATTTCCTCGCTCCTAAATATTCCACAGTCAACTGTCAGCTGTATTATAAGAACGTGGAAGTGTTTGGGAATGACAGCAACTCAGCCACGAAGTGGTAGGCCACGTAAACTGAAGGAGCGGGGTCAGCGGATGCTGAGACGCATAGTTGCGAAAAGGTCGCCAACTTTCTGCAGAGTCAATCGCTACAGACCTCCAAACTTCATGTGGCCTTCAGATTAGCTCAAGAACAGTGCACAGAGAGCTTCATGGAATGGGTTTCCATGGCCAAGCAGCTGCATCCAAGCCATACATTACCAAGTGCAATGCAAAGCGTTGGATGCAGTGGTGTAAAGCACGCCGCCACTGGACTCTAGAGCAGTGGAGATGCATTTGCAGGAGTGACAAATCACGCTTCTCCATCTGGCAATCTGATGGACGAGTCTGGGTTTGGCGGTTGCCAGGAGAGTGGTACTTGTCTGACTGCATTGTGCCAAGTGTAAAGTTTGGTGGAGGGGGGATTATGGTGTGGGGTTGTTTTTCAGGAGCTGGGCTTGGCCCCTTAGTTCCAGTGAAAGGAACTCTGAATGCTTCAGCATACCAAGACATTTTGGACAATTCCATGCTCCCAACTATGTGGGAACAGTTTGGCCCCTTCCTCTTCCAACATGACTGTGCACCAGTGCACAAAGCAAGGTCCATAAAGACATGGATGACAGAGTCTGGTGTGGATGAACTTGATTGGCCTGCACAGATTCCTGTCCTCAACCCGATAGGACACCTTTGGGATGAATTAGAGCAGAGACTGAGAGCCAGGCCTTCTCATCCAACATCAGTGTGTGACCTCACAAATGCGCTTCTGGAAGAATAGTCAAAAATTACCATAAACACACTCCTAAACCTTATGGACAGCCTTCCCAGAAGAGTTGAAGCTATTATAGCTGCACCGTGGCACAGAATGTCCCTCTGGCACATGTGGGAAACTGACCATCACTTTAAAAGATGCTGTACATTACTGACACACTACACATTACAGAGCTCCACAGCAATAAGACTCCCTGTAATGTGCAGTGTGTATAAGCGTATCACAGAGCTCCACAGCAATAAAACCTACTGTAATGTGTAGCATAGGCTCAGCACGTCGCCAGCAGCAAAAAGGAAAAAAGGGAATAAAATTTGAGTAAAGTGCTCATTTAACCTATTGCTACCCCACACCAATATTTAGTCTCCTACATGTACCTCACAATGCTGCCAAGATGCCCACTGTCATTCTTACTTTGTGCAGTGCAGGCAGCAGATTATGTGGCGATTCTAGGAGCAATACCAGCCTTTTGGGTGCAAGACAAGGGGGCAACGCCGGACTGCAACAAGGACACAGGCGCAGTATTTTACGCACAGCAGCATGTTTAAAGACAAATACATGCATTTACACAACCAGCCATACATTCACATACATAACCATATCCCCATACTACCCGGGGGTATGTAGCAATAAAACTCACACTCATACATACTGCACATTACTGTATCAGAGTTCTAGAGCAATACAACTCACAGTAATGTACAGTGTGTATGAGCTTATCACAGAGCTCCACAGCAATAAAACTCACAGTAATGTGTGGTGTGTATGAGCGTATTACAGAGCTCAATGACAATAAAGCTCACAGTAATGTAATTGATTTATTCAACCCCCTAGCACATCAATTCATCACCCCCCAAAGGATATCAATTGTCATGTTCTTCATTACCCCTCACCCTATCCATTCATCACCCCCTCAGTCTTTCAATTCATCACCCCCTCAGCCTTTCAATTCATCACCCCCCTCAGCCTTTCAATTCATCACCCCCTCATCATTTCAATTCATCACCCCCCAGCCTTTCAATTCATCACCCCCTCAGCCTTTCAATTCATCACCCCCTCAGCCTTTCAATTCATCACCCCCCAGCCTTTCAATTCATCACCCCCTCAGCCTTTCAATTCATCACCCCCTCAGCCTTTCAATTCATCACCCCCTCAGCCTTTCAATTCATCACCCCCCTCAGCCTTTCAATTCATCACCCCCTCAGCCTTTTTTTTCATATAAGAAGTTTATTTTTTCAAATAATATAACACAATACAAAATGGTGCTGAGTATTCTCTGCATATGCACATCAATAAACATAACAGTTGCATCAGTAGTTAAACCTTTGTAAGGCATAGCAGGTAGTCATTAAAGAGCAATTCAGCAACCAAAGTTTCAAAAAGAGCCATAAGAACTTACAATGTGAGGGAAAAGGGAGAGGGGGAGTAAATAATAACATAACCTAAAATAAAATAAAGGGGGGAGGGGAAGAGTCTACCGGACTGTCATCATGGAAGTGTCAAAATTCAACATTCAAGACATCACATCGAGTAACCCTGGAACACATTAAATACTTGAATATACGTCCCAAATAGACCAGTGATCTCGGGTCGAGAACGGAATTCCAGCTACTGAGGTAGCGAGGGCATCCAATGACCTAACCTCTCCCACTCTGTTTTTAAGCTCCTTCATAGTGGGAAGGGAAGGGGAGCGCCAATGAGATGCAATAAGGGTATAAGCAGAAGTAAGAATGTGTGCTATTAATTTACGCTGTGTCGCTGACATCTCTTTCGGGAATATCTGGAGTAAAAGGATTTTCGGGTCAGGGTGGAGGGCAGTACCTAAGAACTTATTCAGGAAAACCACTATATCCCGCCAGAGTGTCTGCAGAGGAGGGCAGTGCCACCACATATGTACGAAGGAGCCATGTGTCGCAGAACAGCGCCAACAAGTTGAATTTCCTGAAGTCGAGAAATGGCTAAGCTTGTCTGGAGTTAAATACCATCGATATAACAGTTTTTTCCTCGCTTCATGTAGAGAAGCACTTTTGAATTTACCCTTATCTCCCCTAAAGGATTCAGCCCATTGTTCAGGGGATAATGTGATATTTAAGTCTTTCTCCCACGTCACCTGGAATTTACATTTCTGTATAGGGCTCGAGGCAGTCAGCAGTTTATAACAGAGTGAGAGCAATCTAGCGGGCGTATATGGGGAGGCACAATACGTTTCAAAGGGGGACAGGGCTGGTAAGGTCAGTCTCTCTGAGCCAGTCATATCATATTTTGCTAATAATGATTTAATCTGTAAATAGGAAATTTGAAGGGGGCGAATAATATTATATTGTCCAGTTAAGGTGGTATATGTCATGAATCCCCTCGGGGAGTAAAAGTCTACCAATCTGGAAAGGCCATGAGCTGCCCAATGGCGGGCGTTGAAGTTAGGAATTTTGTGGCTCAAAGCTGTAAGTGGTGTCGCTAAATGTAGAGGGTGATAATGACATAGTCGCCCTCTCACTGCATCCCATGTATGTAAAAGGAGATTAGCCAAGGGTAATAAATGAGGCAGTCGGGGGCGAATATGTTTCGGGAGCCAGACTATATCAGGTAATCGAAACGGGGATATCGACTGAAAGATGGGCAAGGCCCACTGTGGGACAGGAGATGACGCCAAACTCGAACCCAATAACGCCATAAGGGCTGCGTGGTATAGCAAGACATTTGGAAGGCCCAGGCCCCCTTGTATAACCAAAGTAGATAGAACTCGGAAGCTAACCCGTGGCTTCCTCCTCCTCCAAACGAACTGATTAATAGTAGTTTGTAAAGTTTTAAAAAAGGCCGGGTGTGGAGACACCGGTAAAGCCCTGAATATATATAGTATTTTAGGGAGAATGGACATTTTAGTGACCGCTATCCTCCCCAACCAGGAGAATTCAAATCGTGCCCACTTCCAACACAGCTCTCTAATCATTGACAACATAGCGCCATAGTTCAGTCGATAGAGGGTGGGGCGTGAGAAGGAGATTTTTATCCCCAGATATGTTAAAAAAACTGCTCTCCAGTCGTAGCTGTAGGTGTTTTTCAAATAGTTAAGATCGGTAGATGAGAGGTGAGTACTTAGGGCTTGCGTTTTTGCTATGTTAATTTGATGATAGGAGACTTTCCCGTATTGGGTGAGCAAATGGTGGAGCTGGGGCAGAGAGTTAATGGGGTCAGTTAGGGTAAGGAGAATATCATCAGCAAAAAGGCTGACTTTACTCCCCGTGGGGCCGATCTGGATGCCTGTAATCTGTGCGTCTGCTCGGATCGTCTGAGCTAACGGTTCCAGCGCTAGAGAATATAGAAGAGGGGACAACGGACATCCCTGACGGGTTCCGTTCGTGATGTTGACAGTGTCGGACAGAAATCCAGCATTTAACACCTGCGCTGTCGGAGAAGAGTACAGTGTGAAAACTGCATTTATAAATGGGAGAGGAAAATTAAATTTCAAGAGGACATGGCGCAAAAAGAGCCAGTTGAGTCTGTCAAATGCCTTCTCTGCATCTAAGGAGAGGAGAAGGCAAGGTGCCGAGTCACGGCCAACTCCGTCTATGATATTCAAAAGCTTAACGGTGTTGTCCGTGCCCTGTCGCCCCTGAATAAATCCCACCTGATCGTCTGCCACCAATTACGGGAGCAATGGTGCCAATCTATTCACCAAAATTTTTGCATAAATCTTAATGTCTACGTTCAATAAGGAGATGGGGCGATAATTAGAACAAAGTGTGGGGTCTTTGCCAGGTTTAGGTATGGTGACTATCAAAGCCTTAAGAAGTTCAGGGGGGGGCCGTGCCAGAATCAAAAAGGTAATTAAATAGTGATAACATATGTGGGGTGAGTTGTTCTGCAAATGTCGTATAATATTTACTGGAGAACCCGTCTGGGCCAGGAGATTTACGAGGGGGTAGGGAGGAGAGCACCTTCATCAATTCCTCATGGGAGATCGGAGTAGTTAACGTATCCCGGCAGGTTGGCGAGAGTTGGGGTAGAGCAATAGAAGTCAGATAGGAGAACACTTCCGTTAGGGAGGGTTGGTGCGTCGCCTCATCCAGGTGGAGATTGTATAGTTGGGCGTAGTACTCCGCGAAGCGGTTAGCTATTTGACGTGGTTGTGCCACGAATTCTGTGGATGCCGTTTTAAGTTTTGCAATTTTAGTTCTTGTTAAACGACACTTTAGTTTGTTAGCCAGTAGCTTGCCCGTCTTGTTGCTATATAAGTAAAAGTTAGCGTTAAGGCAACGTGCTCGCCACACATATTCTTTTTTATGTATGTCACTAAGTTGGGTCATTAGGGAGCGAAGCTGGTCCGCCAGAAGCAGGGTAGGGGTGAGTTTATGTTGAGAAGAAACTTTGTCTATATCTTTTAACAATTCTAATTTCTGGGCTTGATTGGCTTTTTTCAATCTCGAGCCCCACTTAATAAGGATGCCTCTGATGACTGCCTTATGGGCTTGCCACAGGGTCGCTGGAGGGGTGTCTGGGATGTATTATCTGTTAAATACTGTATAAGACAAACCACAGCAGTAAAGTAAAACATTATCACGATTTTGGTACATGGGAAAAATCCTCAAAATGGAAACAGGAGAAAAAAATAACTTTATTTTTCCTTTTTACATGCAATTATTTCAAACAAAGGAAAAAAGAGCAGCATGTGTGTTATAATGTGGTTTTGTTTGTAATGCACCAATAATCTATTTGCAGTTTATGCAAGTTTTCGTGACTCTTTAACAGGTTCAGTACAGAATAGAGCGTCCTTTAACCTCCCTGGCGGTCTTATTTTTTCAAAATTTTGTGTCTAAAAGCGTATTAATTTTTTTTTAAAAGAAACGTGTTTTTGTACATAGTTAGCCTCTAATAATTAGGAATCACGCACTGAAATCCGTGAAATCAAGAGTCCTTACTGGTAAAATCCTTTATAAATTAATTAATTTAAAAAAATAGTAAATATACGGAGTCCGATTAAAGTTTGAAACACGAAATAATAATTTATTATCCCAAAAATAATTATCCAAAATAATGCAAATAAATGATATTCAATAAAATACAACAAAAAACACTGAAATCTGTCTGAGAACAAGGGTGAGACGATGTATGGTCTATTTCTTATCCTGTACTGCCACCTAGTGGCCGTTCATAAACATTTCCATTTGTATTCAGTGAGTTTTGTGAATGAAATTTGCTGCTGTCCAGCCCCTCTGCATCATGTGACTTGCAGGGAGCCATCCAGGAAGCAGCTCGCTGCGATCACACTGCGGGGACAGCGAGGGAGCCAGGAGGAGGTGAGTAAACATCCAGCCCGAGTGTGGCTCGGGGTTACCGTTCGCAGTAGCGAAATTTAACCCCGAGTCACACTCGGGAATACCGCCAGGGAGGTTAATTCACAGTAAGCAGCGGCATGCAGAGCTCAGTTGGAAGAGCGGCTTGAGCTGTTAAACTAATGGCTGTAAGTAACCATTGTATGTAACTGTTCGGTTACGATAGACCTCGTGGTTGCAAAATCTCTGGGGTGTCAAAGTTGATAAACTACAGATTTCAGTTTCAAGTAAGCAGGTATACCGCAAAAGAGCAGACATTAGGATGGCATGGAGTAGGAGCTGCAAACAATGGGCTACTTTGGCGATGTGGCAGGCTTATGCAATATGCGATCACATCTTGTGACCAAATCTCCATAATTTGTTTTATGGTTTTAGTATCTTTTTGCCTATTAGACATGTGCACAGCACAAAATTTAGTTTTGAACTAATGGATTATTCCTAAAATGCAATTTATTTAGTTGCTAAATAAATTCGTTTTCAGTTCTTTAGTATGAAAACTAATTTCATTCATCTGAAAACCAGCAGATACAATTACTATTGTAGTGACTCCTCAGAGGGCTGAGATCGCTGCTTGTTACAGTATCTCTCACTCTCAGCACAATGTGTCAGGCAAAGCTGTTACAGTAACTGCTGCTCATCACAGCACTCAGAGTTTCAGTAAAACTAGTAAATAATATTTTTATAGAAGAGGTTAGAACAATATTATTTCCTTGTTTACTGAAACTCCGAGCACTGTTACAGTCAGTTACTGTAACAGCTGAGCCTGATACATTGTACTGAGAGATAATATAACAAGCAGCCGATCTCAGCGCTCACAGCCACTGGATTTAAAGGGCTAAAAAAACAGGCTCCTCTCTGTTACCCCCATTAATTAATACCCCTCTCTGTATAATGTAGATAACATCCTCCTGCATTAATTAATACCCCTCTCTGTATAATGCATAGAACATCCTCCTCAATTTATACCTTTCTCTGTATAATGTATATAACATCCTCCTGCATTAATTCCCCTCTCTGTATAATGTATAGAACATCCTCCTGCAATAATTAATGCCCCTCTCTGTATAGAACATCCTACTGCATTGGCATGTGGAAGGTTCAGAATTTCGGAATGCAATGCTTATCCAGCACAGGAGAGGGAACTTTTACTTAAACTTTGTATCTCTGTGGTGGAGACACAGGAATATAAAAGCAGGGGAGCGGGAAAATAGTAACGTAAATCAGTCTGAAAGCTCAGACAAGAGATGACTGGTGCAAATTTATTTTTATAATAAAATATTGCACTTTAAATCGAGGGAAAACATTCAAATAAATCACACTGAAGGCTCATAATGACAGAGTAACTGTGAGAGCTGGATACTAAATGTATCAGACATAAAAAAAAACTTTATAACAAGCAGCGCTGGGAGAGGGACTTTATATAAAACGTGTATTATAGATGAGGAAAGGGGGATAGTGCGCCTGGATAATATAAAATGTATCAGACCTAAGCCCCTATTATGCAGAGCGGGAGGGGAGATAACACACATTTTATAAAGTCCCTCTCTTCTCCCAGCGCTGCTTGTTATAAAGGGTTTTTCACTATCCAGCCCTCCTCTGTCATTAGCTTTCAGTGTGATTTATTTGAATGTTTTCCTTCTCCAGCAGCTTTTATCATCTTGTCTGTCTTATAGACATGCAAGGATTAAGTAAAGGTTTCCTCTCCTGTGCTGGCTGTCTGTGCTGCGAGTGAGTATTCTGGAGCTCTATCACTTTTGGGTAGGGGAAGGATTACGCATACAAACCTTTTCTGTAGCTTTGCGATGTTGCGCTTCATTGCTGGTCTCCTTCACTCATCAATGTAATATCACAAAAAGAACTGAAACTAAAATGTAGTGCATTTTATTTTAGTTTCTTTCTTTTTTTGAACTGAGCAGTTTCGTTTCTCTTGAGTCATACGAAAACTAAATTATCCCAAAATTTGGACTAAATCGTTTTAGTACTAAAACGAATGCACATGTCTATTGCCTATATTGTAATGGCGTGCTCTGAATTTTCCCCATTTTCTGTACAAGTGGAAGTAGAGTTTGTATACATCCCACTGTTTAAAAAACAAAACAACAAAAACCATTGGAGGGAAAATGTTTCACGATGTCTGTGAACGGCTCCTCACTGTCACTCCGGCTCCTGAATATTTTGATGCTGAATGTGTACTTTGTCTAAATCCAGCCTTTAAAATGCAATGTGCGAACACGTGGGTCATGTGCTTCTTCTTTTAAAAGTAGGGCATAAAAAAAATGTGAAACAGTCTCAAAATTCTAAACAAACCAGTGAGACAAGAAAACACACCTTTTTATTATTCTTATTTTCCAAAGGACAACATTGTATTCAGATGCATCTCTTACAGAAATCCATAGGGTTTTGTTTTAGGAGGAATAGCAGGGCTTTTATTGTTAGTCGGGGCACAACAACAAAATCTGCAGAACAGAAAAAAAAAAAACTATCAAACAAAACATAACAAACGCCTTCCAATCTCCCTTGTTTCATTATGTCAGTCTTGTTCTGTTATGTTTATAAACACTTGTTTGTACAATCTTATTACCACCTCATGGCCCTCATGCAATGTAACTTACTGTGGTAATATTCTGAATCACTCTGAAGTTTTTTTTCTTTAATCCGTAAATAGCAATTATCATCTCGCACATAACACAAACACATACTGACATCTGATACATTTATGAGGGTTTTGAGGACTTTAGCAAAAAAATTGTGTTTCTGCCTTTTAATCAAAGTTCTTCCTCCTTTCATATCTTTTTTTATTCTTTCTTTGAATAGACCTTTCCTCTGATGTAGGTAAAATCTCTTTCTTTCAACTTCAAATCTTTTGTACAGCCCTGTTCATGAACAATTCACCTGTACGTTCGATAAACTACACATTTGGAATTTTTTATCTCCAATTTGCCCCTGGTCTCATTACCTGTTGATGTGACCAACCGCCCGAGGGGCAGCATTTGTTTGTCACCATGTAAGTAGGGATGAGCCGAACACCCCCCGAGTTCGGTTCGAGCCCGAACACGAACTTCCCATTTGTTCGGGTCCGAACACGAACCCAATGCAAGTCAATGGTGCTGAAAATTCGGATTTTAGAGTGCCCTCCAAGAGGGCATATATGCTACATATTTGCCATAAAAGGTGTATGGGGGTCCAGGTAGTGCCCTGAGGGACAGGAAACAAGGACAAAAAGTAAAAAAAAAAACGTTTTTAAAGGGACAGTGAGTTTTCCATGAAAAAAGGGTTAAAAATAAAACACAAAAATTCCTTCAAATATCGTGCCTAGGAGGTCCCCATAACCTGCCCGTGAAGTGGCGGATTTCTAGGATGTATAGAAACACTTAAAACCAAAAAAATGACGTTTCATATGACGGTAAATGCTTTTCCTTTAATCTATCCATAAACAACTGCTTGGGGCGGCAGTATGTATGAAAAGAGGAGACATTTTCGGAGACGCAGAAAAAGTTTACTGATTTTTTTTGGCTAAATTATTGTGAAATATATGCAGGCTTTGGATGAAAGTAACAATAGGTGCTTTAAAATTGGTCCTTTAGCGTCCCCAACAGTGCCATCACACCGTAACCCCTCTGAGGATATGAATCTGATACAGGCGTCAGTGGCAGTGCACCCAAATATTGTGCTTTTGGTGCCAGGCCTGCAAGTACTATCATACAGTAACCCCTCTGTGGTATTGTGGAAGAGTGCAGGGGTGAACAATGTGTTCCTATATTGAAAAATTTGTGATCTGTTAATGGGCGTCAGTGCACCCAGATATTGTGCCTTTAACCTCCCTGGCGGTCAAATTTTTTAAAAATTTTGTGCCTAAAAGCGTCTCAATTTTTTTTTAAAGGAAATGTGTTTTTGTACATAGTTAGCCTGTAATAATTAGGAATCACGCACTGAAATCCGTGCAATCAAGAGTTGTTACTGGTAAAATCCTTTATAAATAAATTAATTAATTAATTTAAAAAAATAGTAAATACACTGAGTCCGATAAAGTTTGAAACACGAAATAATAATTTATTATCCCAAAAATAATTATCCAAAATACTGCAAATAAATGATGTACAATAAAATACAACAAAAAACACGGAAATCTGTCTGAGAACAAGGGTGAGACGATGTATGGTCTATTTCTTATCCTGTACTGCCACCTAGTGGCCGTTCATAAACTTTGCCATTTGTATTCAGTGAGTATAATGAATGAAATTTGCTGCGTCCAGCCCCTCTGCATCATGTGACTCGCAGGGAGCTATCCAGGAAACAGCTCGCCGTGATCACACTGCTGGGGACAGCGAGGGAGCCAGGAGGAGGTGAGTATGTATCCAGCCCGAGTGTGGCTCGGGGTACCGTTCATGGTAGTGAAATTTAACCCTGAGTCACACTCGGGAATACCGCCAGGGAGGTTAATGCTAGGCCAGCAAGTATCATCATACAGTAACCCCTCTGTGGTACTGTGGAAGAATGCAGGGGTTGACCATGTGGTCCTATATTTAAAAGTTTTTGATCTGGTAATGGGCGTCAGTGCACCCAGATGCCAGGCCAGCAAGTATCATCATACAGTAACCCCTCTGTGGTATTGTGGAACAATGCAGGGGTGGACCATGTGGTCCTATATTGAAAAGTTTTTGATCTGGTAATGGGCGTCAGTGCACCCAGATATTGTGCCTTTAATGCCAGGCCAGCAAGTATCATCATACAGTAACCCCTCTGTGGTATTGTGGAAGAGTGCAGGGTTGGACCCTGCGGTTCAAAAAATTAAATTCATATAAATCTGGCACAGGCGTCAGTGCAGCCAAATATTGTGCCTTTCATGGCAGGAAGTGCATTCACACCGTAACCCTTTTGTGGTATTGTGGAAGAGTTCAGTGCTGGAGGTTTTGTGAATGCAGAAGACATCCCCGATCTATTCCGTTACGTCAGCATCAGGGGATTGATAACTGCTGATCCAGGACTGATTCATTTTTATAAATGTCAGCCGGTCTACAGAGTCGGTGGACAGATGCACTCTTTTGTCTGTGACAAAACCTCCAGCAGCACTGAACGTCCTTTCGGAAAGCACGCTAGATGAAGGGCAACCTAGTAGCTGCATAACATATTGGCTTAGTTCTGGCCAGTGATCCAATCTCAACACCCAGTAAGCCAGTGGATCATCTGCTGGAAATGTATCCAGGTCTGCCCTTGCCCCTAGGTAGTCCTGCACCATATGGTGAAGACGCTGGCAATGGGTGCCTACATTTGACGTCCCTGGGCGTCGTGGACTAAAAAAAATTAAAAATGCATCAGTCAAGCAGCCCTGGCCTTCACCGCTATTCCTCTGATCACCTGCAGCCTCAGAAGCACGTGTGTCAGCACTTGGTAATCTACCAGTGCCTGGAAAGGTGTTACACAAGTGTCGATTTAGAGCGTCCTCAAGTTTTTTCATCCTGTGCTCCCTCTGTGCGGGCAGGATGAGCTCTGCAACTTTCCCCTTGTATCGTGGATCAAGAAGGGTTGCCAACCAGTAATGATCCCTCTCCTTGATAGCACGAATCCTGGGGTCCTTTAGCAGGCTTTGCATCATTAGGGAGCCCATGCAGCGTAGGTTGGAGGTGGCATTAGCTTCCGAGTCTTCCTGGTCAATGAGGATGACCGTATCGTGCACTTCCTCCTCCCAGCCACGCACTAGCCCTTCTGTTTCTGGGCACACAAAACCCTCACTTGAGGAATCCCCACCTTCAATGGGCATGTCAGAGATCAGACGGTTTGTGGGAAGGTGGAATTCTCTTTGAATTTCTGCCAGGCGAACGCTGGCTGGGAATGACCATCTGAAGTGGCTGCAGACTTTTCTGGCCTGGATGAGAAGCTGGCAGCCCTGGGTAAATGGTTAGGAAACGCTGTGCCACCAGATTTAGGACGTGTGGTAGGCATGGTACATGCATCCATTTACCCTTGCGTAGGGCAGAGAGAAGGTTGCTGCCATTATCGCAGACGATCATTCCCAGCTCAAGCTGGCGTGGTGTTAACCATCTCTGCACCTGCCCCTGCAGAGCTGACAAAATTTATGACCCGGTGCGGCTCCTGTCCCCTAAACAAACCACCTGAAGCACAGTCTGGCATCTTTTTGCTTGAGCCATTGCATAGACCCTGTCAGGCGTCGGTTTCACTGCCACTTCGTCAGAGACAGAGAAGGAGGAGGAGGAAAAGGTGGTGGTGGTGGAGCAGACAGACCTCATGCAAGCAGCTTTCTGGAGGCATGGTGGATGAACAAGCTCCAGCACAGAGCCCCGTCTTGGATCCCTCCCAGCTGCGATCATAGTTACCCAGTGTGCCGTGAAGGAAATGTAACGACCCTGTCCATGCTTGCTGTACCACGTGTCTAAAGTCATGTGCACCTTGCTGCTGACTGCCTTTCCCAATGACTGGATAACATTGTCTTCCACGTGCTGGTATAGTGCTGGAATGGCTGTGCGTGAAAAGTAATGGCGTTTTGGAACCTGCCACTTTGGTACAGCACATTCAGCAAATTCACGAAGGGAGCAGAGTCCACCAGCTGGAAAGGCAGCAGCTGCAATGCAAGTAATTTTGCTAAACTGGCATTTAGACGCTGTGCTTGGGGATGGTTGGGACTATATTTTTTCTTTCGCTGCAGCAGCTGCGGCAACGTAATCTGAATGCGTAAATCTTCAGCTACTGGGATGATGTCACATTGTGAGGAAGGACCTGCTGGTACATCCATTACTGTAGCATTATCCCTGTCGGTGGAGGTTGTAGGCAATGACATGGTAGGACATACAGTGGGGGTAGAGACAGATGAGGAGGAGGAGGACCTACGCAAAGTTTTGCGCCAACGGGATGTGTGGCACTTGTTCGTATGTCGCCTCAAGCACGTGGTACCCAAGTGTCCTGTATCTTTCCCACGCTTAAGCCTCATCTGACATAGATTACAAATAGCAACGCTGCGCTCTACTGCACATTTCTTAAAGAACTCCCAGACAACAGAGTTCCTGCATGTGTTCTTTGAGACAATAGCACTCTGCACCGGAGCAGCTCTGACTTGTGATGCCTTGGACTGGCTAGTGCTACGGTTGGTCACAGAGGATGTTGTACCTCGTGTTTGCTGTGCCTCCTCCTCCCCCTCTTCCTCACTTAATTTCTCTGTTTGATCTGGCACCCAGGTGGAGTCAGTGACCTCATCATCATTGTCATCTTCACCCCCTATCTCCTCATCACTGGAGCCAACTTGGCAGTATGCTGCAGCTGCTGGGGCAACATGAGTGCCAGTTATTTGTGTGTCATCACTGGCACCCCCTTCCTCTAGGTTGATTATACTCCCTTGCTCAACCTCAGAGATTGAATCAGAGCACTGTACTTGCTGCGCATCCTCAAGCAGCATGTCACTCTCATTGTAGTCACACAATTCAGCTGACTCCTCCGTGTGTGATAGCGAGGCTATGGCAGGAGTAGCTGTGGACATGGAGGCTGCATTAGATGCTTTGGCAGCTGAGGTGGACTATAAAGCACTAGAAGCCTGGCTGGCAGAGGACTCGGAGGATGAGGATGGCCTGGTTAGCCAATCCACCAAGTCCTCTGTATGTTGCTGCTGTTTAAGATGGCCAGCACCAGTTAGAAAGGACAAGCGTGCCCCTGCAGAGGATGCACCACGTCCACCATGACCAGAGGCACAGCCTCCCGACACAGGGGCTGCTTGCCCTCTTATCTGTGTCTGGGAGCGTCTGCCTGTCCTTTTTGTTCTTTCAGACATGGTGAGTGATATATAGATTAATATATACAAAACTCTGATTCAACTCTGGTATAAAGATTTAAAGACCTCTGGTATAACTCAGTGAGACACACTGATAGCTGGCAGCCAGTGACGAGACACAGATCACCTCAATTCACAAATGTTTTAAAGAAATTAGTGAGCCCCAAAATAATGCTTGGTACAGGTTGTGTGACAAGACACAGATCACCTCAATTCACAAATGTTTTAAAGAAATTAGTGAGCCCCAAAAAGATTTGCTGCCACAGTGAGTCACAGTGACAAGACCCAGAAGATCACCTCAATTCACAAATGTTTTAAAGAAAGTTGTAAACCCCAAAAAAACTTGCTGGCACAGTGACAAGACACACATCACCTAAATTCCCTGATATTTGGTAGAAATGAGACTCCCTCCAGACCACCCCAGTAGCGTGGCAGACCGGCAGTAACAACACACAACTATCTCCTTTAAAATCTCCTCTGAAATGCGTGCAGAATCGGCGCGTGGAAACGTTATATAGTGTTCTGCGGGACTTAGCTCTGTGAGCCCATGATTGGGCAAAATTTGCCCAATCAGGACTCTGAGCGGTGATTGGCATAGTGTTGAACCAGTCTTGCACCATACCTGTGGTCAGGTGCAAGGCTGTAGCCAATTACGAGCTTCAGGCCAGTGGGAAAATGCATTGTGGTCCATTGTGGCCGAACATGCGGCGAACACCCGGAAATGTTCGGTGTTCGCGATCTAGTCGAACAGGCCAAGTTCGGGTCGAACTCCGAACATTTCGAACCGAACAGCTCATCCCTACTGTAAGTTCTCTACATTTCGAACCACTGTCTTCATTAATAAGGAGTGGTGGTTCCCAACTGTCATCCTCAGGTCCCCTTAACAGGCCAGGTTTGCAGATGCTTGTAGCACAGCACAGGTGATATGATTATCTGCTCAGTGATTGCAGGATTCAGCCTGCATTTCCCCAAGGTGATCCTTAAAATCTGGTCTGTTGGGGTGCATGAGGACCAGGGTTGGGAACCACTGGTACAACCCATGAAAGGCTTTAATATCCACTGATCAATACAGTTAATTTACTAACCTCAATGTGGTAAATTCCACTCAACCTCCACCTCCTGGACCAAGTCCACCCCGAACATAAACAAAAAACTTCAGAGATAAATTATTGCATTTTCTCGCCATCTGAACAACTTTCCATTAATTCCGCCGAACCATCAATATTCATGGGATTTCAAACAAAGAACAGATCTCCCTCCTTTCGATTGCATTTCCAATAAGAGCATCAAGGAGGCTGTTATGATTCATGCAACATTTCTGAAACGGTATTACATCTGAGGAGAGCGTTTCCGCGCGAACTGCTGATGCACAAATAATCAGCTTTTTCAATACAACGTTTCCATTAATGGCAAATTATGTTCAGCGCGAAACGCACAGAGATGTCCGGCGCGCGGGGATGTTTATGAATAAATATTTGGGTCAGTTTCTGTGAATTGTTCGGCTTCTGAAAAGAGCTCTCAAAGAGAAGATGGTTGAGGTGACGGGAATGTTTGGGGGGGGGGATTTCGAGCCAGTTCTGCCTCTCCAATCATTAAACTTTCATGTCGGTTTCCGAATAAACTGCTTTGCTTAGTGCAGCACCCCAAGAATACTTGCGGCTGCATCAGGCACATACATACATATATACAGAAAAAATGGCGTCGCGCCCATACTCACTGGAGCGGCAGCAACTGCCAGGAGTAACAGCCCAGTAAATGTATAAAACATAACAAGGAAAAAAGGTGTCATCTGCGCTCGTTTCTATGTGTTCCATGTACAACAAAACTGAGGTTTTCGTTTGTTTCAATGGCCATTGCAACGTAAGCTCACTCGCCACTTCACGGCACCTCTTTACAGAGTGAATACCTACCTAACATGTACCAAAAGGCCGCTCTACTGAGCAGCTCCAAGCCCCTCCTGCTGCTTTTCAGCCAAGGAGAGGCAAAGATGGTGGGTTTTATTTATACACGCACCAAACACTTCCTATTTGGGATTAAAAACAAAAACATGGAAAGAGGAACAGCTGCAGAATGACGGACTGGTGTTACAAGCATGATATACATAAATACAGAAAAAATGGCGTCGCGCCCATACTCACCGGAGCGGCAGCAACTGCCAGGAGTAACAGCCCAGTAAATGTATAAAACATAACAAGGAAAAAAGGTGTCATCTGCGCTCGTTTCTATGTGTTCCATGTACAACAAAACTGAGGTTTTTGTTTGTTTCAATGGCCATTGCAACGTAAGCTCACTCGTCACTTCACGGCACCTCTTTACAGAGTGAGTACCTACCTAACATGTACCAAAAGGCGTCGTTCTGCAGCTGTTCCTCTTTCCATGTTTTTGTTTTTAGTCCCAAATGGGAAGTGTTTGTTGCGTGTATAAATAAAACCCACCATCTCTCTGCCTCTCCTTAGCTGAAAAGCAGCAGGAGGGGCATGGAGCTGCTCAGTAGAGCGGCCTTTTGGTACATGTTAGGTAGGTATTCACTCTGTAAAGAGGTGCCGTGAAGTGGCGAGTGAGCTTACGTTGCAATGGCCATTGAAACAAACAAAAACCTCAGTTTTGTTGTACATGGAACACATAGAAACGAGCGCAGATGACACCTTTTTTCCTTGTTATGTTTTATACATTTACTGGGCTGTTACTCCTGGCAGTTGCTGCCGCTCCGGTGAGTATGGGCGCAACGCCATTTTTTCTGTATTTATGTATATCATGCTTGTAACACCAGTCCGTCGTTCTGCAGCTGTTCCTCTTTCCATGTTTTTGTTTTTAATCCCAAATGGGAAGTGTTTGGTGCGTGTTTAAATAAAACCCACCATCTTTGCCTCTCCTTGGCTGAAAAGCAGCAGGAGGGGCTTGGAGCTGCTCAGTAGAGCGGCCTTTTGGTACATGTTAGGTAGGTACTCACTCTGTAAAGAGGTGCCGTGAAGTGGAGAGTGAGCTTACGTTGCAATGGCCATTGAAACAAACAAAAACCTCAGTTTTGTTGTACATGGAACACATAGAAACGAGCGCAGATGGCACCTTTTTTCCACATACATACATATGTAATGCTGCTTCTTTCTAGTGTCTAGATTTTAGCAGACGTTCTGCTTTTATCGCTCCGTGCAATTTGTAACCGTTTACTTGCCGGTCTGGGACCATAAATCCAATATCTGTCATTTTATAATTATATCATCCTTTTAATATAGTTTTTAAATATTAATAAGCGTAATGACCAGCGAGTCATGAAGAATCCTCCCAATGCTTGTTTTTGGGATGTCGAACTTTTGCACGAGCTTTCTGAGAATGGTTTGAGGTTCCGAATCCAGATGTTCCATCACTTTGGCCGCCTTGGTCTTAGTGGACATGCAGGGGTCGTCCCTCTCTGGGTTCATCACAGACGTCAAGATATCCAGTCTTGAATCTGTTAAACAACTTGTGGATCTTCTGGAAACTTGGGCTTCATCACTAAGATGGTCTTCAAAGAACTGTGTCGCAGAGAAATCCCAATGAAATTGTTAAAGCGATTCTACGCACCGATCACCGTCATTTTTTGAGTCACCTCGCGTCTCCATGATAATCTGTGGGGACATCCATTATGTTTACAAGTATAAGGAGGATTAGCACAGGGCTGTCAAACTCACAGCCCCCCCCCCGATGTTGCGGCATCCTATTCCCAGAATTCTTTCAATGCAATAGATGGCCAGGGAGTTGTGGAAGTTGTAGTTCAGAAACATCTGGGGGGGGGGGGCAGAGTGTGACATCCCTGGATAAGGCTTTCTTCAGAGGGAAATAAATTTGGGTTGGCATCATTATTTCATTGATTTCAACCTTACGTTTGGACTCCCCTCTTAGGTGCACCTGTTAGCACTCACAGCTGTAGTTCCCTAAAGTTCACTGTTGTAAAGACACTTAAGATGTTTTTACCACAGTGAACTTTAGGGAACTACAGTGAAGCAAGTGTGGAGAAACCTACGGTGAAGTCTTTATTTAGGGAACCATCACCATAGTTCATCATAGATTCTGTTGACATTGTCTCTACGTCTATAACGTTGGATCGAGAATAGCCGCAGTTCTCTCATTTTACATTTGTACCGTTGTTGGCATCATCTTCTCCTGCCGGTGTTGAATTTTGCTTTTCTGGATAGCCGAAGTTCACAGTAGCTACAACAATGGTGAGCTTCAATGCTACCGTTGATAAACAGTCCCTGTGATACCTACAGGGTTATTCAAAGAGATCCGAATTGCTTGAGAAAGGTAACCGAACGCTGAAAATCAGCATTCGGTTACCTTTCCTGGCCATTCGGCTATCCAGAGAGCAGGCAATTCGCCAAATCCTTTTTTAACTTTACTTCTTTTTTCTGTAACAGCCCTCTTTATTATCATTCATTGGATTTTATATGTAAATTTCAGACATTTTCGCTCAGTAGTTTCTTTGCAAACAGCGTTTCACTTTTCAAACATTCAAGTGAACTGTTTTGCTTATTTATTCACTGCCTTGTCTGCGGTGTCGGCTTTTTCCGGCGGCTGCGCTGCTAGTGATCGGCTCCTGTTCGGGTTTTTCCGTGGTTTTCAGCGGGTTAATCCAGATGTTTTTGTGGGTTTTCGGCGTGCATTCGCCGGGTTTTGCAGTTAGTTTTCGTCGGGTTTGCGGCAGCCTTTCCCTGCAATTCGGGGACCCTGTGGTGTTTGCTGAATACACTGCAGGGTCACCGAAATGGGATCGGCAAAACGAACCGAAATGAAGAGAACGAAAAGTCACCAAACGTGCGGTGACTTTTCGAATCTCTTTGAATAACCCTGATAGTCTTGCAGTGCACATTTTATGAATCGCACGACTTGATTCCTACCTTGTTTCACATCTGCCGTCCAATATGGAGGAAGGTGCAGAATTGGTGCAAGTATAGCTTGCTCCTACAATATATAATGTTGGCTAATGTTGCAGTGTCGGTGTCCCAGAACACCTTTCCTTTTCCTCTTTCTCCTTTTCCCCTTTCCCTTATTCCCCTTTTCCCATTCTCCCTTTCTCCTTGTCCTCCTTCCCTTTTCACCCCTTTCTCCCCTTCCCCGTCCCCCCTTTTTCCCCTTCCATTCTTCCCCCTTTTTCTCTTTCCCCCTTTTTCTCTTCCCCACCTCCCCCTTTTTCCCCTTCCCCTTTTCTCCTTCCCCCTTTCCCCTTCCCACCCCTTCCCCATTTCCCCCTTCCCCTTCCCCTTTTCTCCTTCCCCCTTTCCCCTCTTTTCTCCTTCCCCTTTTCCCTTTTCCCTTTATCCCCCTTTCCCCTCCCCCTTTCCCCCTTTTTCCCCTTTTCATGAGCTTTTGGTTAGACTTTCTGCTCTTCTTCCTATCAGGGACCCATATCACACATCATCCTAATCCTTTCTAGTCCAGTACAATATAAACGTGCTTGCTCAGCACAACAAGTCTCCGACACTCGCTCTGCTGAAACTCAATACAGCTATTCCCTTTGGTGAAATTATAATCTTAGTGTCAAGGGATAAAGTCTAAACCTTACCTTTTTGTTTCTTGGTTATATTTTGGCTTCTTTTCTTCCACTTTAGGACACACGCCAGACATCTAATATAATGTATCACGTAGACGTGTGACGGGCAAAGTTTGCCTGTGCAGCTTCATAGAGGAGCATTCACAATGCTGGCGTTCATGCTATGTGGATTTATGGTGTCAAGTTGAAAAAATGTTCACCTCGTTGACTTGGCGCACGATCGAATGTTTACATAGGAC
Organism: Leptobrachium leishanense; assembly: GCA_009667805.1. Lineage (NCBI taxonomy): Eukaryota > Metazoa > Chordata > Amphibia > Anura > Megophryidae > Leptobrachium > Leptobrachium leishanense. The sequence continues at coordinate 13,456,412 of CM019068.1, forward strand.
TCTGGTGAATCATGGTTTCCAGTCTATAATTGGTAGGAAGTGAGTGGAAGATGTCCTCTTGGAAAAGCTGTCATAGAAGTTGTAGGTAAGTGGTAATTGAGAGGAGGGTCGGAGACGAGCCACCATGGCCACTTAATTAGAAGCCATTTTGAATTTTTCATTAACTCATATACAACATATACCACTTGTACGAAAAATAAGTACTCTTTGTTCTTGGCGAAATCTGAGTGTAATAGAAAGTTTAAGTGCTGTGGAGCCACCACGGGAGACGTATGGACAGCAAGCAGCTGGATCTGCCAATGTCTTGTAGAAAAATGTGTTTAAATATACAACTATATCCTCAGGGCGCATCGCTGTGCAATTCAGTCAGAAATTCATAGAAAGACGAGGCTGTATGATTAAACGGTTCCAGATTCACCGGCTACAAAAGAAACAAAAAACAGACACCTGTGGAGTTTTATACTTGAGATACAGCGTTGCATATTCTTACCCTGACAGATATTTAATGGATGGATTAACTCTGTAAGTGCGATAAATGGCCACCACTTGGAATTCGGAAGACGCGGAGGCGCTTGACTCTTCACCAGTAGGGATGAACCGTTCGGTTTGATCAGTTCGGAGTTCGACTCGAAAATTGGCAGTTCTTCGAACTTTTTGGCGCGTTCGGTTCGAGTTCGAATTTATTTTTTTTTAAAAAAATGTATAAAAAATGCTTAAATACTAAAAAAATCGAGAAATAAAGAGACTCTTTACTACAGAATATAAAAATAAGCAACAATTTATTAGATATTGAATTAAAAAACGACCTAATGTCGTCTACTATAGGTGCAAAGATTCTCACCTCTAAATGACCTGTGCTCTCAAACGGCGTAAACAACAGGTGTTTAATTAGTGTTTGGAAATAACATGTGATTCTAATTAGCAATTAGAATTTGATACATTGCTTGCAGACTGGGTGTGGCCTGCACATGTATGAACAAACACTGTTTGTTTTGAATTCTAAGAAGTGTTCATTTCTACTATATGATCCTCTCTGATATGCTGTTTAACCCCTTAAGGACCAGGGCTCTGTAAAGCCAATCATTAATGATGTAGATGTTACGTCATTTGTCATCAAGGGCTTAATAAAATCTTTATCACACTCCTTAGATTTAAATGTAATATTCCAGTATTTTTATGTCCTGTACCTCTCCCGAAGGGCTTATGTGAGCATACAATTATTATTGTGTTAGAAATGTCTATCAAAAAGCGTACAAGCTGAGTCCCTAGAGTCTCTGACTATCCATTGTCATATATACCTTGCTTTATACATATAAAGCCCCGTTCACACTGTGCGATTTGAAAGTCGAGTGATTTTCCGCGCGATTTTCATATTCGCGACATAGTGCGATAATGTCGCACGATGTCACGCGACGTCGCGGTTTTGTGCGATTTTTGCAAAGCACCACCATTGCAAATCGCAAAATCGCAGATAGCAAATCTCAAAAAAAGGGTCATGTACCAGTGACATGCTACCACGACGCGCGACATGTGACGTTGCGCTGCAAGATGTGAACAACTCCATTGAAATGCATTGGAGAAGCTACACAGTGCGACGTCGCGCGGATTTTGCTGCGATGTCGTGGGAAAATCCGCGTGATAAATCGCACAGTGTGAACGGGGCCTAATACATTCCCTCATCTAACAGGATAGTAGCCAGTCCCTGTGCATTTTAACCCCTTAAGGGTGGCTAGATGTCGTGTGTGGGTCTCTGATGGCGATGTTTCTATACATCCTACAAATCCGCCACTTCACGGGCAGGTTATGGGGACCTTCTAGGCACGATATGTGAAGGAATTTTTTGTTTTTATTTTTAACCCTTATTTTATGGAATACTCACTGTTCCTTTAAAAATGTCTTTTTTTACAACTTTTTGTCCTTGTTTCCTGTCCCCCAGGGCACTACCCGGACCCCATACACCTTTTATGGCAAATATCTTGCATATATGCCCTCTTGGAGGGCACTCTAAAAATCTAACTTTTGAGTCTCATTGACTTGCATTGAGTTCGGTTGAGGCCGTTTGGCTCATCCATATTCACCAGTCTGTGTTCTCAAAGACTGATGGCACATCCAATCTAGGGTTGACCAAGATGGAGGGTTCAGTGTGGCTTTGTCTATTTTAAGTGGTTCCTATGTGATAGAGATGTTGGTTGTACTTCTTATTGCTGTGTTGATTATTAAAAAAGGTATTTTAAGGTTGCATGTCCATTGGAGGTAGGGGTCTCATGGAAACAACAGAAAATCCCCTTTACAAATGTCATTCTACCACCAAACTGTTAAATTGACCTATTCATTAGTTATACATCTCCATCACCAGGCCATTCCATATCTTCAAAAACCAAAATAATGTTGAACAGTAAATAATATAAACAAAAATAGCCACTGGAAATTGATGAAAATTACTAACGAATGGACAGAGTGAATGACAAGGGAGAAGACAATGGTGCAAACCATTTGAATAAAACTGACTCACAATGGAAGTTGCAAAGACTGTCCATCAATGAAGTGGATCATAAAAACCATTTCTAATGGTAAAATCCATCCACAACATTGGGCCCTAGTCCATTGTGGATGCTAACATGGAGACAGTTAGGCGGATAATGTGCTCCTGCAGATTTTCCCTTACTATCTCCATGTTAACGTCCTATTCCAGGGAAGGTGCTATTTCAGCAACTCGCCCAGGAACATAGAGCTAAGCTCCCCGATACCCACAGTAGCGCTTCTGCGCCACGGCATGTGTCAGCTCCTGGAGTCCATAGGACTCTTTGGAGTGTTGCGCTTCCCAGCTGCAAGCTCTGCTTGACAATGCAGCCTGATCGCGGAGAACTATTTGTCCCCAGTCTCACTCTACTTACGGCAGGAAGAAATGGCAGATCAGGACACGCTTTTCGCCACGGGATGAGAGGTGTGTATGGAATGTTTTTAGGGGGTTTAGAGCATTTTCAGCATCATTTAGCACCAGCTCTTAGGAGGTGGTAAAATATTTGCTTGTGCTTCCCGACGGTAATTTGCGCCAGCACTGTGTAATACCTCACTTATCAAGAGGCTTAAAATAGATTGCGCTCCCCGTGTTAAGGATAGGAAACGCGAAGTACAGTAAGTGCAACCTGTGAGGAGCAAATTTGTCTTCACCAACTGTAGCGTCAAGATTGGAATATCGATGCCAGATGTTAAACTTATTCTAGCGCTAATGATTACACATCGAGATGCTACATTAGCACCGACTATGACATAGAGCCCATTGTGTGTTATTGGAGCCGAAAAGTGATCATACATTTGTATGAGCATGGACACCTCAGGAATGTTTTGGATGGTAACCTCCGCAAGGGGTGGGAGAATATAACTGGCATGAATGAACAAAGCTTGATTCATTATGTCATGGACGTCGTAGATTTAATCAGGAGCTAACAGTGGACTTTTATGTGCCACACCTTGGCCAATGCACATCTTCATCACACCACAACTCAACCAGGGCACACTTCCTCACACAGCCACTGCGCATCTTCATCATACCACCACACGACCAATGCACGTCTTCATCATACCACCACACAACGAATGCACGTCTTCATCATACCACCACACAACGAATGCATGTCTTCATCACAGCATCACACGACCAATGCACGTCTTCACAGCACCACCACGCGAGCAATACACGTCTTCACAGCACCACCACACGATCAATGCATGTCTTCACAGCACCACCACATGACCAATGCACGTCTTCACAGCACCATCACACAACCAATGCACGTCTTCACAGCACCACCACATGACCAACGCATGTCTTCATCACACCACACAACAGTGCACATCATTCTTCATCATAACACAACCTGCTAAATCCATGTCCTCTTCACACCATCACACGACCAAGCACACCACTATTCATCCTTATCGCATCACTCCATAATTACATGGTACCGCTCTACCATTCCTCTTTCTCCACACGTGACCTCCTATTTTAGCGTCCACATTATATGCACTTTTAGATAACTTGTTCATTCCACACATCCCAACACCACTAATGTATCATTCAGAGTATAATAAGTGTATTGTTATTTTACAATCAGGAGGAATGCGCTGCATGATGACTAAAGCAATCACTTAAGGCTTTTTCCCGCTTTCCAGAATGAAGGAGCTACATACAAAAAAAATCCCATTTAAATAAGATGGTCAGAATCTATTTTCCCGAGCGCAGAGTCTCGAAAGGTATTTAATGATAGACCTCAATTCAGAAGTAAATAAAAATTCACGGCAGAGGACACATGATTGACTTTGTGTAAACCTTTCAACCTCGTTCAGTAATAAAGTGTGTACCTGTGTCTGGAGTTCAGCTGGAACTTTCCCACAAACCTCGTCTGCAAATAGAGCTGTGCAAATAAATTAGCGGCAGAAATCGATGCCGAAATAAAATAAAGTTTGGCTTGAAAGAACAAAGTGTCGGGTACAGAGAATCGGTAAATCCAGTGAAGACGCGAGAGGCTCTTAACTCCCTATGATCGTCTCGGCTTATAATGTCAACAAGGAAAGTTTGTCAAAGATCCTTAACCAGTGATAGGTCCCTACTCTTCCCATTCTATACCATCTCTCTGGTTAATCTCATCTCTTCCTATGGATTCCAATATCATCTCTATGCTGGCGACACCCAAACCAAATCTACCTTTCCTCCCCCGATCTCTCTCCTCCAGTGCTGGACCGTGTTACTGCCGGCCTATCAGCTGTCTCCGACTGGACGACTTCCCGTTTCTTAAAGTTTAACCTCTCTAGAACAGAACGTCTCGTCTTCCCTCCCTCTAAAACCAACATTCCTGCACCCATTTCCCTTCAGGTGAATGGTGCTACTATTACTTCTTCCTCTCAGGCTCGTTGCCTCGGGGTCCTCTTGGACTCTGATCTCTCCTTCACTCCTCACATTCAGTCTCTAACCAAATCCTGCTATTTCCACCTAAAAAAGCGCGTCCGCCCCTGTCTTAATCAGGACTCTGCTAAAATGCTCATCCAAACTCTTACTATCAACCGCCTTGACTACTGTAACCTCCTTCTCTCTGGCCTTAAGAGATCCCAGATTGTCCCTCTGCAGTCTGTTATGAACGCCTGTGCCAGACTCATCCACCTCACCTCCCGCACCTCTCACACCCCGCCTCCCGCTCCTCTCACACCTCACCCCTTTGTCAATCTCTGCACTAGCTCCTGTTTCCTTTAGAATCCAAATCAAAATATTGGTGTTCACATACAAAGCTCTCCAAAACCGCGCCCCCGTCTACATCGCCTCCCTTATTAGCAGGTACATCCTGTCCTCACCACTTCACTTGGCGAATGACCTGATGCTATCAGCTCCTCGTACCCGCAACCCCAACTCCCGCCTTCAGGACTTCTCTTGAGCTGCCCCCTTTCTATGGAACTCCCTCCCCCGCATCATCAGACTCACCCGTCTCTCCAGTCCTTCAAGAAGTCTCTGGAAACACATTACTTTAGAAAAGCCTATCAGCTCACTCCATGATACCCCTCTGTGCATTTTTTGCACCATCTTCCCACCCAGTTCACATGCACCCCAATACTTCATGTTCTTTATTTACCCTCACCTGTTTGTAAGCTCTGGAGCAGGTTCCCCTCTCCTCTTAGATTGTAAACTCTGGGGCAGGGTCCCCTCTCCTCTTAGATTGTAAGCTCTGGAGCAGGGTCCCCTCTCTTCTTAGATTGTAAGCTCTGGGGCAGGATCCCCTCTCCTCTTAGATTGTAAGCTCTGGAGCAGGGTCCCCTCTCCTCTTAGATTGTAAGCTCTGGAGCAGGGTCCCCTCTCCTCTTAGATTGTAAGCTCTGGGGCAGGGTCCCCTCTCCTCTTAGATTGTAAACTCTGGAGTAGGGTCTCCTCTCCTCTTAGATTGCAAGCTCTGGGGCAGGGTCCCCTCTCCTCTTAGATTGTAAGCTCTTGGACAGGGTCTCCTCTCCTCTTAGATTGTAAACTCTTGGGGAAGGGTCCCCTCTCCTCTTAGATTGTAAGCTCTGGAGCAGGGTCCCCTCTTAGATTGTAAGCTCTAGAGCAGGGTCCCCTCTTAGATTGTAAACTCTGGGGCAGGGTCCCCTCTCCTCTTACATTGTAAGATCTGGGGCAGAGGTCCCTTCTCCTCTTCGATTGTAAACTCTGGAGCAGGGTCCCCTCTCCTCTTAGATTGTAAACTCTGGAGCAGGGTCCCCTCTCCTCTTAGATTGTAAGCTCTAGAGCAGGGTCCCCTCTTAGATTGTAAACTCTGGAGCAGGGTCCCCTCTCCTCTTAGATTGTAAGCTCTGGGGCAGGGTCCCCTCTCCTCTTAGATTGTAAGCTCTGGAGCAGGGTCCCCTCTCCTCTTAGATTGTAAGCTCTGGAGCAGGGTCCCCTCTCCTCTTAGATTGTAAGCTCTGGAGCAGGGTCCCCTCTCCTCTTAGATTGTAAACTCTGGAGCAGTGTCCCCTCTCCTCTTAGATTGTAAACTCTGGAGCAGGGTCCCCTCTCCTCTTAGATTGTAAGCTCTGGAGCAGGGTCCCCTCTCTCCTCAGATTGTAAACTCTGGGGCAGGGTCCCCTCTCTTCTTAGATTGTAAGCTCTGGAGCAGGGTCCCCTCTCCTCTTAGATTGTAAGCTCTGGAGCAGGGTCCCCTCTTAGATTGTAAGCTCTGGAGCAGGGTCCCTTCTCCTCTTAGATTGTAAACTCTGGAGCAGGGTCCCTTCTCCTCTTAGATTGTAAACTCTGGAGCAGGGTCCCCTCTTAGATTATAAACTCTAGAGCAGGGTCCCCTCTTAGATTATAAGCTCTAGAGCAGGGTCCCCTCTTAGATTGTAAACTCTGGGGCAGGGTCCCCTCTCCTCTTAGATTGTAAGCTCTGGAGCAGGGTCCCCTCTCTCCTCAGATTGTAAACTCTGGGGCAGGGTCCCCTCTCCTCTTAGATTGTAAGCTCTGGAGCAGGGTCCCCTCTCCTCTTAGATTGTAAACTCTGGAGCAGGGTCCCCTCTCCTCTTAGATTGTAAGCTCTGGAGCAGGGTCCCCTCTCTTCTTAGATTGTAAACTCTGGAGCAGGGTCCCCTCTCCTCTTAGATTGTAAGCTCTGGAGCAGGGTCCCCTCTCCTCTTAGATTGTAAGCTCTGGAGCAGGGTCCCCTCTTAGATTGTAAGCTCTGGAGCAGGGTCCCCTCTCCTCTTAGATTGTAAACTCTGGAGCAGGGTCCCCTCTCCTCTTAGATTGTAAGCTCTGGGGCAGGGTCCCTTCTCCTCTTAGATTGTAAACTCTGGAGCAGGGTCCCCTCTCCTCTTAGATTGTAAACTCTGGTACAGGGTCCCCTCTCCTCTTAGATTGTAAGCTCTGGAGCAGGGTCCCCTCTCCTCTTAGATTGTAAGCTCTGGAGCAGGGTCCCCTCTCCTCTTAGATTGTAAGCTCTCGAGCAGGGTCCCCTCTCCTCTTAGATTGTAAGCTCTGGAGCAGGGTCCCCTCTCCTCTTAGATTGTAAGCTCTGGAGCAGGGTCCCCTCTCCTCTCAGATTGTAAGCTCTGGAGCAGGGTCCCCTCTCCTCTTAGATTGTAAGTAGGGATGAGCTGTTCGGTTTGATCTGTTCGGAGTTCGCATCGAACATCGGCCGTTCGGCTGTTCGCCAAACTCCAAAAATTTCAGCATGTTCAGTTCAAGTTCGCCCACAATGCACCACAATGCACTTTCCACTGGCCTGAAGCTTGTAATTGGCTACAGCCTTGCACCTGACCACAGGTCAAGTGCAAGACAGGTGCAAGACTATGCCAATCATGGCTCAGAGTCCTGATTGGGCAAATTTTCCCAAAAAGTCCTGCAGCACACTATATAAGGCGTCCCTTGAAGCCCCAGCACGTGCTTTTTGAGAGAAGATTGTTCTGTTAGTGTGTATTCTCAGTACCAGCAGCTATTGGGGGGTCTCACTTCTACAAGATATCTGGGAATTGTTGTAATCTGTGTCTTCTCACTGCCAGCAGCTATTGGGGGGTTTCACTTCTACAAGATATCTGGGAATTGTAATTTGTGTCTTGTCACTGCCACCCATCAGGGGGTCTCACTTATTTATAGGAGGTTCCTGGGAATTGTAATCTGTGTCTTGTCACTGCCGCCCATCAGGGGGTCTCACTGATTTATAGGAGGTTCCTGGGAATTGTAATTTGTGTCTTGTCACTGCCACCCATCAGGGGGTCTCACTGATTTATAGGAGGTTTCTGGGAATTGTAATCTGTGTCTTGTCACTAACTGACAGCTATCAGGGTGTCTCATTGAGTTATACCAGAGTTCTGGAAATATTTAATCTAGATAACACAGTAGAATCAGAGTTCTGGATATCTCCAATTATAACAGAGTTGAATCAGAGTTCTGTATAGCTTTAATCTATATATCACTCACCTTGTCAGAAAGACCAAAAAGGACAGGCAGACGCTCCCAGACACAGATAAGAAGGCAAGCAGCCTCTGTGTCGGAAGGCTGTGCCCCTGGCCATCGTGGTCGTGGTGCATCCTCCGCAGGGGCATGCTTGTCCTTGTTTCTAACTGGTGCTGAACATCTTAAGCAGCAGCAACATACAGAGGATTTGCAGGATTGGCTAACCAGGCCATCCGAGTCCTCCTAGTCCTCTGCCAGCCAGGCTTGTAATGGTTTACAGTCCACCTCAGCTGCCAAAGCATCTAATGCATCCTCCATGTCCACAGCTACTCCTGCCGTAGCTTTACCATCATACACGGAGGAGTCAGCTGAATTGTTTGACTACGATGACAGTGACATGCTGCTTGAGGATGCGCAGCAACTCCAGTGCTCTGATTCAATCTCTGATGTTGAGGAAGGGAGTAAAATCAGCCTAGAGGGAGGTGGTGCCAGTGACACACATAGAACTGGCACTCCTGTTCCCCCAGCCAGCTGCAGCAAATTGCGAGGTTGGCTCCAGTGATGAGGAGATAGGGGGTGATGACGATGATGAGGTCACTGACTCCACCTGGGTGCCTGAACGAACAGAGGAGTCAAGGGAGGAGGAGAAGGCACAACAAAAACGAGGCAGAACGTCCTCTATGACCAACCGTAGCCAGTCCAAGGCAACAGAAGTCACAGCTGCTCAGGTGCAGAGCGCTGTTGTCTAAAAGCACATGTACAGGAAGTCTGCTGTCTGGGAGTTCTTTAAGAAATGTGCAGCAGACCGCACCATTGCTATTTGTAATCTATGTCAGATGAGGATCAAGCGTGGGAAAGACTACGGGCTTGAGGCGACATATGACCACCTGCCACGTATCCCGTTGGCACAACACTTTGCATAGGTCCTCCTCCTCATCTGTCTCTACCCCCACTATTTGTCCTGCCATGTCATTGCCTACAACCTCCACTGACAGGGATGATGCTACAGTAATGGGTGTACCAGGTCCTTCCTCAGAATGTGACATCATCCCATCAGCTCAAGATTTACGCAGTCAGATTACGTTGCCCCAGCTGCTGCAGCGTAAGAAAAAATATAGTCCCAACCATCCCCAAGCAGTTGGCAGTTGACAGTTTAGCAAAATTACTCGCATTACAGCTGCTGCCTTTCCAGCTGGTGGACTCTGCTTCCTTCCGTGAATTTGCTGAATGTGCTGTATCACAGTGGCAGGTTCCAAAACACCATTTCTTTTCACAGAAGGCCATTCCAGCACTATACCAGCACGTGGAAGACAATGTTATGGAGTCATTGGGAAAGGCAGTCAGCAGCAAGGTGCACATGACTTTAGACACATGGTCCAGCAAGCATGGACAGGGCCGTTACATTTCCTTCATGGCACACTGGGTAACTCTGATTGCAGCTGGGAGGGATCCAGGACAGGGCTCTGTGCTGGAGCGTGTTCATCCACCATGCCTCCAGAAAGATGCTTGTATGAGGTCTGTCTGCTCCACCACCTCTTCCTCCTCCTCCTTCTCTGTCTCTGGCGAAGTGGCAGTTAAACTGACGCGTGGCAGGGGCTACGCAATGGCTCAAGCAAAAAGATGCCATACTGTGCTTGAGCTGGTTTGTTTAGGGTTCAGGAGCCACACCGGGCCAGCTTGAGCTGGGAATGGTCGTCTGTGATAATGGCAGCAACCTTCTCTCCGCCCTACGCCTGGGTAAGTTGACGCATGTACCATGCCTAGCACATATCCTAAATCTGGTGGTACAGCATTTCCTAACCAGGTACCCAGGGCTGGCAGAGCTTCTCAGCCAGGTCAGAAAAGTCTGCAGCCACTTCAGACGGTCATTCCCAGCAAGTGTTCGCCTGGCAGAAATTCAAAGATAATTCCACCTTCCCACAAACCGTCTGATCTGTGACATGCCCACCAGGTGGAACTCGACATTAGCAATGCTGCAGTGTCTGCACAAGCAGCAGAGGGCTATCAACGAGTACCTTTGTGAGTATGGCACAAGGACAGGTTCAGGTAAACTTGGTATTCTCCCCCCCAGTGGCTGATGATCAAGGATGCATGCACTGTACTGTCACCATTTGAGGAAGCAATGAAGATGGTGAGCAGGAACAGTGCATGCATTAGTGACACAATTCCTTTAGTGTTCCTGCTGGAGCGCACTCTGCGGGGAATTATAGATGTGGCACTAGAGGCAGAGCAGTGGGAGGAAGAGGAGGCCTTCCCTAGCTCTCAAGGCCCCAGTCTTTACGCAGACAGCATTCCTGCAGGTCTTCAGATCAGACAGGAGGAGGATGAGGAGGAGCAGGAATATTTAAGTAGTGGGGCATTGAAGGTGGGGAGTCCTCAAGGGAGGGTTTTGTTTGCCCAGAAACACAAGGACTAGTACGTGGCTGGGAGGAGAAAGTGCACGATGGGGTCATCCTCATTGACCAGGAAGACTCGGAAGCTAATGCCACCTCCAACCTATGCTGCATGGGCTCCCTTATCCTGCAAAGCCTGCTAAAGGACCCCAGGATTCGTACTATCAAGGAGATGGATCATTACTGGTTGGCAAGCCTTCTTGATCCACGATACAAGGGTAAAGTTGTAGAGCTCATCCTGCCCGCACAGAGGGAGCACAGGATGAAACAACTTGAGGATGCTCTAAAGCGACACTTGTGTAACACCTTTCCAGGCACTGGTAGTTTACCAAGTGATGATGACACCGGTGTTTCTGAGGCTGCGGATAATCAGAGGAAGTGCGGTGAAGGCCGGGGCCGCTTGACTGATGCCTTTTTAAATTTTTTTAGTCCGCGATGCCCAGGGATGTCAAATGTAGGCACCCATTGCCATCGTCTTCACCATATGGTGCAGGACTACCTAGGGGCAAGGGCAGACCTGGATACCTTTACATCAGATGATCCACTGGCTTACTGGGTGTTGAGATTGGATCATTGGGCAGAACTTAGCCAATATGCTATGGAGCTACTAGGTTGCCCTTCATCCAGCGTGCTTTCTGAAAGGACGTTCAGTGCCGCTGGAGGTTTTGTCACAGACAAAAGAGTGCATCTGTCCACCGACTCTGTAGACCGGCTGACATTTATAAAAATGAATCAGTCCTGGATCAGCAGCTATCAATCCCCTGATGCTGACGTAACTGAATAGATCGGGGATCTCTTCTGCATTACCAAAACCTCCACCCCTGCACTCTTCCACAATACCTCAGAGGGGTTACGTTGTGAAGGCACTAGCTGGCACCAAAGGCCTAATATTTGGGTACTCTGCCACTGATGCCTATACCAGATTCATATAATTTAAATATTGGACCGCAGGGTCCAACCCTGCACTCTTCCACAATACCACAGAGGGGTTACTTATGGTGTGAAGGCACTTGCTGCCACCAAAGGCACAATATTTGGGTGCACTGCCACTGACGCCTATACCAGATTCATATCATTTTAATATTGGACCGCAGGGTCCAACCCTGCACTCTTCCACAATACCACTTTACCAAAATGGTGCCCACGGATTCGAATGGGCGGAAGTTTGGGCAATTGGATGGAGGTATTGCGCATCCGTCTAGGCGCCGGAAACTCGTCAGTATCAGGATCCGGAGCGACCGGAAGTGTGGTATGTCAAAGCAAATTGGAATAATGAGGTTGGGATATGATACCGCCTACTATTTCTGTCTTTTTGGGGTATAAATGTATGCTATGCATTGTATGTACTATATGCACTTTGACAAAGACCGTTGGTCGAAACGCGTTAGTGCCGTATTATTAAATTATTTTATATTCAACTAACGTCTTGCTCGTGGTGTGCTCCGGGGATTCAATATTTCAACATATGGACCAGGTCATGATTGGAGATCGACGTGTTTAGGATGTGTTGGTGAGATATCATTCACAAAACCATATGCCTTTACAGTTTAGAGTCGGCTTTATGTGGCTCTTAAAAAAGTGAGTTGACTACTGAGCGTTATGGAATGAGGGTGTGATAAGGATATACTGCGCAATGTGGGTCCCTTATTATATTTTCTAGATCGCCTGAAGTACAGCTCATCTTATGGACTGTTGTTTGCAAGCGCGAGGACTCTATACAACTGTCACGTGGCGTGTGCGGGTCAGGTGAGAGCCCAGCAGGCGGCGACACAGAGGGGAGGCCAGACAGGAGTCACGGAATGCAGATTCTTTAATAAAACATAAATGGTCCTTGACTGCAGGCAAATGAACAAAGGAAATAGCAATAAAGTCCAGGGAGAGTCCGTGGATTGTGGGTAGTGCAGTCCTAGACTGCAGACAGGGCCCACCAAGAGGAAGTCTGGACAGTGGTACCTGGATCAAAGAGGTCAGAGGGTGATCAACAACTGTAATCCACGGGTAGACAGATGGGTCCTGGATACGTAGGATAAGCTGGTTCTGGAAGAGCAGGTTAGCACACCACCAAGAGACCTCAGTCAAGAATAACAATAATGCAGACCCACTGTTGGCTGGGTCTCACTGCCTTTTAAGGAGGCTTAAACATGGATAGGCCTCAGCTGGAAGTCCAGGGCTAGACAGGAAAACCCAGGCTGGATCTCCAGGAGCCTGGACATGGTGCTTAGCCTGGGCAAAACCTGGACTGGAATCCAGAAATGAAGAAATCCAGGGCAAAGTTCTTAGATCCAGGTTTGCTAGACAGGTACACGGGGTGGACCGTGACAACAACCTACAATACCACATAGGGGTTACGGTGTGACGGCACTGTTGCCGACACTAAAGGCCCAATTTTAAAGCACCTATTGTTACTTTCATCCAAAGCCTGCATACGTTTCACCATAATTTAACCAAAAAAAAATCATTAACTTGATCTGCGTATCCTAAAATGTCTCCTCTTTTCATACAGGCTGCCGCCCCAAGCAGTTGTTTATGAATAGATTAAAGGAAAAGCATTTACCGTCATTTGAAAGGTCATTTTTTTATTTTTAAATGTTTTTATACGTCCTACAAATCCGCCACTTCACGGGCAGGTCATGGCGACCTCCTAGGCACGATATTTGAAGGAATTTTTTGTTTTTATTCTTCACCTTTATTTCATGTAAAACTCACTGTTTCTTTAAAAACGTTTTTTTTTTACTTTTTCTCCTTGTTTCCTGTCCCCCAGGACACGACCCGGACCCCCATACACCTTTTATGGGAAATATCTAGCATATATGCCCTCTTGGAGGGCACTCTAAAAATCTAACTTAGAGTCCCATTGACTTGCATTGAGTTTGGTTCGTGTTCGAGTTCGAACGCGAACTTTTGAAATAGTTCGAGTTCAAATGCGAACCGAACACGGGGGTGTTCGGCTCATCACTAATTGTAATCTCTGGAGCAGGATCCCCTCTGCTCTTAGATTGTAATCTCTCGAGCAGGGTCCTCTCTCCTACTGTTCTGTGTGTTTAACGTGTATGTATATTTGTTATTCTGTTCACCCATTGGACAGCGCTATGGAACTTGTTAGCGTTTTACAAACATGTGTAACTAACGAGTGACTTTTGAAACCAGTAATTTTATCAAACCTCTCATGATGCTCGGTCAGCCTCAAGGCCTTAAACAGATACGTTATTTGAAATAGAGGTGTGTGTCCGTCTGTGTCCAGATCAGCAATGATATTATGATATAGCCAAATATTACTATTTCATGCAGAGGAAAAGTGCTGCCCTGCAACATGAATAATTCATATGCTGCAGGATGGAAATCAAGGCAGGTCACCTGGGATTCCTTTTTGATTTCTTACCTGCAGTGTATGGATTATACATGCTTTGGGGTGGCATTTTCATGCACTGCCCATCAGCAAGAATAAATTACGGGTGTCCAGGAAACCTGGCCGAAATATGTGTGTGTGTGTGTTCGTTCACAAGCGATCCTGCTCTCCAGCTCCTGTTGTCTTGATTGTCTGGTGCCTGTAACATGGCTCACAATGATAAATGTATTCTATGTGCCGCAGCCCAGGACAGTTCTGCAAAAAAACTTAACTTGTAACTAATTCATTAAAACAAGTCAATGTTTCCGTCCCTCTAGAGGACATTATATATATATATTCTTCTAATATTCCCGAATCAGCCGGTTGCGAATATTCAATATCCGACATTTTTTTCCCTCTGCACAAGTCTTGCGCTCAGTCATACCTGCACTATTTTATACCTTTCTTTGAATTTGCCCCATTTAAATCTTTTTTCATTTATTTGTTTTTCTGAATATCACTACTAGAAACTGTTTTTAACCACTTCGCTGCTGAGGACGCGCTCAGCGCGTCCTCAGCATTCCCGCTGGTGTGCTGAGGACGCGCTGAGCGCGTCCTCCCATTCGGGTCAGCGTTCGGCCGGGTTCCGGCCGATCGCTGGCCCCTCCGGTGCGGGCTGACATCCTGGATGTCAGCCCGGCATCCGGCAAACAGCAGCCCGAATTTGGTGTCATCGCGGCAGCGCGATGACACCAAATTTAGGCGCCCCCCCCGCATGTGCGGAGGAGGCGCCTGAAAGGGAGGGGGAGGTCCTTTGGACCTCTCTCCCTCCCGATCGGCGACTCTGCGGGGGTTAACCCAGGCATCATTTGAAGGGCACAGCCTGCCCTTCCAAATGATGCCTGGCATTAACCCCTGGGGAGCTGGATCGCGAATCGGCGCTGAAAAGCGCCGGTTCGCGATCCTTTCCCGGAGCTGGCCGACATCTTGGATGTCGGCCAAGCCTCCGGGAACTCCCCCTGAGGACTGGCGTCATCGTGCGTAGCACGATGACGCCAGTCCTAGAGTTAACCCTTAACTGCCACCAACGGTGGAGATAGGGAGTTCATTGGAACTCCCTATCTCCCGATCCGTGGCAGTTAGGGGTTAAATTTTGGTATGGTTGGATCGGCCAGAGCATGGCCGTTCCAACGATACCAAACACTACAGTGAAAAAAGTTGTAAAAAAAAAAAAAATGAAAAATAAAAATAAATAAAAATTTAAAAACAAAATTATAAAAAGAAAATAAACACTTTTTTTTTATTTTTTTTGGTTTGTTAGTGTAGCAATATTGTTCCCATTTCAATTATAATGTGAACAATGATGCTGCACTAACGATTTTTGTATGCGGTGCGTTTGTTAAAAATAGTGTAATTTTCCCCAAAAAAAAATGTAACGAGACCCCATCTCTAATTTTTTTAACAAGCGCACCCCATACAAAATATAACCGCAATTGCTCGCATGTTAAAATGTGAAAAAAAACACTTTACACATTGTAAATTATTGAAAATACATATTTTATTGCATTTTTTGTTATAATATACAGACATGACATAACGTATACATATAATAATGACATATTATGAATCTACCGAGTCTGACGGAAAGAACGATATATAATATGTCTGGGTCATATACTAAAATAAGCCTTAAAAACACGTTTAAACATGATGAGCAAAACCGGTAAAAATGACCTCAGCACAGGGGCGGGAAAAGCCTCAGCAGCGAAAGGGTTAATGTATATGCGTTATTTTTTCTTTGTTTCTTCTCCTATGTACAGTACTTTAGCAATTCATTAAAAGCTTTCATCCCTCGTCTAATTAGAAATGAAAGTGACTGGCCGTATCTCAATGCCAGATAATGAGCTTCATGGACCTGGTGCTGATGTGGTGTCTCTGCTCCATCCCTTTTATGTCCCTTGTAAGTCTGATCCACCTCCACCCCATCTCCATTGTCCCTTTTCTCCTATTTAACTCCCCCCATTGTTTGTGTCTCTTATCCCTCTCTGGTTCGGAGCCGGGGGTGATATTGTAGCAGATGCCTGATCTCTGGCCTGTTTTAGGGAATCGGCCAGCAGCTCCCACTCCAGTAGCACAGCCCCAGTGGGCAGGGCCGGATTATCGTAGGGGCGGATGGAGCGGCCGCTCCAGGCCCCGTTCCGAAAATAGGCCCACAGCAGCCATGGGCCGAAGACGAGTCACTGGCCTGTCACACAATGTAGAGCCGAGGCCGCTGGATCAAAGCAGCCTGGCCGTTTTGTGTGGCGGCAGTCACTATGACAGGCCATTTGCGGAGTGGAGGATGGGGGGAGAACACGTGACGTGTCGCGTCACATGCTCCGCCTCCATGTGCCGGGCAATCTCTTCTCATGGTCCAATGGCGGGGGAAGGAAAGCAGACAGTGTGCAGGCATGCGGATGAATCCACACAGTCTGCTGGGGGCCTCGCCGCCCCAAGTATTGTTAGTCTGCCACCAGGCAGATTGACTCTTAATCAAAACAATGGTTCAAAAGTAGAACCAGCAATGGGCAATATATATATATCCACAGTGGTGCCTAACCCCTTCTAGAAATACTCAACTAGAGAAGCAAGTAATGATGGACCTGATTAATAAATTGATACAGTATATGGTTGCTTCATTTTGTGATCCGGTCCATCCTTTCCTGCTTGTCTAGTGGAGTTGTAGCAATTGACTCCTATATGGGCCATGCACGTTAATACAGCAGGAGGCTTGTGATCCACCGCACTGTAAATCGCACTATTGGGTCATAAACACAGGTCAGGTTTTCCAATTGCTCTGACGTTGGCATAGAGTGACAAATGCACAGTGCACCGCCTGACTCTAAACGAGAAAGCAGCGCGGACCGATTGTTGCCTCAGTATCTAAAATTAGGCCCACGGAAATCCTCAGCACGAGGCCCATGATGCCCTTAATCCGGCCCTGCCAGTGGGTAATCCAGCCTTGCCTAAATCCTGCTCCTAATACCTCTTTCTATTGATTACAATGGACAAAGCTTTTGATGTCCACACTCGATGGTCTTACT
This sequence comes from Leptobrachium leishanense, assembly GCA_009667805.1. Classification (NCBI taxonomy): domain Eukaryota; kingdom Metazoa; phylum Chordata; class Amphibia; order Anura; family Megophryidae; genus Leptobrachium; species Leptobrachium leishanense. The sequence goes on from CM019068.1 coordinate 13,473,620, forward strand.
GTAAGTCAAGTAGCTCCGAAAGAAGCCACACAAGAGTTAAATGTGCCGAGAAAAAGAGATATTGCGATCTTCATGGTTAAACCAGTGATTGTTTGACCTGCTGAGATTGGGCCATACCTGTTGGGTTTTTGTTCTCCATCGCTTTTCCTAATCCGTCGCCTCGGACCCTGGAGACACTGGCATTCTTGATAAAAAAGGCAAACAGGAACCCGGCCCTCCAGAAGCAAGGACGTCTTTATTTACAGCAGTGACATTTTGGCTGAACACCCAGCCTTTCTCAAGCTCCGTGTTCAGCCGAAATGTCGCTGCTGTACATAAAATATGTCCTTGCTTCTCTAGGGCCGGGTCCCTGCTGGCGTTTTTGTCTACATAGAGTTGGCTTCCCTGGAGCTCTGGGCACCCAATTTCTGAAGCACCATAGCATTGTCCCTGCGTGCCGTCATCCCCTTACTGCTTCTCATCATATGGACTGGCATTCTTGATGACACGTCTGGACTCTCTTGGGACCCACCTCTCCTGCTCAGCTGAGCATACAAACCGGACAGATCCAATCACACCTTTGATACCTACACCCTCGTGTCTCATTATTTCTCTACATTCCCCGGTCCTTCCCTCATGGCGACGTCCAGGGCATTGAGTTCCCATGGCCTTCATGGCTTTCTGATCATTTTATATACCTGAATTCCTAATTCAGCCTTTCATGGTTTTTTTTTCCAGAAATCCTTTGCACTTTCTTTTGTATCATTCGGAGAGCAATGGTGGCTCCTCCACTCGCCGGCTGAAGGTTCCAATTTCTGGCCATATTTATCCATTGGTTCTATACGTGGATTTTAAGAAACATGAAAAATAACAAATCTACTAAATGCGGAAATCCAATGGCAGGAATAAGAAATGTCTGAATGTCAGGGGTAACTATGTCGCCCAGTAAAACAGATACAAAGTAAAATGTGATCAGCGTGAACTAATAAAATGAACGCAAAGGTGATATGTTATGGAACACACAGACGGACAGACACCTCAGCCCCGTATCCTTCCCTGCACGTCCCCTACTTGGTCTCTTCAGTTGCACATATTACAATTCCCCCCTGTAGCTTTTGAGATTACCAGCAACGCTATCAAAATAACGCATATAGAATATACTGTATATATTTTTTTATATAAATATGCTTATATTAAATTATATTGCTAATAACGTTTTATGGATTTAATGTCTTATATAATAAGTGAGATTATTGTTAAGTGTATTATATATAGTTTTAATATAATAACAGTCTATCAGGGTTATCCAGTTATCCAAAGAGATTCGAAAAGTCATCGCACGTTCGGTGACTTTTCGTTCTCTTCAATTCGGTTCCTTTTGCCAATTGCATTTCGGTGATCCTCCGGTGTATTCAGCAAACAGCACAGGGTCCCCGAATTGCAGGGAAAAGCTGCCGCAAACCTGACGAAAACTAACCGCAAAACCCACCGAATGCACGCAGAAAACAAGCAAAAACATCTGGATTAACCTTCGAAAAACCCGAGCAGGAGCCGAACATGAGCCGAATCACACAGAGCCGAAGCAGCTGTGACGTAGAGGAGGCAGTGAATAAATTAGAAAAACCATTTGTATGAATCTGGGAAAATGAAACGCTGTTTGCAAAGAAACTACTGAGCGAAAATGTCTGAAATTTTCACAGGAGGTCCAGGGAATGATAATAAAGAGGGCTGTTACAAAACAAATAAGTAAACTAAAAAAAAAAAAATCGGACTTTTAAAAAAAAAATGATTAAAGTATCCTAAAAAATCTATAAATAAAGAGACTCTTTACTGCAGAATTTTATAATGAACGGTTTATTAGATATTGAATTAAAACGGGAATATTTTTAACATTGAAGTCTATGGGATTCTCCTGAATAAATCTGCTGCATGAAAACACTGAATGGCAGGGCATTAGGGGAACCTTTCACTGCTGGTTTGTGTTCTCTGAATAGCCGAAGCAGTGCTTTTTCATGGGGATTTCACTGCCCTCGAACAGGCACCGAACAGGCACCGTATGTTCAGGCAATTCTCCAGGATTTGGCGAATTGCCTGCTCTCTGGATAGCCGAATGGCCAGGAAAGGTAACCGAACACTGATTTTCTGCGTTCGGTTACCTTTCTCAAGCAATTTGGATCTCTTTGGATAACCCTGTATGTATTTGGTATGTTTGATATAAAAGGAAATTTGTATTAAATTGTATCATATATATATATATTTATATACACACAGTCAGGTCCAGAAATATTGGGACGTCGACACAATTGTAACATCTTTGGCTCTATACACCACCACAATGGAGTTGGAATGAAACAAACACAATGTGCTTTAACTGCAGACTGTCAGCATTAATTTGAGGGTATGTACATCCAACTCAGGTGAATGGTGTAGGACTTACAGCAGTTTGCAGATGTGCCCCCACTTGTTAAGGGACCAAAGGTAATGGGACAGAATAATAATCATAAATCAAACTTTCCCTTCTTAATACTTGGTTACAAATCCTTTGCAGTCAATCACAGCCTGAAGTCTGGAACACATTGTCATGCCCGTCACCGCAGACACCGCAAAAGGCCTTGATATGGGTCTGAACTACCATCTTCCCTGTTCTGTCCCATTCCAGATTTCCCATCTAGCCCTTGCTTTGATCCAGTTCCCCATCCTCCAGCCCAGTATTTCCCATATGTTTGTCCCTGAGTTTAATTACCCCTCACCTGCCCAGGTCTCCATATAGGGAGACTACGCCCAATGCTCGGGACTTCAGCATTAACATCTGACCACTGAGTCACACGCTGTGTGAACCTGCCTGTACCTGGATTCCAGACCCCCTTGTCTTCCCTACTGGACTTTTCGTTGCTATTTGGATTATCCCCTCATTTTGCCAAAAGGACTTCTGTTTATTTCAAGGACTTCCACCATTCATATGGACTCCTGCTGACCCCTGTACCAAGACCTCTTTGTTGCCACCTCCACCATAGACCCTCTGCTATTTGTGTATCTGTCCCTGTGTCCTGCAATCTGCCTCTGTTATTATCCTGCTTCTGTGTAAGTACCCCTTTGTATCTTGTGTCTAGTTCATGTCATGCCCCTCTGTATCCAGCCTGTGTCTAGTTCATGTCATGCCCCTCTGTATCCAGCCTGTGTCTAGTTCATGTCATGCCCCTCTGTATCCAGCCTGTGTCTAGTTCATGTCATGCCCCTCTGTATCCAGCCTGTGTCTAGTTCATGTCATGCCCCTCTGTATCCAGCCTGTGTCTAGTTCATGTCGTGCCCCTCTGTATCCAGCCTGTGTCTAGTTCATGTCGTGCCCCTCTGTATCCAGCCTGTGTCTAGTTCATGTCATGCCCCTCTGTATCCAGCCTGTGTCTAGTTCATGTCATGCCCCTCTGTATCCAGCCTGTGTCTAGTTCATGTCATGCCCCTCTGTATCCAGCCTGTCTAGTTCATGTCATGCCCCTCTGTATCCAGCCTGTGTCTAGTTCATGTCATGCCCCTCTGTATCCAGCCTGTGTCTAGTTCATGCCATGCCCCTCTGTATCCAGCCTGTGTCTAGTTCATGTCATGCCCCTCTGTATCCAGCCTGTCTAGTTCATGTCATGCCCCTCTGTATCCAGCCTGTGTCTAGTTCATGTCATGCCCCTCTGTATCCAGCCTGTGTCTAGTTCATGCCATGCCCCTCTGTATCCAGCCTGTGTCTAGTTCATGCCATGCCCCTCTGTATCCAGCCTGTGTCTAGTTTATTCATTTTTCTCTTAGTCCTCTATGTCCGCTCCTTTCTTGTGTCTAGTCATCTTTTAGTTCTAGTCCTGTATATTCCTTTTGTCCTGCCGGTGCATAAAATAAACTAAACCGTGCCCTTCAACCTGTATGGTCTCCTGCATTTGCTGCAAACCGGACTCCCCTGCTCCTCACACACAGCGACGCATGACACACATAGACATCACCAGACGCTGGGTTTCATCCCTGGTGATGCTCTGCCAGGCCACTACTGCAACTGTCTTCAGTTCCTGCTTGTTCTTGGGGCATTTTCCCTTCAGTTTTGTCTTCAAGTGAAATGCATGCTCAATGGGATTCAGGTCAGGTGATTGACTTGGCCATTGCATAACATTCCACTTCTGTCCCTTCAAAAACTCTTTGGTTGCTTTTGCAGTATGCTTTGGGTCATTGTCCATCTGCACTGTGAAGCGCCGTCCAATGAGTTCTGCAGCATTTGGCTGAATGTGAGCAGATAATATTGTCCGAAACACTTCAGAATTCATCCTGTTGCTTTTGTCAGCCGTCACATCATCAATAAATACAAGAGAACCAGTTCCATTGGCAGCCATACATGCCCACGCCATGACACTACCACCACCATGCTTCACTGATGAGGTGGTATGCTTAGGATCATGAGCAGTTCCTTTCCTTCTCCATACTCTTCTCTTCCCATCACTCTGGTACAAGTTGATCTTGATCTCATCTGTCCATAGGATCTTGTTCCAGAACTGTGAAGGCTTTGCTAGGTGTTGTTTGGCAAACTCTAATCTGCCCTTCCTGTTTTTGAGGCTCACCAATGGTTTCATCTTGTGGTGAACCCTCTGTATTCACTCTGGTGAAGTCTTCTCTTGATTGTTGACTTTGACACACATACACCTACCTCCTGGAGAGTGTTCTCGATCTGGCCAACTGTTGTGAAGGGTGTTTTCCTCACCAGGGAAAGAATTCTTCGGTCATCCACCACAGTTGTTTTCCGTGGTCTCCCACGTCTTTTGGTGTTGCTGAGCTCACCTTCTTTTTGAGAATGTTCCAAACAGTTGTTTTGGCCACACCTAATGTTCTTGTTATCTCTCTGATGGGTTTGTTTTGTTTCTTCAGCCTAATGATGTCTTGCTTCACTGATAGTGACAGCTCTTTGGATCTCATCTTGAGAGTTGACAGCAACAGATTCCAAATGCAAATAGCACACTTGAAATGAACTCTGGGCCTTTTATCTGCACATTGTAATTGGTGTAATGAGGGAATATCACACACCTGGCCATGGAACAGCTGAGAAGCCAATTGTCCCATTACTTTTGGTCTCTTAACAAGTGGGAGGCACATCTGCAAACTGCTGTAAGTCCTACACCGTTCACCTGAGTTGGATGTACATACCCTCAAATTAAAGCTGACAGTCTGCAGTTAAAGTACATTGTGTTTGTTTCATTCCAACTCCATTGTGGTGGTGTATAGAGCCAAAGATGTTACAATTGTGTCCATGTCCCAATATTTCTGGACCTGACTGTGTGTGTAAATATATATATATAATTAGCTTTTGTCGACTGCTTCGCTCATATGGAGTTTGGGATTTGTTACAATTCTTTTTAAAAGTTTTTTTGTTCATGCTGTATGAAATATAATTAACAGGTCTTAAAGGTAATTAGTAATGTTTATTGCAGACGTTAGTCAGGATGTATGGGCTACAAAATAAAGTTGTTGGATTCACAGGATGCACAGAGTATTCCATTGAAGGAGCTCCCATCATTCAACGTGTAAAGCTTAGAAAAAGATAGGAGAGGAGAGGACGGCTGAAGGTCGACAATAGAGAAGGCGTTATTATAACCTTTAATTAGAAACGTAATAACACGATGACACAATAATGAGATAAGAGGACATTTATGTGAAATGTAACGGCAACGGAGCTTCCATAATTGGCATCAGTTGACGTTTGGCTCTTCCCGTCCTCCTACCTGCAAAGTTATCTCTGTTCGTGGCCGCCAGGGTTAAATCCTCGTCCTGATTTAAAATGCGCAGCTCCGTGTGCCGGTGGCCAGAGGGCTAAATATCTAATTTAACAGGCTGAATCCGCAGCCAGATGAAAACCGCATTAGTGGCTTCTCGGTTCTTGCAGGTGGACGTTTTAGTTTTTTTTTATGTGTTTGTTTTCTGTCTATTTTTGTATTTTTATGATGTTGTTTATGCGTTTTTTTGTTTACTCTTGCATTCTCTCTACACTCCAATCTGCTGATGGCTTCAGTCCTTAAAGAATACGTTGGAAAAATATCCTCCGTAATCCTCGTCTCCTGCGGCTCAAGGACAAATAAACCGGTGGCCCGATTCCTATCGGAAAGACACCAAAAAGCTCAACTGGGTTTTATTTATACTTCTTCATGTATCAAAGGCGCAGCTTCTGCACAGAAGACAATTACCCCTCTAATACCTCGGAGCAAAGTGTAATCAGAGGAGAACACGGAACATTCCAACTGCTCGACTATTTTAAGAAGCCCTTAATACCTGTGGGATCCAATCACACTCCGGATCATACTTTATTATCCACACATACGAACACAGATATTGGCTTCAATAGTAATAGCGCGGTCCCCGTGGTATTATGAGCGCGCGTGCGTTCAGTAAATGAAAGGAAAAGCAACTTGTCAGGAAATTAAATGGCAATGAGCCTTTGCCCCCCTGAGCAAAATCCATTCGTTGGCGCTTCTGTTTCATGTGAACCGTTAGGTGAATGGCTAATAATACTGTGTCAATATAAACAAACAAGGTTTCACTTATTCCTTCATCTTTTAATAATAAACACAGTATTTCCTTTATTTATAAATATTTTTTCGCCAATTGTAACAAAGTATAAAAATTAGGCTTGTGCACGGATTTATTTTTTTTTTTTTTTTTTTTTTTTTTTTTCGGTTCGATTTTTCGGATTTTTAAACTTTTCGATTCGGCTCGTTTCGACCGATTTCAGTTTGGATTCGATTCGGTTCGGCCCGTTTTTCGGGTACATTTTTTTTTCGGAATTTCGACCATTTTTCGTATTTTCGTGTCACTGTGCTCGGTTTTTGTATCGACTTTTCGTAATTTCGGAAATTTTCGTTTTTTTGGAATTGCACATTTTTCGGAATATCGACCATTTTTCGTATTTTTCGTGTCATTTTGCTCGTTTTTTGTATCGACTTTTCGTTTTTTCGAAAAATTTTCGTTTTTCAGAAAATTTTCGTTTTTACAAAATTTTCGTTTTTCGGAAAATTTTCGTTTTTCGGAAAATTTTCGTTTTTCGGAACATCTGTTCTCCTCGTTTGACACATTTCAAGTCCATTCGAAAAATCCGAAAATATTTCGTTTCGGCTCGGAAAACATTTCGGATCTGAAATTTTCGGATCTAAAATTTTTCGGAAATTCGGCCGCATCCGAAAACACGAATCGGGATATTTCGTGAAAATTCCGAAATTCCGAAACCCGAAACGCACATCCCTAATAAAAAGGTAATCGAGATTCCGAGCAGTGGGTTGGGTTAAATTCTAGGGTCCCTACTCGTTAAGCAGAAGTGGAATCAGTTGGCACCAGCTACAAGCTGTGAGTAACTTTTCAGGACGTAATTAGCAAACCTAATTAACTCTTTGTGCTCCCTATCCTATGCCTAACATGGGAAGCACAAAGTACAGTAAGTTCGCGCTGAAAAGCGCAAAGATTTGAATCGCTAATGGTTGTTTAACCCGTTAGCGTTCTAATGTAATATGGTCCCGCGCTAGGGTAACCAGAGCTAACGTTAACGCTTACACAGCTGAGACTAACTCTAGTGTTAACTTGTAATATGACCCGGGGTCTTTTATGATAATTTTCATTCTATTACAACGCATAATAGATTTGACATTTTTTTGGTTGAAAGGGTTAAGTAGGACCATATATTATTTTAAGATCTAGAAATCTTCCCACGCCCTAATTCCGTTGTACTCGGGCGACGGCGTACACTGTCAGCACTCAGTCCCACTTCATGCAAAAAACATACTGAAAAACAGTCATCTGTGCTTCAAACCCCATATAACCACGCCAAACCAGACACCTCGGGCTCTATCAGCTGTTGTGAGCTGAAACGCCAACGCTACATGAAAAATCTAGCGCAAGTCTCTAAAAGGTAGCGCCTGACAACCCACCAATAGACCAACTTGTCTGCGGTAGTCCATGTACAAGATTCATTAGCGCACACTCGGGAAACGCTAAAACCCGGGCTGAGAACCAGCGACAATGCATTGTATAGTCAGGGCTCAAAATTTCCACTCGTCTACTAGCATTTGGCGAGTGGACATTAAGTGAGGGCGAGTGGAAATGCACACAGACAGCACAATACATTATTTTGAGCTGTGTATTCCGGCAGTGCCACCATGCAGCCCCCCCTTCCCCAGGCTGCACGGTGGCAGAAAACCGCTAACCTGACCCAGCTCGTCTCTGTCACTGGCAGGGGGGTGGAGAAGAGCTTCCCTGCCTTCTCGCTCAGCTCACACTGGGGTCTGATGACTGGGTATACATGTATCTGGGGTCTGATGACTGAGTATACATGTATCTGGTGTCTGATGTCTGGGTATACATGTATCTGAGGTATTATGTCTAGGTATACATGTATCTGGGGTCTGATGTCTGGGTATACATGTATCTAGGGTCTGGTGTCTGGGTATACATGTATCTGGGGTCTGATGTCTGGGTATACATGTATCTGGGGTCTGATGTCTGGGTATTAATGTTATTTTTGCAACTTTATTCTAAATAACACCTTTAACAGTGTAATTTCATAAGATAATTTAAGGGGGTGTGTTTAGGGACAGAGTTAAGGACTGGGTAGGGGTTAGGTGGAGCAACTGGTGGTGAGTAACTCTTATGGCCTGGTTAGTAGCATGCGACTTGAAATTTTGCATTGTAGATGCATTGTATGTTAAAAATAAAAAGCGTTCCAGTGCAAAAAAGACTCATTTAAAAAAAATAAAAAAAATAAAAATCAGAACCCCAAATTTTGCCTGAAAAATCCAGAAAAATATCTAATAAATTATGAAAGTTCAATAAATAAAAAGGTTCTTTGCTGCGGATTAAATTCGGTTTTGATCCGAATTTGTAAAGAAACGAACCCGTATATAATGAATTTAATTTGATATACTGTTTCATCATAAAAGAAAAATGTGATTGTGGTTTTATTTAGTGATCTGAAATTTGAATCGATATCAAATTGATCTTATCTTACAATACATACAAGCACTAAGGTCAGCAAACGACTTTATGAAATGAATCCGTTTCATTTTATTGTTTCACAAGAATTTGTCCCTGATAATTGGCCTCTGCTACTAAATCTGTGAGACAGCTTAATATTTAATCCTCGCTTGCCTTTTAACAGAAAAATTTGATTAATTGGGGTTTTATATAGTAATCCAAAATTCTAATTGATATATCAACTATTGCATCGATATCAATTTCGAATCGATCCGAAACTAAACAAATTACGAAAAACGAAATTCAGACAACTAAATTATTTTAATACGAAACGAAACAAAGTTGTCAGCCGTGCACACCTCTACTTTTCTGCACAATTTGTGCTCCTATACAACTTGTGTAGTGTAGTAACCGCAAATTGCGCAGCCATATTGGACTCTCACACTTTACGTACACATGTTCCGTAGCGCCTGTGCAGAGCAATGGATCGGTGCCGCACGCGCATGCACAGATCTGATCCATCGCTGCCTCTCTGAGAACGCTCGCTACAGCGATTGGACTCACAGGGTGACGTTGACTGCTCTCTGTGTGTGATATCACTAGTGACCGACAGCCAAAAAATTCTAAATTCTGTCTGGTGACACTGGGTGGGGTGGAGGAAACTCTTCCAATTCACCCAGGGGTTACACCAGATTGGAGATTGGGGAGGGGGGGGGGCAACACCTGCGATTTGTCCACATCCAGGGAGTGAGGGGGGGGCACTCCTCACATCCTGGCCACTTTAAAACTATAAGTGATCAGCATTAGTAGAGTTTCTCATTGAGACAGAGGGTTATTGGGTCAAAAACAACCTGTCCCTCGTCATTCCGGACATTTGGCAGGTAGAGATGAGCATCGAAAGGGTCTCTGTGCATCCAATCCCGTTCCAGCTGTCCATTCTCAGGCTGGCTGCGGAGTGAACATGTAAATATCAGACGTCGAGTCAGCGAAGGCTTCCCTGGTTTAATGCACGCTACGAAATGCGGCCAAGGGGTATGTGTGCAAACGTAGAGCTGGCACACAGCCGCTTGCACGCACGGAGCCAATCGATGTGACATTACTAAGATGCTGACATGCAGCAGTTAGAAGCGATCCAGAGAGAGGGAACACAATTCACGTCGCTGTGTCTCTGCTGGGAACATGATGTGAGCAATTTGATCTGACAGATTACAGGGAAGATGAAATATGACGGACCAGCTGGAAACGTCTCTGAGAGCTGAAGCTCATGCGATGTCCAATCTCGGTTTGGATGGAGCGCGCATGGGTTGTGTATGTATTTCCGATCTGCAGTGAAATGAGTTGGTATATTTTAGCTTAGTTTGTTGCAAACTGTAGAAGCGGCACAGGTTGGATCATATCTCTGCTTTACGTTAAAACCAGCGCCTTCACCTCTCCTGAACGCAGGAGGGGGGTCTCTGTTGGCTTGTTATTGGTAGGGTACAGAGACAGCTGCTGGGCACCTCAGGACTGTCCTTGGCATAATGTGCAAATACAAATTATCACTTGTTTATATGATTCGCAAAATTCTAACGTTTTACCCAAAACTTCATCTGTTAAGTTTGTGTGTTTAATATTGGAGCGAATCTTATTGGAGGGCGTCAGATACTGGAATACGAGGAATGACTCTTAAAGGGACACTGTATTGGAAAATAGAGTACCCTTTCTTTGCCCTTAAAAAACATTTTATGATTTTTTTTTCCTTTTTCCTATGTTTAGCCAGTTTTACTCCCCTTTTGTCTCTCGCCGCGCGCTGCTCCTCCCCTTCAGCGCAGGGACGCCCAATCTCGCAGGTCCCTGAGGCTTTTCTCTCCTATGCAACTTGTGTATGCGCAGCGCTACCAAACAGGCACTTTATGAACACAAGTTCCATAGCGCCTGCGCAGAGCAATGGATTGGAGCTGCACGCGCATGCACAGATCGGATCCATCGCTGCCTCTCTGAGAATGCTCGCTACAGCGATTGGTCTCAGAGGGTGGTGTGAAGTGCATGACAGTCATTGAAATGGTCATACTGGGACACCGTAAACAGAAAAAATGTCCTGCATTGTTATGATGCAACATAGGAAAGGGTCTGAAGCTGAGCTGGTGCAAGGTGACCCAATAAATGGATTGAAAAATGCTTAGGAAACGTATATGGTGACACAATAAAGGGATTGAATATCAGAGATGGGTATAAGGTGACATGGTAAAGGGATTGTGTGATGGACCAGCTGGTACTAGCCTGGGTACCTCCTCCGTCAGATGGTCCTCCTCGCAACAGGATCTCCAGGGACCATCCCTCTTCCCACAGGTATCACAATGAGATTGACACCCAGTAACTGGGTGAGACTAGTACTGAGTGAAGCAGCTTGGTTAATGTGTCCAACATGGCAAGAGGCAGCACATTTAGACAGGACACAATCTTGATAAGAGAGAATAATCATATTAACTGGACAATGGACAATGGGGTGGACCCAGACAGCCCGGCGCCTCCATTAGCTGTCATTTTAGCAGACATCTGCATGTCCCAAAGATGGTTCATTTTCAGTGTGACCACAAGGGAGCGACGGCAATCCTGGGAACCATTCGATAGCTCAGACCCCCAGGTGTCAAAGTCCAAAAAGTGCCCAGATCCGTGGCGGGGGCCGGAACAGCAGTGTGGGGAAGGTAACCAAGGTGATGCTCCATAGCTGCTGCTGTGTGAACGCTGGTAGTTAAGAAAGGCTCCAGAACCCGGGTTCCCGATGGAGCTCCCTCACGAAAATCACCCAAAACACAGCTCCCTCTGAGGTTGACCCTAACCCCAATAGAGTGACCAGATGGGGTGAAGGGTTTTCGGGGTGATGGTGGTTAAAGTTTCAGGGGATGTCTCTATTAAAGTGAAAGGCTACTACTGGACATCAAGGCCATGGAGGATGACATGCTGACCCGGGATATGTGCTGTCAGGGGAACACAGGGGACAATGGGGACAGACATAAGGACACGTGTATTATGGGGAAAAAGCAACACAAACACAGCTTTACAACATATACACATAAAGAAACCTAGGAAATAGCGGAAGGGCAAGATTTTATTAATGTCTAAGGCCTCTGCAGCTGGTGTGTGTGACAGAATGACTGCTGGGGATGGGTATAACGTGACACAGTAAAGGGATTGGATGCGGGGGATGGGTATATGGTGACACGTTAAAAGGATTGAATGCGGGGGATGGGTATAAGATGAGATGGTAAATGGACTTAAAGTTGGGGATGGTTACAAGGTGACACGGTAAAGTGATTTGGATGCAGGGGATGGGTGCAAGGTGACACGGTACAGCAATTGGATGCGGGGGATCCAATGTGACACGGTAAAGCGATTGGATGCTGGGGATGGGTGCAAGGTGACACGGTACAGCAATTGGATGCGGGGGATCCAAGGTGACACGGTAAAGCGATTGGATGCTGGGGATGGGTGCAAGGTGACATGTTAAAGGGATTTGTGCTCTTCATGGGGTGGGGAAGAGTAAGACATAAAAGGACAGTAAGAATGCTCAGCCGGTGCATAAAAATAACAGAGTAACAAGTTCAATTAAAGAATATTTATCCGGTGTAAAACAGTTTGCTGAAGGATAAATAAGACACAACAACCTTCGGAGTCATAGGAAGCACAGTTCAGGTATAGGAACCCCCAGCTTTATTTCCACCCGTGCCCGGGTCCCCCAATGATTGCCTTTGCTGCAGGTATTAGCTATAGAGCTGAGATACTGATTTGTCGTAGCGATGTGATGATTTGTAACTCAGGCAGCATAAAGCCTGAAAGCTCTTCGGGATGCCGAACGCGTGGCATTGTTGGGAAGCAGACATTCCACCAAAGTAATCTTCATTATTAGGTCTCCTCTGGATCCGAGCCACATCATTTTCGATTCGCAATTCTCGCTGATTCCCAAGATATTGCCCCGTTACGGTCTTGGCTGTTGTACATGACAGGAGTGGATATTCAACCCCGGATCACGTTTAATTCATCGCTACTCAGCTGTATAGAAAACACAATAGCATTGCCTATCAATGCGGAACAGAACATTGCAGGAATAGGCTGCGGCATTGTCTGGTATAACACATCCTCGCTCCATTATGTAACGCACAATGAATTATTCCTGCTCTCAGACAAATGGCTGTTAGATGTTAATATATATTTATATGTATTTATAATACTCTTTATCCAAGCGGCATAATACTGGCTGGATAATGTCGTGGGAGATCGTTCCCTCGTCTCGCCATTACTTCCATCGCAGACCATTCGCATTTCCCTAAAGTGCTTTTGTTTCGAGCTACATCGAACACATCTTAGACTTTCCTCCCGCGCGCTTCTCGCTGTTCCTTTGTGTCCTGAATTGTCTGGTGCGGGAATTCTCCGGGAAGGTTTTCTTTACTTAAATTAGATATAAAGATATGGTTGTCTGAGTCAATTAGATACAGAGTTGCGGCTGCTTTTTAAAGAGATACACCTCCTAAAGCTGGAGGGAGGAATAGAAGAGGTTAAACATAGACCCCTATGACCACCTCCAAATCCCATGAAAACTCTACATATTTTTTTTGTGAAAGGATTTTACCAGGAATGATACAATGAGATTTCTCTCGTTTTCAAGTATGTCCTGGGTGGCGAGTATGTACCGTTAGGTGTCTTGCCAAGGACACTTACTGGAGAGGTGGCTCGCTGGGATCGAACCCATGACTCCACAGGCTCTCTCCATGCAGAGCGGTGACATTACCTCTACTCCATCCAGCCGGTATTCCTTTCAAACCCCTCGTTATTCCAGCGTAGGACTCCCAAGGTGACCTCTGGTCATGACATGGTGCTGGGCCACATGGACGTACTGGAGTGCAGAAAGAATGGCAGTGAGAATGGACGTTCTTTTCAAGCAGACACCCTTGTGGCCACCTCGCTGTGAGCAGAGCTCTACAAAGAATGAGCCTCCTATGGAACCTTGCGCTTTGTAGACTCGTCTGATGACAGTCGTAGCGCTTCGATCAGGTGGTAAAATTTAACCCTGTTGTATCATGTATTAAAAGTGCACACGTTACTTTAAGTGGTCCTTCCGGCCGATCCATCGAAATGCAGACGTAGCAAGGGGCATCACTTAGGCTGGGGCCACCAAGTAGGGATGTGCGTTTCAGGTTTCGGAATTTCGGAATTTTCATGAAATTTCCCGATTCGTGTTTTCGGATGCGGCCGAATTTCTGAAACTTTTTAGATCCGAAAATGGCAGATCCGAAAAGTTTTCGGAGCCGAAACGAAATATTTTCGGAATTTTCGAATGGACTTGAAATGTGTCAAATCGAAATTTATTGCTTTGAAACGAGGAGAACAGACGTTCCGAAAAAACGAAAATTTCCGAACTTACGAAAAGTCGATACAAAAAACGCGCAGTGACACGAAAATACGAAAAATGGTCGAAATTCCGAAAACATGTACAATTCCGAAAAACGAAAATTTCCGAAATCACGAAAAGTCGATACAAAAAACGAGCAAAGTAACACGAAAATACGAAAAATGGTCGATATTCCGAAAAAAAAGTACACGAAAAACGAATCGAGCCGAACCGAATTGAAACAGAAATCGGTCGAAACGAGCCGAATCGAAAAGTTTAAAAATCCGAACAATCGAACCGAATCGAACCGAAAAAAAAATCGGTGCACAAGCCTACCACCAAGCCGTAGCAGTCACCGCTAGGAGACTGGATTATCAAGTGACGGTCAATCCAATGGCTCTCGATTCAAGAAATCCTGGAACCCAAGGTCATATTCTAGGTGGGACTAAGACCCCGCACCCCTAGAATGATGAGGGCACTCGGGCCACTTATGATCACTCAAATTACACTGAGTGGTCACAGTGCCTATAGCAAGGTGCATTAACAACCATGGTTGCTTAAAAAAAAAAAAAAGCAGAGACCCATTGTCTCCATCTCTGCCCCCCCCCAAATGTTTACAGCCTACAATTCCCAGAATTCTTTGAATGTAATAAATGTGAGAGTGTCATGGGAGTTGTAGTTTAGATACATCCGGGGGGGGGGGCAGAAGTATAAGATCTCTGGACTACCGGCTTGTGCATGAAGCAAGTGTTTCTGCCATAGCGGAGCATCCCTAGACCGAATCCTCACTGCGTTTCCAGGCGTTTATCGAAGTCTCGGACTGTCTCTGTTACTGTATCATATTAAACCGATCTCCGCAGCTTCTAGAAACCTCTGTGTGGCTTAACTAATCTCTTCATGCATAGTCAAGCACACTGTGTGTTAACTCGTTCCTTATGCCAAAAAAAGGCAAGGAGTGACATACGGCTGCACGTTCATGTAATGGGCTGTAGAATCACTATCCATGTAATGGGTCGTAACGGCCGCTACTGCGTTACTGCCGCCGGATCTCCTCAGTGGAGCTTCCCCTTATCTCCAGTGAAATAGATGGGATAAGCGACTCTTCCAGGAATTATCTCTCCTATAGTTTTATGAAAAGCAAATTATACAGATTTCAGTAATGTGATGTGATGGGTAGAGCGAGTTTATAAGCCGACAGGTGAATTACGCCAACAAAGTTGCAATGAATTGTTACAGATCTTTACCTGACTTTATTCACTTAGGTCCGTCTCAGACGAGCGCAGTGATCACGTCAGTGTCGCCGCACAGTTTATCGTCTGTCGTAGCATAGAATCCTGAGCAATAGAGACTCACACACTAAGTGCATCTGCACCGAACTGCGCACGCACAACGCACGTGGCAAACGGACGTAAGTTAGGCAAGAACATAAAACCGCTAGAACGGACGCGCAGAGCGCGCCACGTCCGTGTGACGTTCTCTGTGTGTGTGATGGAACAAAGTCAGACGCAGCGCATTTGCGACATCCAGCACCTTGACGCACACACTGGCTTTTCATATCATGTATCAATTTTTATCATTTTTCATATTAGTTTTATTTCCCATAGTTCCCTTTTTTTCCTACGTCCGTCAAGAAAAACGGATCGTGTGATGTCTACAGTATCTTCTGTCAGTACATCTGTCCGTTCTGCACGCAGAGTGCGCTCTGAATGCGCTCGTATGACATTAGCCTAAGAATTCGCTGCCGTATCTAAGCCCAGGGGTCAGCAACCTTTCCCTTCCAGATGTTTCAATTACATCTCCCATGATGCCATGGTACTCTTTACATTGGCTGAGCCTCATGGGAGATGTAGTTGTAAGACATCTGGTGGGCTCAGGTTGCGGACTCCTGTTTAGCCCCTTTAATAACAAAAGCACGTATACAAGATTTTGCATTGGGAAATACTATTATTATTATTTATTAAGCGCCAACACATTCCGCAGCGCTGTGCAAGGTGTAATGGGTAAAGACAGGACAATTCTACGATACATACAGGAGACAGGTATTCCTGCCAGCAGATACATGAGGATATGAGGACACTATTCCCGTGGGAATTTACAATCTAGATAAACACAATTAGCCCACAAAAACCACATTGGCGTTAACCTTTTGAATCCCTTTATTTAGAATCAATTTACATCACGTTTAATGACTATAAAGGTGCTGGTCAAGGAGCCCCATCACATTATATAAAAATAATAAATAAATAATTAAAAAAGTAAAAGCTCAACAAACTTTACTGCGGTATTACAGCAACCAGGGATTTGTCAGAATACAGCGAGAGCTGTGGGGTCAGTCGCTGCTGTACAGGGATAAGATTCAGGGGGTTATAATGAGTGTAAATCCCTGTACAGTACAGATACAAGGTGTTGCTGTAATTGTCATACACAGGCATTATGCAGCACATACAGATACAAGGTGTTGCTGTAATTGCCATACACAGGCATTATGCAGCACATACAGATACAAGGTGTTGCTGTAATTGCCACACACAGGCATTATGCAGCACATACAGATACAAGGTGTTGCTGTAATTGCCATACACAGGCATTATGCAGCACATACAGATACAAGGTGTTGCTGTAATTGCCATACACAGGCATTATGCAGCACATACAGATACAAGGTGTTGCTGTAATTGCCATACACAGGCATTATGCAGCACATACAGATACAAGGTGTTGCTGTAATTGCCATACACAGGCATTATGCAGCACATACAGATACAAGGTGTTACTGTAATTGCCATACACAGGCATTATGCGGCACATACAGATACAAGGTGTTGCTGTAATTGCTATACACAGGCATTATGCGGCACATACAGATACAAGGTGTTGCTGTAATTGCCATACACAGGCATTATGCAGCACATACAGATACAAGGTGTTGCTGTAATTGCCATACACAGGCATTATGCGGCACATACAGATACAAGGTGTTGCTGTAATTGCCATACACGGGCATTATGCAGCAAATACAGATACAAGGTGTTACTGTAATTGCCATACACAGGCATTATGCAGCGCATACAGATATTGCATTGCTAATAATCTCATTCTGATCATTGATCAATACAAATCCCCATAAGCAGGAAGATCTCACTATTTTATTATCTGTCTGCAGCACATTTACTGCATCTGCCTGTATGCTGATAATGCAGACCCGGTGTGACATTGTGCCAGCAGGGGACGCCATCTAGAGTAGAGGTGCGCGTTTCAATTCATCACAATTCGTAATTCATCTGAAATTTGGTTAATTCATATTTCGGAAGTACTTCTGAAATCATACGGTTCACGGTAGAAACAAAACACAAATTTATACATAACGAATCAATTCGAATCACAGAAAAAAAAAATCCTGCTCAATTACTGTTTAGATTGGTGTTAATAATGAGGGTTACAAGGCAAGCTTGAGTTAATTTACTGTTTCGGTGGTGAGGAATCATTCAATGTTTCTCTATGGCACAGTTTCGCTGCCGCCAGATTGTGCCGAACCGCTCCATAAATTGGCCCCTGGATTAATAACCTTTATGCAGTATTTCGATTCTATCCTCTATCTAGAATATTTTGCCCATTT
Source organism: Leptobrachium leishanense (assembly GCA_009667805.1). NCBI lineage: Eukaryota > Metazoa > Chordata > Amphibia > Anura > Megophryidae > Leptobrachium > Leptobrachium leishanense. The sequence goes on from CM019068.1 coordinate 13,491,553, forward strand.
TTATCTTTTCAACCATATGTACTTGGTAATGAAATGGTTAACCTAACAAAGTAAAGTTGTTTTAGATCTATATCGACACATTGTTTTGTTTTGTTTTGTTTGTACACTTTTACTTCCGATATTAACACAACACACAGACGCTTTTATTGGTTTTGTTTTGTAATGACACATGACATGTTTAATGCAGGTGCGTCGGTTGCGTCTCTGCGCTGTATCACCGTTTTGCTTCCAAATCCACTTTGCTTCTGGATCGTTGTGTTTCGTGTTGCCGCCTCCAATATATCGGTGAATCAATTCTTTAGGTGTATTTAAAAATCCAGTCGACAGGGCTGGAAATCTTCCAGATGGGCGACAGAAAGCGAAGCCTCGGGAAATATCCCAGATATTAATCCACTTAGCAGGATAAGGGTTTTCTTTAATGAGGGTAAAATTCGACTTCTCGCCCGTCTTTCAGGGCTCGTTATTTCCCGATAATTTATGAGCGTAATTTGAAGGGGGAAAAAAATGTTCATGTCTGTCCACCTTTCTGTTATTTTGTTCTTAACCGGTAATGAGTTCAGCCTGTGTCCACCCACTCGCTTCGATACAGGAGCCCAGCCTCATTACATTTACCTTCCAAACACAAACGATGTTTTAAATACTTGTTTTGATTATAGTGAGTTCTGAGTAATAACAAATAAAGTGTCTGTGTGTCTGTCTTTGTGCAGAGGCATAACTAGAAACCTCAGGGCCAAGGTGCAGTAATCCATGAAGCCGCCCCCCCTCCCGGTGCAAGGAGTTTTGGCCCCCTAAGCAAAAACATGTTTTTTTAAACACCCACCGCCATCCCCATCCAATGGACACCTGCACGTCTACTATGTCGACTCTAGACACTCGGTGTCCCATTTTTCCCCAGATCCACTGTGACCAATTCAGTCCATCACATTTTTAATGTAGTGTTCACTGAGTATATACAGTGGGGCAAAAAAGTATTAGGTCAGCCACCAATTGTGCAGGTTCTCCCACTTAAAAAGATGAGCGAGGCCTGTAATTGTCATCATAGGTAACTTCAACTATGAGAGACAAAATGAGAAAAAAATCCAGAAAATCACATTGTCTGATTTTTAAAGAATTTATTTGCAAATTATGGTGCACACCGCACATTACAGTGAGTTTGGTTGCTGTGGATTCTTTGATATGCTCATACACACCGCACATTACTGTGAGTTTTATTGCTGTGGAGCTCTGTGATACGCTCATACACACCGCACATTACTGTGAGTTTTATTGCTGTGGAGCTCTGTGATACGCTCATACACACCGCACATTACTGTGAGTTTTATTGATGTGGAGCTCTGTGATACGCTCATACACACCGCACATTACTGTGAGTTTTATTGCTGTGGAGCTCTGTGATACGCTCATACACACCGCACATTACTGTGAGTTTTATTGCTGTGGAGCTCTGTGATACGCTCATACACACCGCACATTACTGTGAGTTTTATTGCTGTGGAGCTCTGTGATACGCTCATACACACCGCACATTACTGTGAGTTTTATTGATGTGGAGCTCTGTGATACGCTCATACACACCGCACATTACTGTGAGTTTTATTGATGTGGAGCTCTGTGAAACACTCATACACAACACTGCACATTACCGCAGCGGATCTCCTCTTCCACCTCTCTGATCTAAATGTCTTTATTTTTATTTATGAAAAACAAATTTTTGGCTTCAAAAGTGGACTCTGAGCTTCCGTTTTGAAAACACTTCATGGTATGTGGACAAAGGGCAACCTGTTACACTATATGTTGCATGGAAAGCAATCTGCGCCTTTTCAGTTTCCAGGGGAAGAATACGTTGTTGTACGCCAACCTCTGTTGGGCACTCGGGATGGGCCATGAAGGAGCTTTAGTACATAGATGCCAGCACAACGTTTATGCTCAAGCTTGAGTCTTTTTCAGTCACTTGACAAAAGGCTGGTGTCTGAGCAGTTGTGATGGCATCCATGTATGTAGTAAAGCTCCTTCATGGTCCATTCAGAGCGGCTGGACCTCACTACGTGATATGGGGTCTGAGTCACCTCTCTCTGTGTGGCACCAGTGATTTGAACTCTTCAGTAGGAGAATACTATCCCTCTTTTATTCCATTGGAGCTTCTGCGGTTTTATGATTTAAAGGTACATTCTTCTCATCTTGACCTCTTTAAACTTATAAAGTGGTCAGGAGGATATGAGGAGTGCCCACTGCCCGACCTTCTCCCCAATCTAGTGTAATCCGTGGTAGAACTGGAGGAGTTTTCTCCACCCCACTCAGCATCACCAGCAGTCAGGATTTTGAATTTCCCACCTGACAGTCACCAGATCGGTCACTAGTGATGTCACACACAGAGAGCGGGTGACGTGACCCATTGAGATCAATCGCTGTAGCGAGTGTTCCCAGAGAGGCAGCGATGCATCAGATCTGTGCATGCGCGTGCAGCTCCGATTCATCACTCTGCGCAGGCGCCACAGAACCTGTGTACGTAAATTGTGCAGGTCCCGTAACGCTTCGCAGTTTGCGGTTCCTACACTACACAAGTTGTATAGGATCACAAACTGCACAGAAAAGCTTCAGGGATTCCGGGTTCAGTGGTCCATGCACCGAAGAGGAGGAGCAGCGCACGGCGAGGGGGAAAGGTGAGTAAAATCACCAAAAATAGAAAAAAATTTTTTAAAAATAATTGGGCAAATGCCGTCAGTAGGATCTGACCAAATATTTAAGGGCAATAAAAGGTAACTTCTAATTTTAGTAGTGCCTCCCTTTAAATACCAGCAGGACACAGCCACAGACACACACACACACATACATACACACACACAAACACAAAAAAACTCACAATCCAATGTAAAAAAATACATTTATTTTCAACAATTTTAAAAGCACCGTCTTTTAACCGTAGAAATATTAAAATGGAACAATAAACAAAAACTATGTAACAGGTGCACATGTAATTTCGATTTATGTAAGCGCAGAATATAAATCGAGGTTGCGGTTCCTGTATTTCTGGGCTCCTTTTGGATTTATTTAGGTTCTTCTTCTGGGACATGGTAACACTTTCATGTGTGAGTGTGTAATGAAGCATGTGTGTAATGAAGCATGTGTGTAATGAAGGATGTTCACAATTTAACCAGGTGTCAGGTCCAAAAGAAAAAGTGGGGGAGCTCACCAAAACTTCTGCTTCTTCACTTCCCACCATGTTTCATGTTCATCTCGCACTGAGTCCTCATATAAATTAGATACTGATAGTAAAATTATAACCAGGTCGTGTTTTAGGAATTTGTGACAATTAACATAAAAATCCTATTTATTGCAAATCAAAAAGAAAGATACAACAGAAAAATAAATTTATGTGGGCGGAGCAAATTGGAATTCCGTTCCCTCTACAAACAAAGTGAAGGAACTACATTCCTAAGAGTTCCTGCTCGGATTAACCCCTTCTTGTACCATATGGTTTATGTACACAGAATCCATATTAGACATTTTTGTCTAAATATAAGTCTTGACTTTACGTCCCCGAAGCCTAAAGTCGTGATTTACCAACACATTTTTCAGAAAATTAGACGTATTGAAATATAACGCTGTGTTGGATGATTTGTCGCTTGCGAATCACTGTCAATGCCAGATATGTGTCTATGAATAAAATGCAATGCAGGTGTCTCCCCATAGTCCTCTTGTAGTTGGAGTGATGTACAAAGCGATGTTATACATGGCGCATCGAGCCTTAACCCTTTCACTACCAAATGATTTTCCAAAAAAACTTTTTTTTTTTTTTTAAATAATTAATACATTTTACAGTAATACCTATTTGGCCAGTAGTTGGCGCCATCTGCTGCCAAATTGAGTTACAGAGGTTTTAACAGCAAATCTATTTTCTTCTATTTTTCCCTGCATCGGCTGCTGAAAGCCCAATATTTCAGAGCATTCAGCAGCCGATTTTACAGTTTTAGCTCTTTGGGCATTATGCCCACAGGGCTAAAACCTTGGGGGCACCTTCCCCAGCCCAAAAAAGCAAACAAATGTCATTTTATTTTGGGCTGCAGATTAGCATATTGAGATATCTGGATATTGGGGCTCCAGATGGTGCCTTTGAAGACTGAGATCTCTCGATATCAGTAGTGAAGGGGTTAATGAAGCTCATAATCCCCAGAGCAATATATTGCATTTATACGTACAGAAAGAATACCCGCACACCCAAATGGAGAATTAAAAGTAATTGTGTTTTTTTTAAATAATCCAAAAATTAGTTACTGAATCGTCCTATTACTTAAAGTATCATTTAATACTGTGAGAAAGGTAAATAAATCCTACAGATATTGAACTTATATTATTCTTTGGGTCAATAACAATCTGTTTCCTAATGATCCGTGTCAGTACTAGGGATGAGTTGTTCGGGTTCGGACGGTTCGGAGTTCGACCCGAACTTTGGCAGTTCAAAAGTTCGCGAATTTAAAACTTTTTGGGCGTGTTCGGTTCGGGTTTGCAAAAAAAAGAAATTTTGAAAAAAGTATAGAAAATGCTTAAAAAAATACTAAAAAATCTAGAGATAAAGAGACTCTTTACTGCAGAATATTATAAGCAACGGTTTATTAGATATTGAATTAAAAACTAATGTGTACGTGGAAAGATTATCAACTCTAAATGGCCTCTGTTCACAAACGGGCATAACACCAGGTGTTTTTAGTCTGGTAATCAATTTGATACATTGTACAATAAACTGAGGGTGGGGTGGTGTCTGCTTCTGATTGAGATTTGAGAATTAATTTCCCTAAAACATCCTAATATGCTGCATTTAACTGGTGTTTGAAAAAAATCTAAAGCAATGTTATTTTTCACCTCGGGATTAAACATTCACAGGGTTATTCAGAGAGCGGTGAAAAGCAGGAGAATAACTGGAAATGGAAAATTCTAGGTCAAAATAGCCAAACCAGAAAAATTCTCCCATTTAGGCTAGGGTCAGACTAGCGAATTTTGTGTTCATTTTCCACTTGCGTTGCGCAGCTGGACTTTCGTGCGACCGTACTTCGTATATTGGCCGTCATTGACCGTCATTTGCTGCTAGTGTGGCATTGATTAAGTGCGCCTAAATGCACGTTAAAAATTCGCTAGTCTGACCCTAGCCTAAATGGGAGAATTTTTCTGGTTTGGCTATTTTGACCTAGAATTTTCCATTCTCCAGTCATTCTCTTGCTCTTCACCGCTCTCTGAATAACCCTGACAGGGTTATTCAGAGAAAGGTGAAACTCAGGAGAATGACTGGAGAATGGAAAATTCTAGGTCAAAATAGCCAAACCAGAAAAATTCTCCCATTTATCTCACTTTCCAAATCGGCTTTTTGGTCTAGAAGTTTCCATTCTCCTGCTTTTCACCGCCCAAAAAATCAGTAAACTTTTTCTGCGTGTCCGAAAATGTCTCCTCTTTTCATACAGACTGCCGCCCCAATCAGTTGTTTATGGATAGATTAAAGGAAAAGCATTTACCGTCATTTGAAAGGTCATTTATTTGTTTTTAAGTGTTTCTATACATCCTAGAAATCCGCCACTTCACGGGCAGGTTATGGGGACCTCCTAGGCACGATACTTGAAGGAATTTTTCGTTTTTATTTTTAACCCTTATTTCATGGAAAACTCACTGTCCCTTTAAAAACTTTTTTTTAAAACTTTTTGTCCTTGTTTCCTGTCCCCCAGGGCACTACCCGGACCCCCATACACCTTTTATGGCAAATATGTAGCATTTATGCCCTCTTGGAGGGCACTCCAAAAAACTGAATTTTCAGCCCCATTGACTTGTATGGTGGTTCGGGTTCGGGTTCGGTCCCGAACAAATGGGAAGTTCGGGTTCGGGCTCGAACCGAACTCGGGGAGTGTTCGGCTCATCCCTAGTCAGTACCTTATCAGGGTATTTATCAGCTACGATTAGGGGACGGGGGGGGTTAGGAGGCAGAAGGCTCGCTGTGGGTACACCGTATCGATGTGTATCCAATATGGTTTTAAGGTTTGTCTGTGTCATCCCACTCTCCAGGAAACATCTAATCAATGTGTCATGACTGAGAAAAGCAGAATTCGGATTATACAAACTGTCACAACTAGATAGATAGATAGATATATACTGTATATCCATCCGTGTCTGTACATCTATATATCTATCTCTATCTATATATATCTGTGTATATATACACCGGTGGCCATTTTGCACAGCTGCACCAGTAAAAAACTCAATTTTTAGTGTGTTCTAGGAAAGCAATTAAAATGTTAGTGATCTTTGTCTCTGTGAAGCCATACAGTTGTGTTCAAAATTATTCAACCCCCACTGAAATTGAGTGTTTTGGCCAGTTTGACATTGATTTTGATCATTCAGTCATCTTGCTTACAATTAAATCAAAGAGGCACGTGTAGGTCAGACAAATATAACATAACATTTATAATGAAATAACCACAAATGTCTTTTCTGTGCTCACATTATTATCAGTTTTATTCAACCCCCAAGTGACCTTCAATCTTAGTACTTAGTACAACATCCTTTTACAGTTATAACAGCTTTTAAACGTGAAGCATAGCTTGACACAAGTGTCTTGCAGCCATCTACGGGTATCTTCGCCCATTCGTCATGGGCAAAAGCCTCCAGTTCAGTCACATTCTTAGGCTTGCGCACTGCAACTGCTTTCTTTAAGTCCCACCAGAGGTTCTCAATCGGATTTAAGTCAGGTGACTGCGATGGCCACTCCAAAATGTTCCAGCCTTTAATCTGCAACCATGCTCTAGTGGACTTGGAGGTATGCTTGGGATCATTGTCCTGTTGAAAGGTCCAACGTCTCCCAAGCCTCAGGTTTGTGATGGACTGCATCACATTGTCATCCAATATCTCCTGGTATTGAAGAGAATTCATGGTACCTTGCACACGCTGAAGCTTCCCTGTACCTGCAAAAGCAAAACAGCCCCAAAGCATGATTGACCCCCCGCCATGCTTCACAGTAGGCAAGGTGTTCTTTTCTTCATAGGCCTTGTTCTTCCTCCTCCAAACATAGTGTTGATCCATGGGCCCAAACAGTTCTAATTTTGTTTCATCAGTCCACAGAACACTATCCCAAAACTTCTATGGTTTGTCCACATGACTTTTGGCATACTGCAGTCGACTCTTCTTATTCTTTGGAGACAGCAAGGGTGCGCCTGGGAGTTCTGGCATGGAGGCCTTCATTACGCAGTGTGCGCCGTATTGTCTGAGCTGAAACTTCAGTACCCACATCTGACAAATCTTTTCTCAGTTCCTCAGCAGTCACACGGGGACTTTTCTCCACTCTACACTTCAGGTAGCGCACAGCAGTCGAAGTCAGCATCTTCTTTCTGCCACGACCAGGTAGCGTTTCAACAGTGCCCTTTGCCTTGAATTTGCGAATGATGCTTCCTATGGTCTCTTTTGGTATGTTCAACATCTTTGCAATCTTCTTATAGCCATTGCCCTTCCTGTGAAGAATAATCACCTCTTCTCTTGTCTTCCTGGACCATTCTCTTGACTTCACCATGTTTGTAACCACACCAGTAAATGTCTAGAAGGAGCTGAGTATCACAGTCATTTTAAAGCTGCCTAATTGGTGCTTATTATGCTTTATTGCTGCTCCGTGACATCCACAGGTGTTTTCAATACCTGATTGAAAACACTTGAATGAACCTCTGTTCTTCAGAGTGGTAGTCTTTAAGGGGTTGAATAATTGTGTCAATGAAGAATTCACAAAAGAAACATTTACTACTGTATTACAAAACCAATTGATGTCATTTTAGTTGCATATGGTTCTTTAAAAAGTCCTTGTAGGATTTCATTCTGAATACAATTACAAATGTCACTAAATTCCCTAAAACCCTTTACAGCATTGGGGGTTGAATAATTTTGAACACAACTGTAGAAGGTGTGAATGGAGGAAATTGCCCCTTTTGTTCTACTCAGCAGGGAGGGGGGAACTGCACTGCTCCTGGCCAGTCCGAGAGGCACCATCACGGCCAAAAGTGCATATCAAGGAAGCAATCACATCCTTTGATCACAGAGATGATTTTGGGGTGATGGATATTAGAGCTGTGCATTAAAATTAAAAGAATGAGTGAACTGAGCGTGCCCACCAGTTAGCAAGAGCTGTACCAGCTAGGGGCTAGGGATGTGCATTTCGGGTTTCGGAATTTTCACGAAATTTCCTGATTCGTGCATTCGGATTTGGCCGATTTTCCGAAAATTTTCGGATCCGAAAATGGCAGATCCGAACAAATTTTCGTGCCGAAACGAAAACTTTTCGGAATTTTCGAATGGACTAGAAATGTGTAAAATCGAAATTCATTTTCATTCCATTCGTGATTTAGGCTCCATTCCTGATTTCGGACATCGTATTTATATCGCTGATTCTGTAATTAAATTTTGTATCATTCCCATCTCAATGTATCCTTCCTGGAAAACCAGAGAAATCTCAATGTATCCTTCCTGGAAAACCAGAGAAATCTCAATGTATCCTTCTTGTAAAACCAGAGAAATCTCAATGTATCCTTCCTGGAAAACCAGAGAAATCTCAATGTATCCTTCTTGTAAAACATGAGAAATCTCTATGTATCCTTCTTGTAAAACATGAGAAATCTCAATGTATCAAATGACGTCCAATGCCGGGCAGCATACGAAGAACGGCCGCACAAAAGTGCGGCTGTGCAACGCAAGTGGCAAACAAACGCATTTGTTCGAGAACGTGATACCGCTAGTACGGACGTACAGAGTGCGCTGCGTCCGCTGGCGGCGTGTGTGCGTGATTAGGAGACGTCAGACGCTGCTAATGTCCAGCCAACATAACGTCCAGACGCAAAAAGTGTTTTATTGATGATCCGTACAAAATCACGGACGAAAATGCGCATCGTATGACCGCTATCGCGTATTCCGTGAAAAAATGCGTCCATTCGTTCGAACGCACTTTTTCACGGACAACGCGAAAAATGCATTAGTCTGACCCTAGCCTAAGCCGTGAGTTGTGGTGGGGGCATGACCAGAGTATCAAACCGTCTCTGGGTCAGGCGGTAAGCCCCTTGGGTAAAAAGGTTGGTTTGTGGTTGCAGTGTGATGACTAGAATAAGAAAAGAGGGTACAGGGATTGTGGGCAACGTAGTCAGGATTCCGGGTCGAGTGTAGACATATACCGCATTGCAACCCTGTGATCGTTTCATCACGTTTGTGTGCCCGTCGCGAGTGAAGGTGTTTCTGGGACAGTTAGGCAAACGCAGGGGATTGTGGACCGCGTAGTCATTATTTTGGGTCTAGGATAGACAGATAGTGATTTGTTTAACCCTGCGCTTCCTGCGGCGCGCGTTTTCGTGACACAAACACCTAACATTGTCCGGTTAAGCCTTGATGACCTGAAGAATATAACTCAATTTCACAAGTTCTTCCAGGTATTAAATAAGACATTAGGGGTTATTCAGAGAGAGCCGAATTGGCTCCGAAATTGCACCGAATTTCCCCGTAAATAGCCATTCGACTATTCAAAAAGCAGGCAGTTCGCCAAATATTGGCGAATAGCCAGCAAAATACAGTGCCTGTTCGACAGCAGTGAAATCCCCATAGAGAAGCAATGGTTAATCTATTCAGACACCGAACAGCAGAGAAATGTCAGTGAAATGTCCTGATGTACAATGGTTTAATTCGACAGGTTTAATCAGTAGAATCCCATAGGTTTCAATGTTAAAAATATTCCCGTTTTCCCCTTCATATGTCTTTTGTCCCCTTCTTCCCATTATGTATTACATTGTAGTTGTTAAAAAACCCCAATAAAAATTTGTTTGGATAAAAACGGGAATATTTTTTTTTAATGTCTAATAAACCGTTTATTATTTTAATTTGCAGCAAAAAGTCTCTAAATTTATTTTTTAGGCATCTTTTGGGATTTATTTTGGGTGAAATGTTTTTTTACAGATTTTTTTAAATACTTTTTTTCTGTAATAGACCTTTTTGTTATTATTCATAGGACCTTGTAAGTCCTTTTCAGTAATTTTCATGCAGTAGTTTTATTGCAAACAGCTTTTAAAAGTTGCGGTGTCTTTACCCCGTTCGTCGGCTTGTCGGCTATTTTTTGGTGGTTTTGCGGTGGTTTTTTCCATTCGTTTTATTTTTGCGGTGGTTTTCCGGATGCGTTCGGCGGATTTTCCCTGTACTTCGGGGACTGTTCAGTGAATGCTGAATTCCCCGAAGTGCAGGGAGCAAAAGAGACCTGAAATTTCTGTGCTCTTTGAATAACCCTGTTAGTGTAACCACACATACAGCAATGCTTTTAACACTTACATTTCAGAGAACATAGGAGCTTAATGTACCCCCTTTACGGGGGTCTGTTCATTCAGTATAATAACCACAAGATGCCAACAAAGGGTTAAATCTACTAGGCTTAGAAACTCAGGGGTTATTAAGTCAGTGGTTTGTTTGTTTATACTTTAAATATAATAACACACACAATGTATCTTTAGACCTTCAGTGCCAGAGAATAAGCAGCGCATTTATTTAACCCTTTGCGTCTGTTCTTCTTGATCTAACACATGCTTAAAATTTAACCCAGTGATCCCTTATTAACCTGTAGTGGCCAGAAAGAGACTTGTAACTTAAAGGATTTATTTTATTTATTTATTTATTTATAAAGGATTTTACCAGGAAGGATACATTGAGATTTCTCTCGTTTTCAAGTATGTCCTGGTTAACTCTTTATTGGCATCCTATTTATTTTATTAAAATATAATATCATTCAACAAACCACATTGCTGTGACCATGTGACCAGGTGCTGCATGTCTGATTTATACATGTAAAATAACAACTATACAATATCTTTATAACCGCCTGGCAGTGAAATATTGCACTCACATATTTTGGAGCCTGTTATTTATGGTATCTCACTGTTTCTAGGGCTTGTAGCACTTCCTAAAGGTGGTGCTAAACCTTCCCTGGGTAAGGCAGGATTTTGCTTGGCGTCATCTGTGGTGTTCAAAAGATTACGCTTTTTCCACAGCAGCCAGTCTTAAAATGTAATACAATGCATAAAATAATGAAAAGTGGAACACTAATATAATGTGTACCGATATATGCTTCACCCAGAAAGGTGGGCTTCTTCAGTCAGAATTTAATGCTGAAGTGTTTGGTTCTATAAACAGTACAGCAGTAAACCCTCACTGAAGAAGCCTTCCTCTGGAGGCGAAACGCGTAGTAGCATTTTATTTTGGTGTTATTCTTTTTCATTATTTTATACATTTTATTAAAACTTAAGGCAAGTTGTCACGGAGAGCGTGATTTCTATTAAACACCATTGAGGATACTGGGAAAATCCTATCAGAACCCAGAGAAGGTTTGGCAATAGAAGTCGTGGAAGCAGAGACATACTAATAGGCTCCATGATCTGTGAGTGCAGTTTTATCATGTCCGACAGGTATGACGTGAACATACTCCCCTCTGGATAGTTTATTGTTATTTAACAAAGTCCAGCTGACTATTTAAAGTAGGGTTATACAGTATAAAAATGGGGTCCCTAAATAAGCACTCAGGGGGTACAAGGAGTGTATCTGTCTGGTACAACCGAAGTTGAAGGTATAAGGGCAGCAGGGTTCGGCTCCTGCTCAAGTATAGGGTGTAGAACAGGGAGATCTTCTAATGGCGCAACAGGTTAAAGTAGGGTTATGTCTACCTTTTATTTAGCAAAAAGCTTTATGCTGGAGCATAATAGACCATTATTAGCTATACCTACTTATCTGAAACAACTGGAGTTACACTATGGGAGGATTCCCCTGTCCTGTTTATGTTTCATGAGGTACCATGGATAATTCAGGAGCAAAAGGAACCGCGTCAGCCAGTATAAGTGACCACAGGGGATTTCTAGAGATTCACTACTTTTGGCTCTGAAACGCGTGAGTGTAACTATACATAAACAATACAGACAGGGTTATTCAGAAAAAGGTGAAACTCTGGAGAAACTTTGGAGAAGTTAAAATTCTAGGTCAAAATAGCGGATTTGGAAAGTGAGATAAATGGGAGAATTTTTCGGGCTATTTTGACCTAGAATTTTCACTTTTCCAAAAGTTATCCAGAGTTTCACCTTTCTCTGAATAACCCTAACAGGGTTATTCAAAGAGATCTGAATGGCTGGAGAAAGGTAACCGAACGCTGAAAATCAGCGTTCAGTTAACTTTCTTGGCCATTCGGCTATCCAGAGAGCAGGCAATTCACCAAATCCTGGCGAATTGCCTGCACATTCGGTGCCTGTTCGAGGGCAGTGAATCCCCATAAAAAAGCACTGCTTCGGCTATTCAGAGAACACAAACCAGCAGTGAAAGGTTCCCGAATTGCCCTGCCATTCGGTGGTTTCATTCGACAGGTTTATTCAGGAGAATCCCATAGGCTTCAATGTTAAAAATATTCCCGTTTTAATTAAATATCTAATAAACCGTTCATTATAAAATTCTGCAGTAAAGAGTCTCTTTATTTATAGATTTTTTTAGGATTTTTTTTTTTTTTTTTTAAAAAGTCAGATTTTTTTTAAGTTTACTTCTTTTTTCTGTAACAGCCCTTTTTATTATCATTCATTGGATTTTATATGTAAATTTCAGACATCGCTCAGTAGTTTCTTTGCAAACAGCGTTTCACTTTTCAAACATTCAAGCAAACTGTTTTATTAATTTATTCACTTCACTCGTCTGCGGTGTTGGGTTTTTCTGGCGTCTTGACTGTGTGTGATCGGCTCCTGCTCGGGTTTTTCCAGCATCTTCAGCGCGTTAATCCAGATGTTTTTGCGGGTTTTCAGCGTGCATTCGCTGGGTTTTTGCAGTGACTTTTCGTCGGGTTTGCGGCAGCTTTTCCCTGCGCCTCGACGGCCCTGTGGTGCTTGCTGAATACACGGCAGGGTCGCCGAAATGGGATTGCCGAATCGGCCCGAATTGAAGAGAACGAAAAGTCACCGAACAGCCGGTGACTTTTCGATTCTCTTTGAATATCCCTGTTAGAATCAGTTTTTTGCATGATATGGCACTATGATGTTTTTCTTATATTTCTTTTGAGTGTTTTCAACCAGACAAAGCATCTCATAGGACTTACATACACTGCATGTCCGTAATAGGGGTTCAGATATTCCTTCTTCTAGAATTCACCCCTTGTAAGTATTGTCTCCCAGAAGTGCGGTAGGAAATATGAAAAACAGTAATTGCGCAGTACGTAGGTTCAGATGTTGGTATTACATATATATAATAATACCTCAAGACCCGCTGACAGGCCAGGTTTGCAGGACATGTGAAGCACAGCACAGGTGATATGATTTGCTGCTCGGTGATTGCTGGACTCAGTCTGCATTTCCCCAGTGGATCCTTAAAACCTGTCCTGTTGGGAGGACCTGAGGACAGGTTTGGGAAACACTGATCTAAATGGAATGGAACCTAAAGTAGAGCAGAGCATTGATATTATCTCCATGAGTGTCCTAGATCAAATCCCGGAATACTGTATATTTTAAGCCAATACTGTATATTTTAAGCCAACTACCCTAAACAAAAGATAAATCCAGGTAAAGTATCCATGTAATTGGGCAGACTAGATGGACCGAAAGGTTCTTATCTGCCGACATTTTTCTATGTTTCTATGTTTCTAATACAGACAACTGTAACACTTCTATATCTATTTAAATGGAGCCAAGAAGAAAAAGTCCCGGTTTTAATCAATACGAAGACAAGCGCAAATATGCATTAATTACCTTAACTGTGATTTTTCTCAGCTTCTGACTTATCAGATTTCAAATTTTTTCCTCAGTTTCTGACTCTCAGCTTCTTCTTTGCAAACTCTGCCCTTTGTCTTTCTTTCATTCTTTCTTTCCTCTGACCTCTGTGCCTCTTTCTTTCCTCTGCGCCTCTTTCTTTCCGCTGCCCTCTGTGCCTCTTTCTTTCCTCTGTGCCTCTTTCTTTCCTCTGTGCCTCTCTTTCCTCTGTGCCTCTTTCTTTCCTCTGCCCTCTCTGTCTCTTTCCTCTATGTCTCTTTCATCTGCCTCTTTCTTTCCTCTGCCCTCTCTGTCTCTTTCCTCTGTCTCTTTCATCTGCCTCTTTCTTTCCTCTGCCCTCTGTGCCTCTTTCTTTCCTCTGTGCCTCTTTCTTTCCTCTGCCCTCTCTGTCTCTTTCCTCTATGTCTCTTTCATCTGCCTCTTTCTTTCCTCTGCCCTCTGTGCCTCTTTCTTTCCTCTGTGCCTCTTTCTTTCCTTTGTGTCTCTTTCTTTCCTCTGTGCCTCTTTCTTTCCTCTGTGCCTCTCTTTCCTCTGTACTTTTTTATTTCTTTCCTCTACCCTCTGTCTCTTTCTTTCCTCTGTGTCTCTCTTTCCTCTGTGCTTCTTTATTTCTTTCCTCTACCCTCTGTCTCTTTCTTTCCTCTGTCCCTCTCTCTTCCCTCTATCCTCTGTGTTTCTTTCTTTCCTCTGTGTCTCTTTCTTTCCTATGTGCCTCTTTCTTTCCTCTGTGCCTCTTACTTTCTTTCCTCTACCCTCTGTCTCTTTCTTTCCTCTGTGCCTCTTTCTTTCCTCTGTGTCTCTCTTTCCTCTGTGCTTCTTTCTTTCTTTTCTCTACTCTCTGTCTCTTTCTTTCCTCTGTCCCTCTCTTTCCTCTATGTTTCTTTCTTTCATCTGTGCCTCTTTCTTTCCTCTGTGCCGCTTTCTTTCTTTCCTCTACCCTCTGTCTCCTTCTTTCCTCTGTGCCTCTTTCTTTCCTCTATCCTGTGTTTCTTTCTTTCTTTCTTCTGTGCCTCTTTCTTTCCTCTGTGTCTCTCTTTCCTCTTTGCTTCTTTCTTTCTTTTCTCTACTCTCTGTCTCTTTCTTTCCTCTGTCCCTCTCTTTCCTCTATCCTCTGTGTTTCTTTCTTTCATCTGTGCCTCTTTCTTTCCTCTGTGCCGCTTTCTTTCTTTCCTCTACCCTCTGTCTCTTTCTTTCCTCTGTGCCTCTTTCTTTCCTCTGCCCTCTGTGCCTCTTTCTTTCCTCTGTGCCTCTTTCTTTCCTCTACTCTGTGTCTTTCTTTCATCTGTGCCTCTTTCTTTCCTCTACTCTCTGTGTCTTTCTTTCATCTGTGCCTCTTTCTTTCCTCTGCCCTCTGTGCCTTTCTTTCCTCTTTGCCCATTTCATCTGCCCTCTGTGCCCCTTTATTTTGCCCTCTGTGCCCAATTCTTTTGCCCTCTGCGTCCCTTTCATCTTCTATTTGTGCTCCTTTCTTTTGCCTACTGTTCCCCTTTCCATTTGTCCTCTGGGCCTTCCTTTCATCTGCCTCTTTCTTCTGTGCCTCTTTCTTTCTGCTTCCTTTCTTCTGCGCCATCACGTGGCGTCCGCACATCACCAAGTGGCACTCACCTTCCGCTCCGCGAGCTGACACTGCCGCTTACGCGAGCCGCGTAATGAGTAACAGTGGTCTATGGGGTTACTTTGTTTACAAATGCTCTGGTTACGTTTACACAAAGGTTGGAACAAAGCCTGAGCTTTTTAGGAGTTAAAAACAGTGATTTCTAGGGAAATGAAAACTACATTGCAATATTTAAGTCAAAAATTGGGGAAGAAAATAAGTTCTACAACTAAACCTCCCAGGTCCTCCCGCTGCTGGTAGTGTCCGTCCGATACTATGAGTTAGATTCCATAATGTTACTCCTGAAGAGAAAGAGCCTGACGTAACCTATATATTCCTGGTACTAACCCTTTGATGGCCGGGAGCTTTCCATCCTTTCTAATCCTTTTGAGTAGCAGCGATTACACCTACAGATTAATCTAATCCACTGATTTCACATTTTTCCAGTGATTTTCAGCGTTTCTTCTCGAGGCACAGCGATAAGGAGCAGAAAAATCGTTTTTTTTATATAATTTAAAATATGAGTACTAAGACGTGACATTTTGTGCCACTGGTCCATTACACACACATTGTGTCATTGTCCTGTTACTCACACACCTCATATTGCCACAGCATGGCAACTGAGGGCCATCCCAGTCTGCCACGGCACACGCGCGCGTGCGGGGGGGCATTCTATTTACCGCTCCATATACCCATCTTAATAGCTTAGAAACCAAATAAAAATATATCTCTATTGTAAATAGTATGTGCTTGTGATCCAAAGGGTTAAATATAATGGCAGTGTATGGGAAGACATAATGCAAAGTTGTTTGGTGCTTTTTTTTCTGTACGGCTTCGCAATCCGGCACGGTGACAAACGCACGATCACGGAATTTATTGCTAAAGTTTATTTTTAAATAAGATGTCGCTTTAAACATTTAATTCTAGAAAAACGTTATGTAATTCTCAGTCTTGAAAATGGCGAGTTGCCAAAAACAGACTTTTTAAAAAAATAAATAAAGAAAAAGTAAATGTATATTTCTATTTTCGGGGTTATTATTGGTCAGGAAGCGTTAGGGATCTTGTAACGTTTTATTAACAATATCATTTTATTATTAATATTAGATTAAGGCTTAGTTTATCGATTCCGGTAGAAATCAGAAGTCCTTACCGGACTATTTATAGCCAATCCTATATAAGGTTTAAAGGTGGAGCTTGTGCTAGTATGAAGAGAAGATAGGAGTCTGGAAACATTTTGTAACAATGTATCAATACCACAACCATTATTTGCCCACTGCCGGCATTTAACATTCTGTTTCCTATACGCTTCGGGCTCTATCACCTCCTTAACACTAGAGTAGGCTTGTGCACCGATTTTTTTTTCGGTTCGATTCGATTTTTCGGATTTTTAAACTTCTCGATTCGGCTCGTTTCGACCGATTTCTGTTTCAATTCGGTTCGGCTCGACTCGTTTTTGTGTACATTTTTTTTTCCAGAATTTCGACCATTTTTCGTATTTTCGTGTCACTTAGCTCGTTTTTTGTATCGACTTTTCGTGTTTTCGGAAATTTTCGTTTTTCGGAATTGCAAATGGTTTCGGAATATCGACCATTTTTCGTATTTTCGTGTCACTTAGCTCGTTTTTTGTATCGACTTTTCGTATTTTCGGAAATTTTCGTTTTTTCGGAACGTCTGTTCTCCTCGTTTCAAAGCAATAAATTTCGATTTGACACATTTCAAGTACATTCGAAAATTCCGAAAATATTTCGTTTCGGCTTGGAAAACTTTTCGGATCTGCCATTTTCAGATCTAAAAATTTTCGGAAAATCGGCCGGATCCGAAAACACGAATCGGGAAATTTTGTGAAGATTCTGAAATTCCGAAACCCGAAACGCACATCCCTACACTAGAGTGCACATAAATGGGCTCTAGGTTAATTGAGGGGATAGTGTTACTCCCAGATCACCTCCCGATCGCCAGGGGGTTAAAAAACTCGTATTAGCGCTTTTTAGCGCGAGCTTACTGTGCTTTGTGCTCCCTATGCTTAACAGGGGGAGCACAAAGTGTAAGCAGAGAGTAACTAGTGTTTGGATCACAGAGTCCTAACACTAATTACAAACAGCTGTCACTAACTAAAAATGTTTGCTACATCTTCGAGGTTCTGCAAAATCAGCAGCAGCTGGAACCCCCCAAAATATCACATACTCACCTCTCATACATACTCACCTGTCATCCCGCGGCAAGAACAGCAGCTCGATCCGCCACTTCTGGCCACCAGGAGCAGTGAGACTGGGGAAAAAAGTCCCCAGTCTCCATCTGCGAGCACTCTGCCAACCTGCAGGATATCACGAGAGGCGAGATCCTGATGGTCATGTGACCCCATGGAGGGGATCCTCGGGAGGGCACTTTAGTGCTGCCCCAAGCATCCAGGTGCCTAGCGGCCGCTACCTGGCAGGCTGCTGGACTCCACGCCTGCCCCATAATCAAGGGGCGTCCCCATTTTAGCCGCAGGCACGTGAAAGTGCCCTTCATATCCAGGGCAGGGATATATCCCAAGCCGGGGTTGTCTTGGACTAGTTGGAACAGTTAACCCTTTCAGTGGCGTCTTAGGCTACATGCTCCAAATACCACAAGGTCTGTAATAACAAATAATGTATGTATTAGAATGCTAGAAGTGTCCCTTTAACCCTTTCAGGCCCAGACATTGCAAATAAAAGAAACATTTTTATAAATGCATTTCTAAAGTCATGTGACACAACTAAGCAATTTGGAAAAACTACAGGGATTCCGAGCGAGCTGAAAATGTGATTTCAGATTAAAACCACATAATAAATATAGATTTATTCAGATTTAAACCACTGAGACTGAAAGGGTTAATATATTTTAAAACGTATAATACCGGAGAGATTTCAATATGGAGGATTTTCGGGTCTTATGACTAACCACCATCCTCACCAGAGCAAACACTGCTCCGTCAGGTAGAGCCAAACCTCGACGCATCGTAGGGAAGACTCGGCCAAGGGGAAACCAGGGATAAACATATGTTACTGTGTAAACTTTTAAAAAAAAATTCTAGTTTGATGAAGGATTGTTTCTATTTTTTATCCTGATTTTTGTTTGTTATGAAGCATTATTATTCCCTTTACTATCTGTATGTGTTTTTTTTAATGGTTTCATCATCTTGAAGCTAATGGCTTAAGAAATACAAACAATATAAAAACATTGTTAAAAACCAACTTCAAACTATGACGTCACCGCTCTACTTAACGAACCAGCTGAATATTGTGAAATTAGATAGACGCTATATATATATATATATATGTCTATGTAAATATTTTGAACAATGAGACATAAAATCCTTCCTTATTATCTGGCAACATATATACATGAAGTCTGGCGTTTATAAACAAACATCAACGCAGACATATTGTTTTAGTCTGCAGAGATAAAGTGACCTTGTTTACTGTCTGTCACCTTCACTCTTCCTCCTGCGATTATAAATATAGATTTATTCAGACTTGTGTTTAAACACTTGGCTACTTTCTGATACATTACATATTAGTATATATGTCTTTAATTTTGTGCAAAAATAAAGTTAAGGCTCACTTCTCATCCCCTCCCTCTTTTTTCTTTTCTCCCATTACTTGCTCCCCCTTACAAGCTCTTTTTCATGTGACACCTGCAGGGTTATTCAGAGAGAGGTGAAAACCTTGAGAATTGGCAGGAGAATGAACAATCTAGACCAAGTAGCTGATTTGGAAAGTGAGATAAATGGGAGAATTTTTCTGGTTTAACTATTTTGACCTAGAATTTTCAATTCTCCAGTCATTCTCAAGGTTTTCACCTCTTTCTGAATAGCCCTGCTGCAGTTTTATGGGTTTCTCTACTTACTCTTTAAGTTTCTTTAAGTACATTCATTGTGATTTGAGTTTATTTATTTTAATTTGACTCATTTTCTAGCGTTCAGTCATCCTTAATCTATTTTATCTTCTAATAAAACTTTAAATACAAAACATATACAGGGTTATCCAAAGAGATCCGAATTGCTTGAGAACGGTAACCGAACGCTGAAAATCAGCGTTCGGTTACCTTTCCTGGCCATTCGGCTATCCAGAGAGCAGGCAATTCGCCAAATCCTGGCGAATTGCCTGCACATACGGTGCCTGTTCGGTGCCTGTTCGAGAGCAGTGAAATCCCCATGAAAAAGCACTGCTTCGGCTATTCAGAGAACACAAACCAGCAGTGAAAGGTTCCCCTAATGCCCTGCCATTCGGTGGTTTAATTCGGCAAATTTATTCAGGAGAATCCCATAGGCTTCAATGTTAAAAATATTCCCGTTTTAATTCAATATCTAATAAACCGTTCATTATAAAATTCTGCAGCAAAGAGTCTCTTTATTTATAGATTTTTTAGGATACTTTAAGCATTTTTCAGATTTTTTTTTTTTAAAAGATTTTTTATTTTTTATTATTTCTTCTGTAACAGCCCTCTTTATTATCATTCCCTGGATCTCCTGTGTAAATTTCAGACATTTTCGCTCAGTAGTTTCTTTGCAAACAGCTTTTCATTTTCACAGATTCATACAAATGGTTTTGCTAATTTATTCACTGCCTCCTCTGCTTCTCAGCTGCTTCGGCTCTGTGTGATTCGGCTCCTGTTCGGCTGCTTCGCTGCGTGCGATCGGCTCCTGCTCGGGTTTTTCGAAGGTTAATCCAGATGTTTTTGCTTGTTTCCTGCGTGCATTCGCTGGGTTTTGCGGTTCGTTTTCGTCAGGTTTGCGGCAGCTTTTCCCTGCAATTCGGGGACCCTGTGCTGTTTGCTGAATACACCGCAGTCACCGAAATGGGATCGGCAAAAGGAACCGAATTGAAGAGAACGAAAAGTCACCGAACGTGCGGTGACTTTTCGAATCTCTTTGAATAACCCTGATAGTTAAGACCAAATTCTCCTCAATAAGGAGTATTTTTTTTTTAATTTGCATATCCAAATAATTTAATATGTCATGAAAATTAAACGCCTTTATTCCACAGGATATAAATATATATTTTTTCTACTTACTCACCTGAGTTATTTATGCACTTGGTAAAAATTTCCTAACGTATATTTTGTTGTCAAGGAAACAACCTCTTGTATATATATATACACACTCATATATTCTACATCATAACTTTACTCTTGTTTATTTTTATCTTCTTTCTTTTAACTTGGTTTTATTCATAGTCTTCTGACTGAAATGCTCATTAGTTTTAGTCATATTTTAGTCGTTTGGATTGTTTTAGTGTAGTTTTAGACGACTAACAGGGTTATTCAGAGAGCACCGACATTTCCGTGCTCTCCCATTCGCCGCACTTCAGTGAGTTTGATTCACCGACCCTGCGGTGAATTCAGCATTCCCCACAAGGTCCTTGAAACACGGCGAATCGACCTGC
The DNA here is from genome assembly GCA_009667805.1 of Leptobrachium leishanense. Lineage (NCBI taxonomy): Eukaryota > Metazoa > Chordata > Amphibia > Anura > Megophryidae > Leptobrachium > Leptobrachium leishanense. Next base: position 13,512,324 of record CM019068.1, read on the forward strand.
TGAATGAGGCGAAAAACCACTGCAAAACCGCCGAATCTATCCAGGAATAAATAAATAAAAAAAATCGCAGAAAATCCACCAAATGCATCCAACAGTCTGTCGCAAGACCGACGAATCGATCGGAAAAAAAGCCGATGACCCGTCGAACAGACCATGACCAGCCACCGGAAAAAAGCTGACAAGCCGCTGATCAGGGCAAAAAACAAACAAACAGGGTTATCCAAAGAGATTTGAAAAGTCACCGCACGTTCGGTGACTTTTCGTTCTCTTCAATTCGGTTCCTTTTGCCGATCCCATTTCGGTGACCCTGCGGTGTATTCAGCAAGCACCACAGGGTCCCCGAATTGCAGGGAAAGGCTGCCGCAAACCTGACGAAAACTAACCGCAAAACCTGCCGAATGCACGCCGAAAACCCTCAAAAACATATGGATTAACCCGTCGAAGACGCCGGAAAAACCCGACCAGGAGCCGATCACACGCAGCGAAGCTGCCGAAAAAAGCCGAGAAAAAGTCGAGACCGCAGACGAAGGAGGTGAATAAATTAGCAAAACAGTTTGTATGAATGTTTGAAACTGTTTGCAAACTACTGAGTGAATGTGTCTGAAATTTACATATGATCCAATGAATGATAATATAAAGGGCTGTTCCAGAAAAAATAAGTAAACTTAAAGCAAAACAAAAAAAAAAGCCAGAAAAATGCTTAAAATATCCTAAAAAATCTATAAATAAAGAGACTTTTTGCTGCAGAATTTTATAATGAACGGTTTATTAGATATTGAATTAAAACGGGAATATTTTTAACATTGAAGCCTATGGGATTCGCCTGAATTAACTTGCCGAATTAAACCACCGAATGGCAGGGCATTAGGGGAACCTTTCACTGCTGGTTTGTGTTCTCTGAATAGCCGAAGCAGTGCTTTTTCATGGGGATTCACTGCTCTCGAACAGGCACCGAACAGACACCGTATGTGCAGGCAATTCGCCAGGATTTGGCGAATTGCCTGCTCTCTGGATAGTCGAATTGCCAGGAAAGGTAACCGAACGCTGATTTTCAGCGTTCGGTTACCTTTCTCCAGCCATTCGGATCTCTTTGAATAACCCTGATAAAAAAAAACACTTTTAAAAAGCGTTTTTTTTTAAATTGCATAAAAATGCACACGAATAATATATAAGGAGTTATGAATAATAATAAAAGGTCTGTTACAGGAAAAAAAACGACATTTAAAAAAAAAAGTGTAAAAAAAATTTGGCTGAAAAAATCCCCAAAAATGCCTAAAAATTAGACCTTTAGCTGCGAACGAAAAGAATAAACTGTTGAATAAATATTTAATAAGAATGGGGAATGTTTTTTACATTGAAATCTATGGGATTCGCCTGTTTAAACCTGTCGAAGCTGACAAACGGGGTAAAAACACAGCAACTTTTAAAAGCTGATTGCATTAAAACTACTGAACGAAAATGACTGAAAAGGATTTATAAGGTCCATGAATAATAACAAAAAGGTCTGTTACAGAAAAAAAAGGTATTTTAAAAAAATCTGTAAAATAAACTTCACCCATGAAATGCTTAAAAAATAAAGAGAATTTTTGCTGAAAATTAAAATAATAAACGGTTTATTAGATATTGGATTAAAACGGGAATATTTTTTCCATTGAAACCTATGGGATTCGCCTGATTAAACCTGCCGAATGAAACCACTGAACATCAGGGCATTTCACTGGCATTTCTCTGCTGTTCAATGTGAATAGATTAACCCTTTCGCTGCTGAGGCTTTTCCCGCCCCTGTGCTGAGGTCATTTTTTACCTGTTTTGCGCATCATGTTTAAACGTGTTTTGAAGGCTTATTTTAGTATATGACACCGACATATTATATATCGTTCTTTCCGTCAGACTCGGTAGATTCATAATATGTCATTATTATATGTATACGTTATGTCATGTCTGTATATTATAACAAAAAATGCAATAAAATATGTATTTTCAATAATTTACAACGTGTAAAGTGTTTTTTTCCACATTTTAACATGCGAGCAATTGCGGTTATATTTTGTATGGGGTGCGCTTGTTAACCCCTTAGTGACCGGGCGGTTTTACACAAATCCGTCCGTTCGTGACCGCAGCTGTTTTTATGTTTCTGCGCTCTTAGTGTTTACGTCAAATTTTCCTCTTACTCGTTTATGTAACCCACACATATTTTACACTGTTTTTCTCGTCACTAAATGGACTTTATAAAGATACCATTTTTTTCATCATTTCATATAATTTACTATAAAAAATATTGTGAAATATGACAAAAAAATTGAAAAAAAAACACCACTTTTTCGAACTTTGACCCCCAAAATTTCTTATGTATCAACAACCGTCAAAAATTTTTTATTCCTTAGTAGTTTCTAAATTTAGTACTGAGTTTAGCAATACCCAATGTTTACATATTCCTCGCTTTTTTCCTTATTTTATGCAACAATAAGTGCAAGTAGCACTTTGCCATTTCCAAAGAGTTTATTTTCAAAACTAGTGCTAGTGACATTGTAACACTGATATCTGTCACTAATTCCTGAATAACCCTCCACATATACATATTTTTTTAAAGTACACAAATCAAGGTATTAAACTTGGGGTATTTTGACTCTTTCCATGCAAACCATTTTACCACAAATCTATGCCAAAGTTTGAAAAAAAAAAAAATTTTGGTGATTTTTTTTTTTGAACGCAATTTAAGAATACATGTACTGTGAACTTTAAGGTTTACTGCCAAAAAGCACCCCAAAATATGTTCAGCAACATCTTCTGAGTAAATTGATACCACCCAAGTATAGGTATGTCGGGTCATTTGGGGGCTAAAAGGCCTTATTTGGGGGTGCGCATTTCAGTTTTCCAACTTGGAATTTTCACATTTCGTCATCATGCACCCATGTCCTATTGGGACATTTTTGAAGCCGGCCAGTAATTTACCCCATCAAACCATATATTTTTAGAAAGGGCACACCTAGGGTGCTTCAAAGAGTTGTATTTTAACACTTTCCATGCACTAGCTCTTTGTCAAACTTTCAGGTAGTCACTTTTTGTGTTATTTTTTCACACACATTGTACTTTAGGCATGAATTGTCAAATCCAGTTATGGGTTACTGCCAAAAAACACCCCAAAATATGTTCAGCAACATCTTCTGAGTAAATTGATACCACCCATGTATAGGTATGTCGGGTCATTTGGGGGCTAAAAGGCCTTATTTGAGGGGGTGCGCATTTCAGTTTTCCAACTTGGAATTTTCACATTTCGTCATCATGCACCCATGTCCTATTTGGGACATTTTTGAAGCCGGCCAAAGTAATTTACCCCATCAAACCATATATTTTTAGAAAGGGCACACCCTAGGGTGCTTCAAAGAGTTGTATTTTAACACTTTCCATGCACTAGCTCTTTGTCAATCTTTCAGGTAGTCACTTTTTGTTGTTATTTTTTCACACACATTGTACTTTAGGCATGAATTGTCAAATCCAGTTATGGGTTACTGCCAAAAAACACCCCAAAATATGTTCAGCAACATCTTCTGAGTAAATTGATACCACCCATGTATAGGTATGTCGGGTCATTTGGGGGCTAAAAGGCCTTATTTGGGGGTGCGCATTTCAGTTTTCCAACTTGCAATTTTCACATTTCGTCATCATGCACCCATGTCCTATTTGGGACATTTTTGAAGCCGGCCAAAGTAATTTACCCCCATCAAACCATAATATTTTAGAAAGGGCACACCCTAGGGTGCTTCAAAGAGTTGTATTTTAACACTTTCCATGCACTAGCTCTTTGTCAATCTTTCAGGTAGTCACTTTTTGTGTTATTTTTTCACACACATTGTACTTTAGGCATGAATTGTCAAATCCAGTTATGGGTTACTGCCAAAAAACACCCCAAAATATGTTCAGCAACATCTTCTGAGTAAATTGATACCACCCATGTATAGGTATGTCGGGTCATTTGGGGGCTAAAAGGCCTTATTTGGGGAGTGCGCATTTCAGTTTTCCAACTTGGAATTTTCACATTTCGTCATCATGCACCCATGTCCTATTTGGGACATTTTTGAAGCCGGCCAAAGTAATTTACCCCCATCAAACCATATATTTTTAGAAAGGGCACACCCTAGGGTGCTTCAAAGAGTTGTATTTTAACACTTTCCATGTACTAGCTCTTTGTCAATCTTTCAGGTAGTCACTTTTTGTGTTATTTTTTCACACACATTGTACTTTAGGCATGAATTGTCAAATCCAGTTATGGGTTACTGCCAAAAAACACCCCAAAATATGTTCAGCAACATCTTCTGAGTAAATTGATACCACCCATGTATAGGTATGTCGGGTCATTTGGGGGCTAAAAGGCCTTATTTGGGGAGTGCGCATTTCAGTTTTCCAACTTGGAATTGTCACATTTCGTCATCATGCACCCATGTCCTATTTGGGACATTTTTGAAGCCGGCCAAAGTAATTTACCCCCATCAAACCATATATTTTTAGAAAGGGCACACCCTAGGGTGCTTCAAAGAGTTGTATTTTAACACTTTCCATGCACTAGCTCTTTGTCAATCTTTCAGGTAGTCACTTTTTGTGTTATTTTTTCACACACATTGTACTTTAGGCATGAATTGTCAAATCCAGTTATGGGTTACTGCCAAAAAACACCCCAAAATATGTTCAGCAACATCTTCTGAGTAAATTGATACCACCCATGTATAGGTATGTCGGGTCATTTGGGGGCTAAAAGGCCTTATTTGGGGGGTGCGCATTTCAGTTTTCCAACTTGGAATTTTCACATTTCGTCATCATGCACCCATGTCCTATTTGGGACATTTTTGAAGCCGGCCAAAGTAATTTACCCCCATCAAACCATATATTTTTAGAAAGGGCACACCCTAGGGTGCTTCAAAGAGTTGTATTTTAACACTTTCCATGCACTAGCTCTTTGTCAATCTTTCAGGTAGTCACTTTTTGTGTTATTTTTTCACACACATTGTACTTTAGGCATGAATTGTCAAATCCAGTTATGGGTTACTGCAAAAAACACCCCAAAATATGTTCAGCAACATCTTCTGAGTAAATTGATACCACCCATGTATAGGTATGTCGGGTCATTTGGGGGCTAAAAGGCCTTATTTGGGGGGTGCGCATTTCAGTTTTCCAACTTGGAATTTTCACATTTCGTCATCATGCACCCATGTCCTATTTGGGACATTTTTGAAGCCGGCCAAAGTAATTTACCCCCATCAAACCATAATTTTTAGAAAGGGCACACCCTAGGGTGCTTCAAAGAGTTGTATTTTAACACTTTCCATGCACTAGCTCTTTGTCAAACTTTCAGGTAGTCACTTTTTGTGTTATTTTTTCACACACATTGTACTTTAGGCATGAATTGTCAAATCCAGTTATGGGTTACTGCCAAAAAACACCCCAAAATATGTTCAGCAACATCTTCTGAGTAAATTGATACCACCCATATATAGATTTGTTCTGTTGTTTTTGGGGTGCTACGCCAATCTTTGACATGTGCTTGTCAATTTTCTAATTTGACATACAGTATCTTCTTTGCTTATCTTCTTTTTAGGGGCCTTTTTACATACCCAGTTTTATGAACGCGCATATATTTGGTAAGCTAACACTCCAAAGTATTGTAAATGGAGTGTTTTTATGCTATGGATGCATCCGTTTGCTCCAAACAAATTAGATACTGTTTGGTGGTCATTTTTCATTTTCACACCCACATCAGTTTTGGACTGTGATTTAGGAGACACTGTTGTTTTTTACTGCATGAAAACTCTCCAGGTTGTTTTCTGCAAGGTCTCCTGAGTACACCCATGCCCCCCATGCATAGGTTTGCCAGGATTTTGGGAAGGTTCAATACAATTTTTATGACTTTGTCATTGGAGTTGAAATTGAGATTATTTCTTCAGCTAGGCCTAGCTTTGGTTTTGGGTCTACCGCATACCCCAGTTTGAATTATTGCCAGAAAATTGTTTATATTTGTTATGTTGACACCCCAAGGTATTGCATATGGAGTGCTTTGATGCCATGGATGCAACGTTTTTAGCCCAAAACATTTGAGAAGGTGTGTGGCGGTAATTTTTCAGTTTTCAGATTTTTACGCCCACAGTAGTTTTGGACTGTGATTTAGCAGACACTGTTGTTTGTTACTGATGAAAACTCTCCAGGTTGTTTTTGCAAGATCTCCTGAGTACACCCATGCCCCCCATGCCTAGGTTTGCCAGGATTTTGGGAAGGTTCAAATACAATTTTTATGACTTTGTCATTAGAGTTGAAATTAAGATTATTTCTTCAGCTAGGCCTATCTTTGGTTTTGGGTCTACCGCATACCCCAGTTTGAATTATTGCCAGAAAATTGTTTATATTTGTTATGTTGACACCCCAAGGTATTGCATATGGAGTGCTTTGATGCCATGGATGCAACGGTTTTAGCCCAAAACATTTGGCAACAAGGTGTGTGGCGGTAATTTTTCAAATTTCAGATTTTTACGCCCACAGTAGTTTTGGACTGTGATTTAGGCTAGGGTCAGACGAGCGTAGTGTTCACGTCCGTGATCGCGCCTAAAAGTACGTCCGTGATAGCATGACATAAAGTCCAATGGAGCCCGACACACGAAGTACGTCCGCACTGAACTGCGCGGACGCACAACGCCGCGGCCCACGGACGCAAGGCAGGCAAGAACGTAGAACCGCTAGAACGGCCGCACAAAGTGCGCTGCGTCCGCAATGTCTGCATAGCTTTGTGTGTGAGTGATGGAACGTGGTCAGACGGACTGCATTTATACGTCCTGCATTTTTCACGGACAAAATGGTTTTGCAATTGAATTTATTGTCCCTCCTACATCTGTCAAAAAATAAATGTCAGTGAAAAAACGGACTGTGTGACCACTACTGCGTCTTCCGTACTGACGATGTCCGTACTGCACGGACGTACAGTCCGTAGAAATCACGCTCGTCTGACCCTAGCCTTAGCAGACACTGTTGTTTGTTACTGCATGAAAACTCTCCAGGTTGTTTTCTGCAAGATCTCCTGAGTACACCCATGCCCCCCA